>JAXGGA010000738.1:0-192566 GCA_038373865.1 Uloborus plumipes | reverse complement strand
TTCTTCATTCTTATTAATTTTTTTATAAAGTTGATAGATTTCTTCTAAGTTATACATAGGCAAACCCATTTGTAGCTTCTTTCTCTTGTTGGCAACAAAGTTCTTTACATATTTAACATCTTTCTTGTGGGAAAAAAATCGCGAAATTATCACATTATTATAAAATTAGAGAACTTATTGTTTTGTATTATCCGACAAACTTAACGATTGTCTATGGGATTTAGGATTTCCTATATTAACTGCTATACCTGACAGCTTTTGGATATATATAACTTTCTTTCAGGGACTGTTGGCTAAAGCTTTTTTCTATATTTCTTCGTTGCCTTTTCCAGTGCTTGCCTTGTGAGAAAAGGAGATTCTGCAGATATGGAGGAAATAATAGTTTGTTTCTTTGCAAGCATCTTACTTATAAATTATTTTGAGGCTTCTCTTTCTTCCTCTTTTTACTTCATAGCCGAAATTGTGTTTTTTCGTAAAGAACGCATCAATGTTTTTGACATTTCTCTTTCATCTGAATTTTATAGAGGCTCTGATTCGCCCGACTTCTTATTTTCCGTTCTGAAGCAGTCAAAGGAGCTATTTTGCCTCAAATATTTCAAATTAATTTGATATATTTATTTACTCTTAACTAGAAATTTAAATGAATGCTAATATAGTAAAGCTTTAAGCTACATTAATCTTTTTTTAATTGTTACCAGTCACATTCAAACTGTTACGTTAGTCACACACCTAAAATGTTACGTTAGTCACACTAATATTTTTCTATTAAATATATCTAAAATAAATATTTTAGGATTTTCGAGTAGATATGATGTAGAAGAAAATAAAGAGCTATGGTATTTAATTATTTTTAGTTCAGTTTTAAAATAGGAAACATTGCATTTTTGTGACTAACGTAACGTAAAATAAGAAAGTGAAATAATGAAGATAATTAAAATGCTTATCTTATAAACTGAATGAAAAAAGCTGTTAATTCAATCAGATATAACTCCAAACTTTCATAAGAAATGCAGTTCTTTTAAAAATTCACAGAAATTTTAACATTATGCATGAAAACAATGACCACTGTTTTTAGCGTTTACTAAGACTTTTCTGCAGCCATGTACTTACAGAGCTCCAACATAAACACCGAAAAGGATTTTTCAAAATTTTTGCTAGATTCATATACTAGAAAGTATGTTGAATAAAATGATAGGTCACAGTTAAGTATTTAAGGTACTTTTATTTTTTAGGCTGAGGTTGACATTTCTATGAAATGACCCGCTGGAGGAATCATTCTTGAAATACACAAATCTAATTAATCTAAAATTGCAACCCCCCCCCATCCTCCTACTTTTTTTTTGTTTTTTTTCTGCATCGTTATGGATGACTTAAAAAATAAATAGGGAAAGAGCAATTCAATTGAGCGTTTTTTTTTTAAAAAATGCCTTCAATCTATCGATTTTATGTTCAATCTCACGGCACAAATTAAGAGGAGATTTTGCATTGTGTTTTTAAAAATCTATCAAAATTTTAAGAGCCGTGCAATTTTTCCTCTTTTTTGACTTTGAGCTGTTTTCATCCCTGTTTATAGCATAAAGCAGTTCTCTTCCGGAAAAGAATCTAGTGTATTCTTAAAAGGCAAATTTAGGCCTCCTTTCGCAAACATAGGACAAAGGGTTCGGAAGTTCTCTCCTAGAAATATTTCAAAGTTGAAGTTTTAAAAATGTTTTTCGGACTGTCTATGAGAGTGACTGAGGGAGAAAGAAAGGGGTTCAAAAGCGCTCCCCTTAAAGTGTTTTGGAATCATGAAGTCATAAAAAACTCAAATTTAATACTTCCTTTGACTATTGATGATTATCAGTGAAAGATTCAACGAGTACTTGCAGATTTTTTTCTGAATTGGAATCTTAAAAATGCAGGAAACGGGGTTTTCTTTCTGGAAAAAAATTAAAAACAGGGCTATTAATTATGCAAATGTAGGTAATTTTTTGAAGTTAGGGGAATCAAAGAGCGTGTTTGGGGGTTCTCCCCAGGAAAATTTTCAAAATTGAAGCCTCAAAATTGTAGTTTGAAGTTTTTTGGATGACGTTAGAGTTTGGATGCACTACGCCAATTTATTTTTTTTAATTCAATTTTTTAGACAATCTTTCATGCCAGAAAAAGGGCACTTTGATAAAAGTTTTATGTCAACTAAAATGCCTGTTGGGAAATGCCTTTTCAATAAGTTATGGTTGGAAATTTATGCTCATTTTTATTTTATTTACTTAATTATTTTGTATAACTAATTATTTATTATACGTTCTAAACATTTTTGACTTAACAAGTTTAATTTCTTCTGTTTCTTTTGTTTTTCTTCTGTTTCTTTTGTTTTTCTTTTCTTCCTCGCTTTTTCTTTCTTTTTTTTTTTTTTAAAGAATTTATTTATTTATTTATTCATTTTTTTAAAAATAAATAACATTCTGTTCTAAATTTCAACACTTCATTATTTTTCAAACATACAGTAGAAAATGTTATACATTCAGAAATAAGTCTGTTTAAACTATTTGTGTGTACTTGCTGTGTTTAAAAATGTATTAAATTAGTAAAAAATATCTGTTTATCCAATTGTACTTCCAGTTGTGGAGTAATATTATAACTGAATTTTATGCATTTAAAAAATTTTGGTTTATAATTTAGTGAAAACGATGTAGTGTTGTATCAGTAATTTTCTTTCTAAATTGCACAAACAATTTAGAAAAATTACAAAATCAGTTCTTTAACTATATGAATGGGTCCTTTAAAATTTTTGAATTCCTTAAAATGTCCTTAAAAACTCCTTAATTTTGACTTTAAAGAATGAGTACGCATTCTGGAAGTTGATTTCCATGCTTAGTATACAGTTTGGTAATGCAAATTACATTTTCAATTAAATACACTGGTGGAAAAAAAAAACCCAACACCAAGAAAAACTTGCACTTGATAAACGAAATTTGGTAGGCGCGTTTATACAACTGAAAGATGACATCGATTGAAATTTCGCACTCTGCGCACAAGAGTGGCGCAGCTGGCGTCACTCAGAACGTGTAAATAAGGCTTGTTTTAAAAGCGTGTTGCAAAGCTCTGGGGAATTATTTTTCCGTGAAATTTGACTCATTGTGTTCAGGTTAGCCAGGAATGTCTTAAAGAAGTCATTATCAACAGCTCACCGAGTTTAAACGAGGTCATACAATTTGGCTACGAGAAGGCGGATTTTCATTTCGCGATATTACAGAAAAACTTGGTGGGAATGTTTCCATCGTGCATGATTATTGGAAACTATGGTATTACCTCAAAAAGATCGAGTTTCGAGCTGCCACGTGGCATGACTTAAAAGAAAGATGGCAGAATCCTGCGTATGGCTGTGGCGCATCGTACTGCATCTGCGGCTGACATTCGAGCTGCAGTTTGCACCGTCGTGACCCAAAGAACGGTAAGAAATCACTTACTTCAAGGACAGCTCCGAGCCAGGTAGCCTGTAGCCGGTATTCCATTGACTGCTAACCATTGTCGTTTGCAACGGCAGTGGTTTCAAGACAGAGCTCACTGGAGGTCGGAGTGGAGATCTGTTATAATTTCTGATAAAAACAAATTCTGCCTTGGTGCCAGTGATGGTCGTACGTTGGTCAGAAGGAGGCCAAGGGACCGCCAGCATCCAAGCTGTTTGCAACCTAGACATACGGGATCTACACCTGGAGTCATGGTTTTGGGAGCAATTTCCTATGACAGCAGGAGCACTCTTGTGGTTATCCCAAACGCACTGACTGCAAATTTGTCATCAGTCTGGTAATTCAACCTATAGTACAGCCCTTCATGAATAGCTTTCCAGTGGGAGTTTTCCAACAGGATAACGCTCGCCCTCATACAGCTGCTGTAACGCAATATGCTGTACAGAGTGTTGACATGTTACTATGACCTGAAAAGTCCCCGTATCTGTCTTCAATTGATCACGTATGGGATATCATTGGACGGAAACTCCAGTATCATCCACAGTCAGCAATGACTGTCCTAGTATTGACACAAAAAGTGCAACAAGCATGGCACTGCATACCACAAAGTGACATTCAGCACCTGTATGATACAATGCATGCACGCTTGCATGCTTGCCTTCAAAATTCTGGAGGCTACACCGGCTATTAAAGTAACATAATTTCACATTTGCACAGTATTTTCTTGAGCTTAAATTAGCCAGTGATCTTGTACGTTTAATCAATTAAACATGTTAACTAGACAATTGCATTACCCAAATTTCATTACTATACAGTAACAGTGGTGTAAGTGCTGCACCAATTGCGCCACGCTGCTCCAAATTGTTAGCATAAGCCTTTATTTTTTAAAATTTGTCTTGAAGCAATTCCACATAAAGATAATGAAAAATAAGATTAAGAACTTACCTTTTGTATATTTAAACTTATAAAAATATTTCCCAAAAATTCTAACCAGCAGACGAGCCCCCATATGTGTATAGTGTGTAAAAACCCAACTGAATCACATGTGTTTACCCGACGGGTGATGTGACGCAATCGGCAAATAGGTTGAGTAGTTTTTTGCTGGACGCATTGCATAAACAGATTTTAAAAAAGTTTTAAGAATTTAACAGTTAAGGATATAACTGTGTTGAGTTGTTTGTGTTAAAAATTGCATGCAAATTTTGATGCGTATCACATCAGCTGTCGGTTAGCGGTAACTGTATAAATACTGTGTAAATCAATCAATCCTTCTCTTATGATTTGATTCCGTCGCTGCAGCTAGACGGTGGATTGTTTTGGTGCTGATAGTGCGCTATGTGGGCTAAGAGCCTTTAATTGATTTTGCCACGCAGAGGACGTGGTGTTTTTCTAAAAGTAAAATGTGATTGATTAGATTCGACTGCCCTGCTAAAAGAGCGGGTAGGTTTTTAAAACTTCAATAGTGGAAGATGAAGGTTTTTTTTAAATAAGGAAGAGTAGGTTGTGCTGTTTTATAGATTGGCTATGAACAGGACCGGGAGTTCAACATATTAGGAGATGTTCTCTACCGTTGCCCGGTTACTGTTAGTTTTAAGTAGCAATCTGCTGCCTGCCGTTCGTAACAAGGAACGAGTGGGATTTCAACCCTTCCGAACCTGCTGTCAGCCAAAGTGCGAGCGGGTGTGTTGTGCCTTCAAGTCTTCGTCGTGTGCCTGTGTTTTACTGATAGACTGTATCCTGGTATGATGAACTTTTAAATAGTTTTTTCAGGAACTTTCTACTGTGTGGCACCTTTTTAAAAATGAGGACTTTTATTTAAAGTCGTGGAAGTTTTGAACATTTTAAGAAAAGAAAAATGTGAATCGAATCTAATCGTTTTGAATGTGTGTTGGGGAATTTTTACTGAATAATGTGTTGGGGGGAAATTAAGTTTATATTTTAAATGTCAAAATTATTTTTCTTATTTTACACTTTACTTATGTTGAATAAATTGTTATTTAATATTCAAATATGAATCTTGTATTCTTTTCTGCCAAGCAGAACCATTCCACATTTCTGTTGGTCGGAGGTGGTGGCCTGGTCTTGGTTTTTTTACCGATTCCGGGTTATCGCCGTTCCCGCCGGCCAACAAGTGGTAGCAGAGCGTGGTTTGGTCTGTTTGGGAGGAATAGAATGTTTTAATTAATGGTGTAATATTAAGATAATAGGAAATGGGGCAACCTGGTCAAATGAAATTTAAAAATGTTTTAGATGAAAGGAAACTTGTAGAATGTTACCCTTATTGTTGTGACTCCCAATATAAAACTTGGAGTGAATTTAAAACAAATTGGATCCCCCTGATTTTTTGACCAAGGTAGCTGTTTTGTGACATGGTGTTTAAAAATTAATATAAGAATTTAAAATAATTTTGCTGCTGGGTTTTGTGGGAATTAGAAAAGTGTTTTAAAAATGTTTTTAAGCATTTATGAGAGAAATGAATGAATTGTAATTAAATTTTAGCCGTGTGATTTTTTAATAGCATATAATTGGGCTATTTTTTGGCTGTTGGTATTTTGTTTTCAACTCATGAAAAGCCCCCGAAGGGGATGTTTTGTAGACGGGGGGAAGACTTAACTTTGCCGTATTTGCCTGGTAGGTAGCCTGTATATGAGAAAAAAAGAATTCTCTGGCTGTCTTACAATTTTTAGGGTCTTCCAATAAATTAGAAACTAAAATTTGTTTCTGTGAAATCTAATTATGTTCATCTCAATGTGTTTCTGGGAAACTGAGATTGTTTCTGAAACTTAAAAATTAATTAGGGGAAACTAAAAATGTTTCTGTGTTTTAAATGAAAAATAAAATTGTGTGTTTCTGTGAAACTAAAAGTGTTTCTGAAACTTGAATTTGAAACTGATATTATTTCTGTGATTGAAATTTGAGGAAACTGAAATGTGTTTCTAGGAAAATTTAGATTTAAAAATTTAGAACCTAAAATTGTTTCGACAAATCTAGATAAAATATTTTTAAAAAGTATTTCTGAAATTCGGTTATGAAATTTAAAACTAAATAGTATCTGAAATTTTAAGATTTTGAAACTGAGTGTTTCTTAAATATTCAAATTTAGAAAATTGAAACTAAAAATGTTTCAGTTGTTTGAAAGTTTCAAGAAATTTCGGAATTGAAGTATTTCTGTGTGAAACTGTTTAGGAAAAAGGTAAAAATAAAAATTTACTTTTGAAAATTTAAATATGAAATTAGGGGTTTGAAACTGGATTTGTTTCTTTGTGAGACTGAAATCGTTTCTGAAACCAAAAATTCAAAAGAATAGGAAACTAAAATTGTTTCAGTAAAAGTTTGGAACTAAAATAGTTTGTTTGAAAATTTAAATAATTGAACAAGTTTGAAACTAAGAGTTTCTAGGAATTAAGTTTTAAGAATTTGAAACTAAATGTTATTGGATGTAAAATCTAATTGAGAAACTAAGTGTTTCTGTGGGCCTAAATTAAGAAACTAAAAGTGTTTCTATGAATTTTAAAAAGTTTGAAAAAAATGAAACTGAAATTGTTTTTGGAAAAACATGAACAAGAATATTAGGAGACTAAAGATTGTTTCTAAAAATGTAAATGTAAGAGTGATTGTTAGTTTTTTCACGAAAGTATAAGATGGGGGAATACGTGTATAGAAATTAAGAGGGGTGAAAGGATTTAAAGTTTGTCCTGCCTCTATTTTAAGGAAATTTAAAGAAATGAAATTTTTAGGTATTCCTGGGAACCCATGTGTGAAAAAAATATTGCTTTAAAGTATAAGAGTCCGTTCAATGTTTTCATGTAAATTTTTCAATATGTTTATACAAATTGGTTTGAAAATGTGTTCTTTTATGGATTGTCTTCAAGAGGGGGGAACTTGTTAGCATAAGCCTTTATTTTTTTTAATTTGTCTTGAAGCAATTCAACATAAAGATAATGAAAAATAAGATTAAGAACTTACCTTTTGTATATTTAAACTTATAAAAATATTTCCCAAAAATTCTAACCAGCAGACGAGCCCCCCATGTGTGTATAGTGTGTAAAAACCCAACTGAATCACATGTGTTTACCCGACGGGTGATGCGACGCAATCGGCAAATAGGTTGAGTAGTTTTTTGCTGGACGCATTGCATAAACAGATTTTAAAAAAGTTTTAAGAATTTAACAGTTAAGGAGATAACTGTGTTGAGTTGTCTGTGTTAAAAATTGCATGCAAATTTTGATGCGTATCACGTCAGCTGTCGGTTAATGGTAACTGTATAAATACTGCGTAAATCAATCAATCCTTCTCTTATGATTTGATTCTGTCGCTGCAGGTAGACGGATTGTTTTGGTGCTGATAGTGCGCCATGTAGGCTAATAGCCTTTAATTGATTTTGCCACGCAGAGGACGTGGTGTTTTTCTAAAAGTAAAATGTGATTGATTAGATTCGACTGCCCTGCTAAAAGAGCGGGTAGGTTTTTAAACCTTCAATAGTGGAAGATGAAGGTTTTTTTTAAATAAGGAAGAGTAGGTTGTGCTGTTTTGGAGATTGGCTATGAACAGGACCGGGAGTTCAACATATTAGGAGATGTTCTCTACCGTTGCCCGGTTACTGTTAGTTTTAAGTAGCCATCTGCTGCCTGCCGTTCGTGACAAGGAACGAGTGGGATTTCAACCCTTCCGAACCTGCTGTCAGCCAAAGTGCGAGCGGGTGTGTTGTGCCTTCAAGTCTTCGTCGTGTGCCTGTGTTTTACTGATAGACTGTATCCTGGTATGATGAACTTTTAAATAGTTTTTTCAGGAACTTTCTACTGTGTGGCACCTTTTTAAAAATGAGGACTTTTATTTAAAGTCGTGGAAGTTTTGAACATTTTAAGAAAAGAAAAATGTGAATCAAATCTAATCATTTTGAATGTGTGTTGGGGAATTTTTACTGAATAATGTGTTGGGGGGAATTTAAGTTTATATTTTAAATGTCAAAATTATTTTTCCTATTTTACACTTTACTTATGTTGAATAAATTGTTATTTAATATTCAAATATGAATCTTGTATTCTTTTCTCCCGAGCAGAACCATTCCACATTTCTGTTGGTCGGAGTGGTGGCCCGGTCTTGGTTTTTTTACCGATTCCGGGTTATCGCCGTTCCCGCCGGCCAACACAAATAAAGGATCTTGCGCCATCCTGCTCCCAAACGCACTTTTTGATTGAAATTGCGCCTGACTGCGCCAAAACGGCCGTTTTTTCTAGCGCATATCGCGAAAAAGTGGCATAACTTATGCTTTTGTTAACCGTACGTTATGACGGTTGCTATGGCGATATTCTGAACTTGTGCGTCGTGAAAAATATTCTCCTTATCTGAAATTTCAATCCTTTTGCATCTTACAAAAATTTTGATGTTTTTCACAATCCATAATTATTTTGTTATATGCTACCTCAGCTTAACTTATTTTATGTTTTATTTTGAGAAATTTTTTTTTATTTTTAGAAGCATGTCAACATCTAGTGTTTACATCGCGGACGAAGCTTCCTATGTTAAAGATTTCAATCCAAATGCATCTTGCAAACATTTTAATATTTTTGACAATTAACCGTTATTTTGACAACAAATATCTTCCATTAGCTTATTTTAGCTAATATTTTGATAACAAATAATTTATTTTTTTCTATTTATATACCTATTAATTTTTGAAAGTTTGATTTTATTAAGCATTAGGTTATCCATTGCTTCAGTTTTTGGAAAACAATTGAAACAATCAAGCGCATAATAATTTTACACTACACATCAACAACATCGTTTCTAATGCTTATAGGGCTCTTGGTTTTCTTAAACGAAAGACTAAAGATTTTTCTAATGAGCAAGCAATCAAAACACTTTATTTTTGCCTTGTGCGCTCCAAACTGGAATACTGTAGTCTTATTTGGGATCCCTACTACAATAACAAAATTAAAATTATTGAGCAAATTCAATCCAAATTTTTTTTTTTAATTTGTGTTACAGAACCCATAACTATGATTTTTTGACGTATTCATACTCTAATTTATGCAATATTTATCATGATCCGAACCTTAAGTCACGCCGTGAACTTTTGTGTCTTTTTTTTTTTTTTATAAAGCACTTAACAATCTAATTGACTGCTCAGATATTATTAATTCTATACATTTTGCGGTTCCAAATAGAACTCTTAGGAGTCATTTGTGTTTTACAAATATTTTTACAAAGTTTAATTACGTTGATAATTTTTGCCTTTTTAAATTTTACAAACTTTTTAACTCTCATTGTCGTGTTTTGGATATTTTTAATATGTCTTTTAATAATTTTAAGTCTATTTGTTTAAAAATTTTAAATGTGTAATTTGTTTTAATTCGTTTGTTGTCTTTTAAATTTTTACAAAATTTTAACTCCTTGTGTCTCAGATATTTTAAACCTGCCTTTTAATTGTTTTAAGTCTATATGTTTCAATATTTTTGATGTATAATTTGTTTTATATGTACTTGTTTTACTTGTCACTGTAATTGGATTTGTCTATAGTGCGCAATACTTTAAATAAATAAATAATGTTTAATTATTGCTTTGTACTGAAAGGCAGTATTTTGAATAGTTGAATTTGTAAAATTATAATTTTAAAAGCTTAAAATAGAATTTTCCATGCTACTAGCAGTAGTGCTACCATTAGGTCATTAAAGGAAAGATAAATTTTGATGTGTTGTACAAAATTCAGAGATACTTCATGGCAGCTCATTCTACTGTTTAGAAGTTCTAACGTCTTTAAGTTTTGTAACCAGCACAGATTTAAGGCATTAAAAGCAGAGAGACAAACAAATTAAATGATAAGCAGTATACGATAGTTACACAAGAAGCTTAATCTAATCAAGAGTCATCAGATTCTTTATTAAATTTAGCAAACCAACGACTAAAGTCAGCTGTTAAGAACATTGTCTTGTCTGAAATTGAGTTGCAAAATGGATGTTAGAAGATGCAGAGAAGTTATGAGAAAAGGAAAGAAAGAACAGTAGAACAAAAAGAAACTAAGTTAAACTTTTAAATAAAGGTTTTTCAATTTTTAGCCCACAAAATCTAATTTTTCACGATAAAACATAAAAAAACTTTAGTTTACTTTTCAAGCACAAAGGTAGTTCCTCAATTTTAAGTTAAAGCGCTTTGTTAACAAAAGAAAATCCAAATGTTATTGATAATTATGCAACTAAAAAAACAAAAAATGTCTAAATTTTTCATAAATTTTTCATATTGTCATGGAAGCTTTAAACCAAACATTCATGTTTGACCACCAAACATTCACATTTCATGTTTGATCACCACAAATGCTCTCCTAGGTTATTCATGGATGGGATTCTTTTCTAAAAAATGAAAAAAGATTGGTAGTATAAACGTAATTGTAAAAAAGTGGATGAGTTTATCGTTTCAATTCGACTTTAAAATGAATGTTCCAATTTCTATATCCTTGTCTCTGAAATTTAAGTACAGTGAAACATTTTGCTGTTCACCTATTGAAACCACATCTAGTATTTTTAAACTATAACTAAAATTTAACCTTTTAACTGTCATGCCCGAGGTTGGTTTTCGAAAATGTCACGCCCGAGTATTACTCAGGGTAATTTTTTTTTGAGTGCATCGTATTGTTATACCCAAATATATATCGGGAGACGTTTATTCCGGCATCATCTCTTTGTCAAACCCGACTGTTTTTCGGGTTTGTACTTGGAAAAGTGTTAAAAATCAAAATAACTTGACAGTTAAAGGGTTAATAATAGATAATCAGTGCTAAGTTAAAATGCAAATATTTTGCTGTATCTTAATACAAAATTAACCAATGTCAAAATTCGTCGAATTGAGATATTCAGGTTCAAAGATTTGAGTCTCCATAGGAATGTGTTAGATTTGGTGTCTTAGTTTTGCTCCACTGCTAAGGCGGTTTGTTTTAAAACATTGGTTGTTGTTGTATATGACAGAGGATACCTTTCTGTTTCCATTACGATAAAAAACTAAAAACATCAAAATTTTTGACATTGATTGTTCTTGCATTAAGAGGTACAGATTTAAATTAATATAAATGTATGTGCTTATCACAGTCACATAGTATCTTATTCGAGCCTGCTCCTAAACACAATTCTGCCGCTCCAAAATGGTATTTTTTACGCTCCTGAAGATGCTCCCAAACCACATTTGGTCACTTGCAACCTTCAGTAATTTTTTCTTGGTGTTGGGATTTTTTTTCCCGCCAGTGTACTTTATAATTTCTAAAGCTAAGTCATTATAAAATATATACTGTGGAACATTCATTAAATAACATTTCAAAATGTCACGCTAGTCAAGGTTTTATTGTCAGAGGCAGATTGGAGGCAAAGGAGAATTGTAATTTGATCCCCCATAGCTTTTTAAAAATAGCTCACGCTTATTATTGCATTGATTTATATGAAGTTTTAATTAACTGTACACAAAATTGCTGAATATATTTTTTTGACTCAAAAACTTTAAAATTTAGAGCTACAAAAGTTCTTAAGCATTTTAAAATATTTCTGCATTCTGAAAAAAATGTTAGATGGGAAAAAAAAAGTTGTTAAGTAATAAATAATCCTTAAATGAGTTAAATCTGGACTTGGAAAACATTTTTTTTTCATTTAATTTTTATTGTGTGATCATATTTTTTTATTGCATAATGAGGGAAAATAAATGATTTTTAAATTAAGTAAAATAATTTTCTTTAGCTTTATTTCTTCAAAAATCAACGTAATTCTTTAGTGTGTGAATGTCATGTTTTTGAACTTAAAAAAAAAAAAAAAAGTAAATAAAGTGCTGCTGTCAATCCTTTGTTTAAAAACTAAATTTGGGAAGCAACCTAATTCTATTTGGAAAATTTCCATCTTGAGAATTTTGGCAACCTTTACCACTATGCTTACTATACATTTAAAGATTTAACTTAAAAAAAAAAAGTTATAAGTGATTGCTCATTCATTGCTAGATGTTGGTTGAATTCTAATTTTATATTTAGTAAGGTTTTTTTTGTGTATCGTACTAATTAATATTCATCCCTTAGGCGAAAAATTACAGCAGCAGCAAACGCACCACAACACACACCAATAGATGTGGAAGATGAAGTTGAACAGGGTTTGTAAACCTTCTTGAAAACCTTGAAAAGTGCTTGAAGAAATTTGGAAACCTTGAAATAGTTTGAAAGATTGTTCAGTGCTTGAATTTTTCCGAAAATTATTTGATTGTGCTCAAATTTTTGCAAATATTTCATTAATGCAAATTCTTTATTATTTGTTCGCTTTGAGAATTCGGAATTGGAAAAATTGCTTCCCATGTTTGAGATTTTAAACCTTTCGCATCTTGTGAATATTTTGATGTTTTTCGCAGTTTGTAGTTTTGACATGTACTATCTTAGACTATGTTTGATTTCAATAGATAATTAAGGAATTTATTTTATGGAACCTATTCAACATAAAGCTTACTCAAACTTTGCGATAAATTGCTTCTTGCGTTTGGGATTTGGACGATGCTTGTCCGTTCATTTGCTGTTACTTTAAAAATAACCTTGAAACGGGGGACATCATTTAGTTTTGAATAAAAGTATTTATTTTACAATATGTACAGGCAGCTTCTTGGCTAGATAACAAAAACATATAAATGATGCGCAGTTGAATTACTTGCATTAAATTGAATTTATCTTTATAGTGAATTGCAATTGAAAGTAGATTATATTTTGACGCAATTTTAAAGAATAAAATTCTTGCACTGAGAATAACAGTTCTATGAAAAATAAGAGTTCTTGAATAAAATAAAAGGTTACTTCCCTTTTACAGGCTTCCTTGAATGTTGAATAATTCCCTTTAATAAGGGGACGAATTGCATAGACTTAGAATTCTCGGTAATACGGGTTGAATAGAATGATACTTTAACTCCATGTAAGGAGGAACTAATAGCTACTATGGATGGTCTGCGTAGCTTGGGACACCACTCGAACTAAGGATTCAACTGAACTAAAGTTTCTCGTTCTCATCTCTTGCGCAACTCGCGCCTTTTAATGCTGACTGTCGTATGACGTCAGTCCCTTGGATTTGCATGGTGATCGGAATTGGAGACTGTCCATGATTTGCATCTTGTAAATCTTTTAATATTTTGTTCAACTGAATGTTATTTTTACATATGGTACTTTATATAAGTAAACATATTTTCTGTTTTGTTTTGATAAATACACTAACCTCTTATTATATCGCACTTCGTTATATCACTCATTCAGATCTATTGCCCTTTTCTTATCTTCCAAAATATCAAATCTGATTTAAAAGCTAAAGAAAAACCGTGCTTTATGTTTGAAACCGTTCGGTAAAACACATGGTATAGCTCAGAAAATGCTGCGGTTTCTTGCTAGGGTATTAAATTTACTTTAGGTACCAGTTTGTTGGCTCTTTCAGCTTCTTTGAAATGACATCTGCCGTCAGCTCGGTAATTGTCTATTCCAGACTGAGAGTCCAAAATAGGACAAAACTGCAATCTCTGGATGGCATAACCGGGCTTTCGGTAAAAAAATGATACTCATATTGGAACATTTTATTGAAAGTCTAAAATAATTTTGAATGATAAAGTTATTGCTAGTAATATTTTAATGAAAATAAAAACCTATTGCTGTCTGGTACAGTATTTATTCAGTTAATATTAAACTCATATTTCTTTAAAATATTTTGTTCAATTAATCAAGTGCCTCGGGGGCAAAGTGACATAGTTCATTCTGTTTACTTATTCAATCATTTATTAAATCACTTATCCATTCACATACGCTAATGACTTCATTTACATTCTGTCATAGAATAATTCACGTTATTATTCATTCGTTCATCTATTTTCTTATTCATTGACTACTTTTAGCACTCAATTCTGAATTCTCATATAATTACTTGACTCATTCATTTGTCTATTGTTTTATTTATCCCTTTATTCTTTTAATTATAGTTGGTGGAGTTAATTTCACTTCCGGACACCTGCGTGAAATTTTATGTAGGGCTTATGTTCGTGTAAGTGAGCAAAAAAACGGCCAGGAGGTTGTTAATTGGAGGTCAAGGCGGGGGGCCTTGACCTCCTCGTTGATGACGTCCTCAACATGGCCACCTTGCATAGGTAAATAAGTTTGTTTAGCTGCTTAGTACTTTGTTTTAGATATAAATATTGTAAAATTCAAATATATCATTTAATTGCGCAACAAAAAAGCTATTTAAAAGTGTTTGACTTTTCTTTCCAAGACAAATAGTTGAAGAGTTATCATTTCAACATGGTACCAAGTAGAAAAACTGCTTTCTTAGTATTCTCTGATGCTGACCTAAAAATTTCGATATGCTCCGATACTTACATAATAATTAACCCTTACAGTTTTATTAGATTTTAATTTGTACTAGTTCTATATTTTTTAATACTTTTTATTGCTGTTTGACCTATGCATTTGTGCCCCTTTATTGCAAATGTGTGAATTTATGTCTATAAGGCAATTGTTTCAATTCCTTTTCACTTTTTACTGTATATTATTCCACTTTTATTCCCGGTTTGGGCATGGTGTACTCATAGTCAGGGATCCCTGATAGAGATTTTTCTGTTTATTACTATTAAGCTCATTTTCCATGAGTAGCTTCATTTTAGTGAGACGCCCAACTTTTCCTCTTACAACAATTCTCGATTGTGGTAGCTAACAGGGGTAGCAGGGATCAAATGTGTCGATTCTATGGGTCTCAAAAACTTATCACTAACTGTGGCTTTTTTAATTAAATCTTAAGATACTTATTAACATTTTGAAAAAAAATTTGTCCTACAAGGTGTATGGTTTGATCAAAGAGTCCCCCTCCTCCCAACATGTATCGATTACGAGGTCATCAAAAGTAATTACTAACAACCCAAGTTTTTTTCTACTGTTTAGTTAATATGTATATAATTTCACATTGTCCTACAAATTGTGTGGAATGTTATCCCGGTCCTACGATCAGAAATTGTTAGAACCACGAGATCACTTTTTTTATTACTAACTGTAGGACAAAAATATTACATTGTAGGTTAGTGTAATCTCTATCGAGATAAACCATTGTCCTACAAGAAAACAGGTAGGTATCACGAGTCCGACAGGAATTGTAAATTTCGCTTATTCTTTGGAATAAGTGAAAGCATCTGTTTAAGTTTTACTAATTTTATTTTCCAGTTAACTTATTTGTGTATTGTCTTTGCATTCATAAAAAACAATTAATCTTCATCAGATTCTTCAGATAAATCATAATCCTCTTCACTAATCTCATTTTCATCTTCATCTTCTTCACGTTATTAGTGATAGCTAACTCTGTAATAACATTTAAAAAATAAAGAAATTGCCCATTAATTAATAAACAAATAAAAATAAAAATACTATTAATAGGGTACCTTGTAAGTCAGAAGATAGTCCTTCAAAGGATGGACTTTAGGGACCATCAAACCAATAGTATTCGTATTTACCAATTGTAAAAAATGTATATTTTCTAAAATTAAAGAATAACAATTATTTCATGACGCTAATACTCTTTCTTTTTACATAGTTACGTGAAAATATGAACTTAATTGATTATTTTTAATTCATTTTCAAACTACAGTGAAAATATATTCATTCAATTTACCTTTCATCACACAAATATTTAAGTTTCACTCGAAATTCTTTGTAGCAAGAAGAATGGTAGCCTATTACTTTGTCACTCCAACTTTCAGGCAGTACAACATCTTGATATTTGTGTTGATGATGCTTTCGAGCAGATAAAAAAGTTCTGCAATGAAGCCAAATTTCTTTACTAAATTTCTTGACATATTCTCTTTTCCGTCGAAATGTAGGATTTTTGCAAAACAAATTGCACAAAAAGCACTCCATTATTATTTTGGAACATTAAAAAAAAATCTTGACATTTGTTGTTAAAAGACAAAGAAACACGCGGTCGAATGAAACTTTTTTTGCTCCGTTATGGTCGACATTTATGTAGAAAATATAATATACTCTGGGCATGCGCACCGGCAAAGCTCAGCTATAATGCCAAATTCTATAAAGTAAATTTATTTTTACTTGTATTAATTTAAAATGTGTATTCAAATGGAGTACTACAATAACGTACCACGAAATTTGAAGGACAATGTAACTGTTAAATCGAATAAATATCAACTGAGCAAAAATTTAAAAATCAGGTAATTTAATTATTCTTGATGATCTCGTAATCGATACATGCTGGTAGGAGGGGACTCTTTGATCAAACCATACATTTTGTAGGAAGAATATTTTTTCCACTTATGTTAATAATTTCCTTAATATTTAATAAAAAATCAAGAGTTAGTATTAAATTTTTGAGAACCATTAAATCGACATATTTTATCCCTGCTACCTCTGTTAGCTACCACAATCCAGAATTTCGTGTATGAAATTGTCGGGTGTCTCATTGAAACGGCGCAATTTAAGATTTAGCTTGGTGCTGATTAGTTTTTCATCAGGGTACTACATTTTTAGATCGTAGGACCGAGATAACGTACCATGCAATTTGTATGACAATGTGACTTTTAAATTATATACATATTAACTAAGCAATAGGAAAAAACTCATCCAGTTAGTAATCACTTTGATGACCTCGTAATCGATACATTTTGGGAGGAGGGGGACTCATTGATCAAACCATACACCTTGTTTTTTTCAACAATGTTAATAATTATCTTCAGTTTTTATTAAAGTCAGTTAGTGATCAGTTTTTGAGACTCATAGAATTGACACATTTGATCCCTGCTACCCCTGTTAGCTACCACAATCGAGAATTGTTGTAATAGGAAAAGTTGGGCATCTCATTAAAACGAAGCTGCTTACGAAAAATTAGCTTGATAGTAATAAGCAGAAAAATCTATCCTGACTATCAGCCTTCCATCCCTTCAGTGGTTAGATAAAATGAGAACCAAGTGTGCTTAGGAACTAAACCCTGGGGCTCTGCGTTGGGCTGACCACCTAATCAGAACATTTACCTTTCTACCCAGAGTCCTCGTATGAAAATTGAGGTATGCACAATGGTCTTGGCCCTAATGGGCATTTGCGACACTGTTTAGTGCTTTCTTCATTATTTAACTTTTTGTAGGGAAATGATGATTATAACAAAAATTTTATTTTATACAATTCCTTTAGTGCAGTTCCAAAAATAAAAGTATACACTAATGTAAAATTGTAGGTACAAAACAAACTCCCAACTATCTGGAATTGGGTAACACTGCAAGTGCAGATGAGCTATTTCCAAGAATAATCCGTTAAATAGGTAAATGATACTATTGTCTGAGATATCTTTAATGTGTGTCTTTTCTTTCTCAGGGAAGGGCCCAGAGCAAATAAGAGACGAGATGACAGGGTTACACTGAGCTTCAGAAAACGGTGATGTAGAATTTATGAGAGATGTTCTGGAGACTGGATGTAACACCCGAGCCAGAATATTCGGGGGTCTGAAAAAGTTGGTGGTTGCCGGAGTAGACACACGTGTTTCAGAGCATTGTGTAGACACTCCTCTTTCTAGGAGGAAGGCTGTGCAGTGATCCCAAAACTGCTCCAATTGTGCCGACGTGCGCCGTCGAATACCACCTGCTCCAAAGTGCTCCAAAATGTATTTTTTTGCTTGTTTTGCTCCCAAGCTGTTCCAAAACGCTTTCATCGTCAAAATCTTCTTTTTATTATTGATTTATTACCCGAATCTGGAATAAATTGTATTTTTATTTCTGTTTTAGTTTCAATGTTTTAAATTCTTAAAATGGTCGGAAAATAGCATCAGGGTGTGTGCGTGCAATCTTTTTGCATCCTTTACAGGAATTAAAACTTTTGCTCAGTGGTGCAAGTGCTGCGCCAATTGCGCCACGCTGCGCCAAATAAAGAATCTTGTTCTATCCTGCTCCCAAACGCACTTTTTGATCGAAATTGCGCCAAAACGCCCGTTTTTCTAGCAAATATCGCAAAAAAGTGGCACAATATCTGCTTTTGTTAACCGTACGTTATGACGGTTGCTATAGCGATATTCTGAACACGTGCGTCGCGAAAAATATTCTCCTTATCTGAAATTTCAATCCTTTTGCATCTTGCAAAAATTTTGATGTTTTTCACAATCCAAAATTATTTTGACATATGCTACCTCAGCTTAACTTATTTTATGTTTTATTTTGAGAAAAAAGTAATTTTTTTAGAAGCATGTCAACATCTAGCATCTACGTCGCGGACGAAGCTTCCTATGTTGAAGATTTCAATCCAAATCCACCTTGCAAACATTTTAATATTTTTGACAATTAACCGTTATTTTGAGAATAGATACCTTCCATTAGCTTATTTTAGCTTATATTTTGATAACAAATAATTTATTTTTTTCTATTTATATACCTATTAATTTTTGAAAGTTTGATTTTATTAAGCATTAGGTTATCCATTGTTTCATTTTTTGGAAAACAATTGAAACAATCAAGTACATAATGTTTAATTATGGCTTTGTACTGAAAGGCAGTAATTTGAAAAGTTGAATTCGTAAAATTATAATTTTAAAAGCTTAAAATAGAATTTTCCATGCTACTAGCAGCAGTGCTCCCATTAGGTCATTAAAGGAAAGATAAATTTTGATGTGTTGTACAAAGTTCAGAGATACTTCATGGCAGCACATAATTATCTCATTCTACTGTTTAGAAGTTCTAACGTCTTTAAGTTTTGTAACCAGCACAGATTTAAGGCATTAAAAGCAGAGAGACAAACAAATTAAATGTGAAGCAGTATACGATAGTTACACAAAAAGCTTAATCCAATCAAGAGTCATCAGATTCTTTATTAAATTTAGCAAACCAACAACTAAAGTCCATTAAGTTAAGAACAATGTCTTGTCTGAAATCGAGTTGCAAAATGGATGTTAGAAGATACAGACAAGTTATGAGAAAGAGAAACTCAGAACAAAAAGAAACTAATTTAAACTTTTAAATTAAGGTTTTTCAATTTTTAGCCCACAAAGTCTAATTTTGCACGATAAAACATAAAAAAACTTTAGTTTACTTTTCAAGCACAAAGGTAGTTCCTCAATTTAAAGTTAAAGCGCATTGTTAACAAAAGAAAATCCAAATTTTATTGATAATTATGCAACTAGAAAACCAAACAATGTCTAATTTTTCATATTGTTGTGGAAGCTTTAAGGCCCTCCTTCAGTAGAAAAGAATATCGGAATTCGTCTCACACAACTTTCTTTCTTTATGAGGGGAGTGTACATCTGTGAGGTTATTGACATTTAAACCGCCAATAGACTGGACCGTAAGGAGAAAGTGTGGGGGGGGGGGGGGGGACACTCGTCCCCACATTGTCTTGTCACTTTAGGGGAGAAAAAACCCCTATTATGAATAGCAATCAAAGAAGCTTCTGGCGAAAACCACAGATGTGTATGGTCTAAAGGCTGTATCATCCTGTTAGGGAATCCTCTCCCTAGCTGAATTGAAAGAAGAAAGGCTATCAGTTAGCTCAACGTGGCATTTTACGTTGTGGAATTCTGTCCTGTGATATTAATTTTACTCGCACCTATTAATGCTTGTACATTTCACATCAAAAAGATTATTTTTTCAACAAATATTTGATTTTTCAGAATTATGTTTCCACTTTAAACTTGTTTTCACGCACAGATATTTTTTCCTAAAAATCAACGAATGAATGAAAATTTGCGAATAATGAATTCATAAATTGATTGATAGTTTCCTTAAAAATGAACGCCATATAAAATTATTCAGTTTTATTTCGTACGTAAAGCTGATTCGTGTTGGTATTGTAAAAGTATAGTGCTTATTAAAATCATATTTGTTCCAAGGATATTTGATTTCATTAAGCGGCTCATTTTATAAATCGGCATACATAAAATTACAAAAAGAAAAGGTTTTAAAGTTTGAACAAAATAAAAAATTAATTAATATACCATTTCATATTAAGTTAATTAAAACACAATTCGAATTTAACTTATACCTGAAAAGTACTTTTTTTAAACTGCACAAGGGTTTTAAAATATGGACTTATTGCTGTTTGAGAAACAGAATTTGAAAGTAAAGATCATTCTTAGATTTTTACTCAAACTGAATGACATGAACGGTCAACCTCTGTAATATTGAAGAGAAAGAAAATTCTAGTTTCATTCAGACAAAAGAAAAGGCGTGTTCCCCCGTTTTTTACATATACTCTCCAAAAATTTGATTTTATAGAACAGTGCTAATGATTTTATTAAAGGATGGTTTCAGCATGTATTGATATAGTAATGATTCTGCTCTTCCAGATTTGATTTTATAAAGCGGCTGATTTTATAATCCAGTGATTGTATTAGTGGCGAGTACTGTAATGCAAATATAAAGTAGATTGGTTTCAAACCACCATTTCTTTTGGTGGGTCGCCGCAAGGTAAGTTCCGCCAAACTTTTTTTCACCAATTTCATCACTGTGCATGATGATGCGTATACTCGTACGTTCGATTCGATTCATTTAAAATCTTAAATTTAACACTGTCCCTATCGTCATCAGTGCTCTCAACAATTGTAAGTTGCCATTAGGATCCCACTTTCAAATGAAGATATATCCTCCAAGACAATGAATACACTTTTATACGTTGTAACATGTTCAGCACCGAGAAAAGGCCATGCTAACCTAGTAAGAATCTAAGGGCTCGGGATGGAGCAGGAGTGGTATTACTTTTATTTATTTATTGAGAGCCCGCCGACCAAACTGATATGAAGCTTGACTTGGTTCCAGGCGGCACTTAACATGTTGCCTAGAACAGTTCTGTGCAAGTTTTCCTGGTTTCCTTCTATTCAATTCACAAATAGGTAAACACGAAAACAAAAACAAACACAATAGGTAAACACGAAAGGTCTTCCTCAGTATTGTCGAATAAGATTCTTGAGTCAATAAATATAGGGTTTAATAAACTTTAGGACAGTAAGCCTGATCCACCTGTAGGGTCCTCCTGAAATGCGCAATTGAATTCACGGAGTTGGTATTTTCTCCACTTGGGTGGCGGGAGAAATTGGACGAAATGAGAAAAATCACCGACTTTCCATCACATTGATACGAGCAATTGGAACAGTGATGTAATAGAATTGTTGCATTAAATTACATTATTACACAAGTACTAAGATTAAATAAAAAAAAAAGACAATCTGATTGCCGACCTCAAATAAAATGAACTCCACTGATCAGAAAGCTTTTTAAATTTGAATATGTTTAATTGTTTTCGAAAGGACATGGTAAACACGGAAAACGAAATGTAATCCTTACTAGTCAAATTTACTATTCCCAAAATCAGAATAAAGAGGGGAAATTGAAAATCCTTTCGAGAAATTCTTATACCAAAATCCATTACAAGTATTTTAATTGTTAACAAATAGAAACTAGAAACAATAAACATTTAAAATCATTGAGTTTTATTTCCTTTTGTCGGCCAACAATGACATTGGTTTCCAATCGCATAAATAACGGCTTAGCCACGCCACATTTGCTAAAATCGCTATAATTCGAGTTCTATATATGATGGAAGCTCCAAATACATTCTATCAGACGCAAAAAAAATTTCTCTTTCTTTTGGTACTATTTTTTTTTTCAATTTTCAAGTATCTTTTCACTTCTAAAATCGCTAAAACCATTTAAAATGTTTTTAATTAATATATTTTGTTAATTAATGCCATTCGAAGACGAGACCTAGCTAAAAACACTTTCGATGGACAGATACAGACACGTCAAACTTATAACCCTCTTTCTTGTTGGGTCGGGGTTTAAAAAAGAAATTCTTTCAAATTATTTATTTAGTACAGTGGTTCTCAACGGGGGCGATACCGTCCCCTGGTGGGCGGTGGAGAGATGCTGAGGGGCGGTGAACAGGTTTTGGGCGGCAGGGGGGCGGTGGACATATTTTTGGGCAGTAAGGGGGCGGTGGGCATTTTTGAAATGTACTTGCAAGGGCATGTTTGTTTGGAGGAGGTAGGAAACCCTCTTTTCTTACATTGCCAAGGATAGATTTGAAATTAATGTTTTTGGGATCTCTCTGCCCGAGCCCTGATCCCTCTCCGAACGTCATCAAAAATGACCTAAAATTCTCCAATAGCACAGTTCAACCTAAAAGTTTTTAGAGGTGTGTTCTCACTTTTAGAGTGAAACCATCTGAAATAGCCTAAAATTGTTCCTTTGCTATTTCCATTTAGAAAATTGTTAGAGAAAGAGGTCTGAATCCCTTCCTGCTCACCTAACTTAAATAGCCCAAACCCATTTCTTTAACATACCCATCCATAGCTTAAAATTTCGTTTTTAGACATTTCAGTCAAAGAGCTATCGAAACCTTCATTCTCAAACACATCAATGATTTTAAAAAAATGGTTATGGGTGGGATTCTCCACCTCTGCGTTCTCTACTCGTAATCAAACCAATCCTGAAATTGACGTTTTTGGAGATCAGTTTCTAAAATTATCTAAAAGAGAGCCACTTGATTTGGCAAACGTTTTGTGTCGTTAGAGCATCCCAAAAACTTCCTACTGCTTACCATTGGTACTTCCAGAGACACCCTGGAGGCACCATAACATTCTAGGGCTCCTAGGTATATCAGACCGCTTTCTCGAGATTCTACACTGGCCACATTAGATGCCCAGTTTTTGAGGATGGCGGAAGATTTCCACCATGCCTCAAATGTGAATTCGTTCATTTTTTCCTCACCACATTCTGCAATGTTATTTTAAGATGGAGATTAGTTCCACCTCACCAAAGGTATCTAACAATTATGTTTTTCTGAGTACAATGAAAAAGTTTCTGAAGCTAACTCCCGTACCTTTGCCATTCTTTCAACACAAGCAGAAATAGCTTTCATTTGCATTTTTTAGACTTCAACTTCAGAGAACACTTGAAAAAGCTCTGACCCTCTAACATGAGTAAAATTAGCCTTAAGATAACTTTAATTTTGAAAACAAATTATGAGGGACCTTCTTCTCGTTAACGTCACCGAAAATTGTCTAATATTTTTTCAATTTTAAATATTTCACCCGGGATGAGTCCGAACCTAATTCTTTATCCCACGAAACCTAAGATTAAAGAGTGTTTTTAAAACTCCGTTTTCAGAACGAATTTTATCGGAGATCCTTGACACCCCACCTCCATCTTTACTCTGATGTCATCAAAGTAATATCGTTATTAAGACTTGCAACTTTTAGTACCTTATCCTTCAAAGCAATAAAAGAATTTCTTTGAATTGAACTTATCTTGCAGTCAACTTATTAAAATCAACTTATTTCTTTTTTTTTCAATTAAAACTTGATTTATTAAGGATGACAGGTGCGGGTAGGTAGTTTCAAGTCTTTGTTATGCCTGGGAAAAATCGACAGTCCGGCCTTGGACCGGACTTGGCCCATCCATAGGAAAATCCTACATCCTTATGTAATAAATGGAGGATTCACAGTGCACAATAGCAAGTAAATAAGAACGACACAGTTTGTAATTGGATTGTTTAGGGCACTATTTGAACGCAGTGTATTTTTCAAAATATTTTGGTTTTCAAAAAAAAAAATACTGTAACGGTGCTTTTTATTTCAAACCGAGCTGTTCTTTACCTTCAAAACGAATCACTCATTTAATGGACCCATTTTAAGTAGGAAAAACATTTGCCCGCTTTTTTAAAAAAATATTTTACAAAGAATAAAAAACGTTTAAGCAAAAGATTGTATAACTCTTTAGTCAGTTTTCAACTATCTGTATTAGCAAAATTAGACTTGAACCGGTCTATAAACCTACTTTACCTCCTTTCCTCTCCCAGTTTCACACCCGTGGAAAAAATTTCAATCCTGAAAGGGGAGGTAACTGTAAAAAGGTTGAGAACCACTGATTTAGTAGAACAAAATAATTGCACTTTAATCATAATCTAATAAATCAACAAAAAAATATTATTTACAATTTTTAGGCAATTTTTTATTGTTGAATTAAATTTCATAAAATGAAATTGTGGTCCTTTAAAACCATACCACCTCCTTAGTCCCAAAAAGATACATTGTTGCAGTCTGCACCATGAACTCCCCCCCCCCTCCACCAACGTTTGCTTGATTATTGACTGCAGTACAATGATGCTGCATGCACCTTTATTTCAGTCATGCCACATGCATATCGAACACCGAGAATGAAAGGGATACTTTTTTTTTTAGTCTATGGGAATTTAATTCTAATCCAATTTAAAAAGTGCCTCTTTCATTCTCGATCTGCACGTAACCAGTAAACTATATTTTGAGTTTTAATTAAGTCTATACGGGCTTTGATTAAATCAGGCCATGATTACCCCCTTCCCCCCCAGAAAAAAACTAAACACCAATCAAAAATGAGTCAGGTTTCTTTACGGAGTAAATAGTGAGTGACATTTAAACTCTTTTACTACGGTAATAAATCAATAAACATCAATATTAACTAATTAAAACTTAGGATATCGTTGCCAACAACACCACTTGAACTTAAAAATAAATAAATAAAAGAATATATATCTCAACTATATTTTTTATTTTTCTTAATTGATAAAAGCAAGCTGTAATTAATGTCAGTTGTAAACTAAGAATTAACAGTGGTAATTGGTAATGAACAATTTTTCTGCTACATTAATGTAAGTAATTGTAAAATTCAAAATAAACCAAAGTTATGCTGTGCGCTAAGTCTAGTGCGCTAGTCATTTCCGGAGCATATTTATGTAAAATGGTGCTTCAGTATCATAATGAAGTGTAAAGATACTTCCGGTTGCACCTGATCAACAGGGAATAATTTATAAATAATGTACAGGAAATCGCATATGAAATGCAAATGAAAAAGGCAGAAGTGAATCTTTATCACTTCTTTTCTGTCCATTATGCATTTCAAAGTTTAAGTGACTGTAGTTATTTGTGGCATCTTTAAAATCACGTCATACAGGTGTGTGTTGAGCTACATTCCGAAATGAAATGTAATTCGAAACCATGACCGTTTTTTTTAATGCACTTTTATTAGAACGGATTGCAGCTCTTTTTAGACCCAAAGTTTTTATTACCCATCGGAAACACAAAATATTTGTTGAATTGAAAATAAGTAAAAAGTGTATTGCTTAATTGAAAATTTGCTGATATAATTGCTTCTTAATCCAGGATATTTAAACTCTGGCCTTAAATTCTGACATTTCAATTGAAATTTGCCAAGAAATGTGATGCTTTGTGGTTGACTATAAGCGTAACAACTTCCCTTTTTGTCGTTCAATCAAGGCTACCCTTTTTACTATTTTATTTTTTAAAGAGAAATTAAGATTATAGTTACTTTTTGAAAGATTCTGAAAGAATCTCGTACATTCATTCATTCAGTTAAAATCAAAATGCTTAGCGTTCTCCCCTACCTCCACCAGTTCTTTATTTATCTGTCAATTTAAACGAATCATACTCGTCATTGCTTTTAAGAAATATGGTACATATCCTTTTCTTCCTCTAGAAAGTTCACAAAAGAGAAGTACAGTGAAATATACCGTTGCAAGAAATACAACGAAATATCCGTTTCAACCAAATAAATTTTCAGTTCCGATTTAATTTTCATTATATTGCTTAAATTGCATTACAGCAAAATTCCCATCACAACAAACGAAATTTGCGGTCCATTGAAGTTCGTTATCGGGAGATCACTGTATTATGAATTCCATATTTAATTATGTATTCACTTTTTAAAGAAATTAGACGAGTCTCGCTTTTGAAGACAAGCAGTTTTCAAAAACATTTGCTGAACTTCAGAAAGCATTCTCTCTGTGTGTACATTTGTCGAAATATGTAATGCATATTCAACAATGAAAAATATTTTAGTAAGTATCTTGTGTCTTGAATACGATTCAGTTAAAAAGTTTTTTTTTTTTTTATTTAATACTGGAAAGGAAGAAATGTCAAAATTTTGCATTCGCCGACATTATAAAAACGTTCATAATACTTTTAACAAATAATTCGACTTCGAATTATCCTCTGAATACTATTTCTTTTCTACACACGAATCGAGGGATGTGGATTTACTTTCAAAAGCACATTCTCAAGACGAATCCAGCTTTTTTTAGAAATATTTTCAAAAATTGCCGTCTGGTTTTAATTTAAAAATTGGTCGCATTTTTACAAACGAAGTCTTGGAAGAAAGCTGGAAATGTTTTGAGTGTCTGCTTAAAGTTAAAATTTCGATAGCTTGATTTGCTAACTTTTTATTGAGCGAAATGTGCAACAATACCTTGTTTTTGACGAAATTCATTTTTTCACGATTTTTTAAAAATCGAGAAATGCAAATTTCAAAAAAGTAGCAAATAAGAGACTCTGAAATAGGCTTGAAAAACACTCGAAAAAAAAAATCGGAGTCAAAAACTTAAAAGGAAGTTGTAAAACCTTTAGTCAATTTTTCCCGTAGGTTAACATTGGATCTGAAGCGTTCAGACTCTGTGTGAAGCAGGGCCTTAAACCAAACGTTTGCATTTCATATTTGACCACCACGAATGCTCTTCTAGGTTATTCATGGATAGAATTCTTTTCTAAAAAATGAAAAAGGATTGGTAGTACAAATGTTAATTTGAGTTAAGTACAGTGAAACTTTTGCTGTTCACCTATTGAAACCACATCTAGTATTTTAAAACTATAACTAAAATTTAATAACAGATAATCAGTGCTTAGTTAAAATGCAAATATATTTCTGTACCTTAATGCAAATTTAACCAATGTCAAAATTCGTAGAATATAGATATTCAGGTTCAAAGATTTGAGTCTCCATAGGAATGTGTTAGATTTGGTGTCTTAGTTTCGCTCCACTGCTGAGACGGTTTGTTTTAAAACATTGTTTGTTGTATATGACAGAGGATACCTTTCTGTCCCCATTACGATAAAAAACTAAAAACATCGAATTTTTGACATCGGTTGTTCTTGCATTAAGGTACAGATTTAAATTACTATAAATGTATGTGTTTATCACAGTCACAAAGTATCTTATTCGAACCTGCTCCTAAACACAATTCTGCCGCTCCCAAATGGTATTTTCCCTGCTCCCGAAGATGCTCCCAAACCACATTTGGTCACTTGCACCACTGCTTTCAGATAGTTTCTCAGCGGTCTGCAAAGCTTTAACTCATACTTTTTCGTATTATTTTTTTATCCAAATTAAATTTTTTTTTGAAACTTTGGTCTGTGAAAACCTCCACAAAATTTGAAATACTCGCCATTTGTTTCAATTCCTTTAAGCTGAAAGATAGTTTTCACTAAGTTGTCATTCTTAACATTTATTTAAGGAAACCTTTGTGTAGTTTTCTTTGCTTTTTTTTTTTTTTTTTTTTTTTTTTTTAAAGAGACATTTTTAAAAATTGACAAACTTAGAAAAAGGATGACCAAAAGCAAAACTTTTAGCTCTTATACAATTAGCCGCATATTATACCTCTAAATAAGTTATTTTTTTGACCTGAGCATTTATGATGCTGAAAAGTTTGTGAAGTTAAAAAAAAAAAAAATATTTTTAGAATTGAATTTAGAATCAAAGAGATGTTCATGAGTTTTGAATAATTTGCTAAAGTATAATTGCATGTATACTTTAAGAAAATATTTCCAGTGACATTACATTAGTTACAAATTGCTGCAACCTTGTACAGTTATTGATTTATATTGGATCATTAATTGATATTTATAGAGCTGCTCCAAAAGCACTTTTGACTGCTACAAAGGGGAAATTTTTCTACTCCGAAAGGTGCTCCCAAACACTCTGAAGCCATTGGGATTACTGGCTGTGGCATAGCTACTGCAGATGACGACAGAAACAACATCCAGGCTGAAGATATGTCCACTCCTCTGATAATCCTTGCGGAAAAAGAATACTCTGTTGTCAAAGGAGGCTGCAGCGATGTGGTCAGAGACGATCCTGGCAGAGTGTACCTGGAGCAATGTCTCGTTCGACCAGAAGGAAACTGAACTTTTTAAAGGGTGGTCCCTTGCATGGTACTAGATCCATCTACCCTCAGAGTGTGAGGAGGAATTCCGGAAGATGCAGAACACCCGCATTGCCTTCTTCTTCCGGGTCGAAGTCATCCCCTGAGATGATGGCCTGTTGCAGGACACCCCCTGCTTTGCCTACTAGTGAAGCAATAAATTGTCATTTGGCCGAATACCGAATATTCGGCCTCAAGGCCGAATAAAAGAAACTCAAGGCCAAAGAACTAAAAGAAACTCAAGGCAATAATCAAGAAAGAAATAAAAGGAACTCCAGGCCAAGTGTGAAATAACTCGAGGCTGAATAAACTGATGGCCGAATATTCGGCTATTCGGCCGCCAAATAGTTAACTTGTTTTTGTTAATAAACAAAGCACAGGTTGCATTTAAGCATACTTTTGTATGATTTGATTATGAGTTCAATATACGTTATTAAAGATGACAAAAAAAAAAGAGAAAAAAAATTTGGAGTAATTTTTTTGGAAAATGGTAGTATTAGTTCAGACTTCAAAAATATTCTGCTATATTCAGCCAAAAAATTACTTAGAAGAAGACCAAAGAAGAATGTATTTCCTTACCAATTGTTCTTAAAGATCAGAGTTCTATATTAAACGTTAGAGTTCTATATTATATCTAAAAACGTATTTTATAAAGCTCTTCCAAATAAATAAGGGGAAAAAATAAACTGAAATGATTCAGTATGGAAATGTTAGTGTTTACATTTACCAAAATTAGCAGCAACAAACTATATTTCTCTATGAGAAATGTGTTTTTTTTTGTTTCTAAAAAAAAGTCTCCTGGAGAAAAAATCTTTTGAAATCTGCAACTTTTTGTGATTCTAAGATCTAGTTGCTCACTAGAAGGGATAAACAGTAATAAATCCTTGTCCGTGTCTTGATTAGAAGAATTGGGGTTAGAATCTTGATTTTTTAAACACTTTCCTTCAAATAAGTTTGAATTGGAACAACAGAACTAAGTGTTCCGATTCACCCCGCAAATTTTTTTCCGATGTCATTTTTCAGGAATCTTCAGTTTTATGACACAATTTATAAAAAATGTAAATTCTAATGTGGTGTTCTGTTGTTCAGATATATGTATAATTGAAACATACCACTCTTAGTTTATAAATATAAGAAGATTTGTTCTTGCATATGAAGTTTTGCCGGGTATGAAAATGTGATGTTTTCTAGCATTCCACGTGTAGCCCTCCTTAGAAGCCAGCAGCGTTGCCAGAGTGACAAAAGTAATTTTTTACTACTTCCTATGATCTTACCTTTCTATAAAAAAAATTAATGGCGAAAAATACCCAATAGTATATTTATGCAGAATTTCTTTGTACGGTCTGGAAGTTTTGTTCCGATTGACCCCGCTGTTCCTATACACCCCATTTTACGGTATATTGGGATTAAGTTGTGATTTTTCTCACCGGTCGTTATATTGGGATAGTCTTTATAACGAGTGGTCGTTATAAAAAGGGGTTAGGATTAAGAAGAAGATTAGGGGATAATTAAGACAACAGATTCAACCATACCGTTCCCAAACTATATATATATATTTTTGCTATTTTTGGCGTATTGCAGTAAACAGCGGGATTCAATTTTTCTAACCTTATAATTATTCAGGAATCTGTAACAATGAAATTTACCCCAAGAATTCAGTCAAAATTAGAACTAAATACATTTCTGTGATTTATGCTATGTGTATACATGTATGTGTATTAAAATGCAAGTAATGAAATAAGATTTTTTTTTTGCACGTATGTGTGTTTGTTTCAGGCCCATAATTTCGAATTTTTCCAAGGGAGGGTATATACATTCAGTGTAAATTGTGCTAAAATACAGCAAAAACCACGCCTACATATAGGTAAGTACATAGATTTTCCGAATTGGGGCTGGGTGACAACTGCCCCCTCCCCCTGATTGCCTGAATGACCTGCATGGTTAGTTTAGTATAAAATAATTTTTATACTAAAATACTTTTTTACCACCACCAATTTTATTTAAGTATCCGCCGAAGTCTGCTTCTTGACGTGAAAAAAGTGAATGGTATAACGAGAGAGTTGCATAGTAAAATATAAAAAATGATTTTTAAATCTAAAGAACACATTTCTATCAGCATGATTCTTTTTAATCTATCTTTCTAATTTTAGATAAATCGTCCCTTTTCATTTTCCAAGAGTTATCAGCCATATTATTCCTCAACCATCAAAATATATAATCTCACAATATGGACTTAAAATACGTTTTAATTTGGATCACAAAAGAAAAGTGCATTTACAGAACTTTTAATGAGGGAAGATCGACGTCTAAAATCAAATATCTTATCTTAAGTATCAAGCAAGACAGGTGCCTAACAGAGTATCTTCTAATCGCATCACAGAATGGACTACTGGCGTAGTTAGCAAGATAATACCTACGTCATAAAGAAAAGAATGTGTCATAAGTGGGAATTTTTTTTCGCCTTTCTTTATCTTTAAGCTATTGAGAGCCGTTCGATATGTAACTTCTTTGGTTTGACAAGGTTCTAACTGGCATTGTTACCGCAAAACAGATCTCGAATTTGGTGAAGTTCTATCGGCGTGGTTGAAGTTCTATTAGCATTTTCTGTTTCTAAGGTTTTGTTACAGAAGAAAATATTTATACTTTTCAGTTTGACTTATTTATATTTTCCTTTCTCACATGACTACTCAATTATTTCTTCATAACATTAGGGGAGAGCGGGGAATGTTAAAGCATTTTTTACTCTTTGGTCAGTAACTACACTAATTAAAGATATTGGTTGACCTACTTAAGCTTATATTAAGCTATAAATGTTAGCTAAAACTTGAAAAGAAATATATTTTTTTAAAAGCTCATATGTAAGAAAAATAATAAACGTTACTGCAACAGTCGGCAAACTATTTCAACGTATTACATTTTCCCTGAAATGAGGATTTAGTTTTCTTTATTCGTACCTGTCTAAAACAATGATCTTTTGTTTCTGGTGGTAAATTTTATACTATGTTTGATAGTCTGGCTACGTGAATTTTTAATTAACTACACCACAGTTGGTGCATCGGACCAAGCGTTCAGAAATGCAACATTTTAATTCATGGTGCAACATAATTAAAGAATTGTGTAATTAAATAAAGGTGAAATATATTTTTGTAATACCATATGATGCTTTTTTTTCAAATGATAAATAGATTTTTGCACCTGAATTAAAATGTTTTTTTTTTTTGTTTTTAACTGCATTTTGGTGTAATTTCATTATTCAGCCTATTGGGATTTATTTTGTGATTTTATTTATGTTAAAATGGCTCCTCGTAAACAAAATAAACAATCCAGGGAGAGAGAATTAAATGACCTCTCATTATCTCTTTCTACAATGGTAAATAATGAAGATAATGAAATTAGAAAACAAAGTTCTTCAAAATCATTCCAATTTACCATACAAAATTTTACTGGAGAACTAGAGAATGTAGACTGGTTTATTAGTCAGGTAACAGAATTAAGTAGACTTAATGGATGGAGTGATGAAGTCACCCTTTGCTTTTAAAAAAGTAAATTAGAAGGTATAGCTCAGAAGTACTATGCGAGCTCACCATCTTGCGCTAACATTAAGACTTTTGCCGAGGCATGTGACAAATTGAGGACTTATTTCAAATGTCAGGAAAGTGCAGCGAGTAATTTGTTGGCTTTTCAATCTATTAAATTGCTTGATGGCGAAACAATTCAAAATTTGGCGTACAGATTGGAGGTCATGGCACATAAAGTGTACCCCTTTATCACAGATAGCAAGGCCTTGTCACAGATTAAGTCAATTCAATTTTTGGCTGCGCTACCCATTAGTTTAAAAGAAAAGGTTATAGGCGAGCCGACTGACAATTTTGAAGCATTGGTTCAAAAGACCCAACATCTTGCAACTCTGCAACAAGCTCTTTTTCAAGCTAATGTTATGACTTGTGCTGCGGTGTATCAACCTCCCCAGAAGGATGAGGTGCACGAATTAAGAAAACAGGTAGAAAACCTGTCTTTAATTGTAAAAGCACAAGCTACTGCGTGTGGGCTTTGTAAACAACCCCATGCACTGAAAGAATGTGACCTTTTTAAGGCTATGCTCACTAACGGTGACCAAAATATGGTACACCAGAACGTAAGACCTAATGGTCCACAAGGTTTTAACCAGGAGAATAGGCAACATTTTAGGGGCAATTTGCCTTTTTGTACTTTTTGTGGTCGAAATAACCACTTTATGTCAACCTGTAGGATATATTTGGCACAAAATAGAGGGCAATCGGTACCTCAGGGTTTTTTAAGAAATGAACACGATACAACTCAGGATCAACAGTTTCAATCAAATACTGCGAATACAAATATGACCATTTAGAGGCAGAGGATCTTTTCAACCCGAGAATTTAAACTACAACAGAGGCAGATTTTTAGGTGACAGTTCTGTCTCTTTGGGAAATAATGGGTCACCACCAGAAATACATACCGGCAGTATTGGTTATGGTAATAGAAATACTCCTGGCATAGGAAATAGTGATATCAAAAATGAAAGTTGGAATAAGAATATGAAAGAAAGTAATAAAGATGAGAATAAATGTTGTAGAATAGGAGAAAACAAGGGAAACTTGAGTGAAAATGCTGGGATGAGTACTATACAATTTGATACAAACTGTCCCCCAAACAAATTGGTAAATGTGGTAAATTCTGGTCCTTTGCCAATTATTCTTGTGTTGTTTAATAGGGTTTCATGTGAATTTTTGCTCGATTCAGGGTCCTCGGTGTCCTTGATAACTAAACATGTTTCTGAAATGATTAAAGAACATTCAAAAGTGAGATATTTATCAAGAACAGTACAAATTCGTACAGTTAATTCACAATTGTCGTTCTCGGCGTGTGTAGAAATGTCATTTAAAATTCATAAAGTCTTTCACAGACATGTGTTCTATATTGATAATTTTAAAAATGACCATTATGATGGTATTTTAGGATTCGATTTCTTAAAAAAGTATAATGTATAAAAAAGTATTTAATTATTAATTATTAAATAATTATTAAAAGTACTTGAAAAAGTATATTGTAAAATTTGAGAATTTTTACTTGCCTTTAAATTTTTCCAGCCAAAATGAAGTAAATAGCTTGTCGAAGGAAAGTAATGAAGTGGTCTTAGCGCGAAAAGTGATTGTACCACCTGGGGAATCAGTCCAAATTCTGCTAAATTGTAAAGGTAACATTTCTGATAATTTAGTTTCTTTTACACCTACTATTCATGAATATAACATTGAGTTACACCACTCTCTGCATAACATACAAAATAATCAGTTTTCTACTTTTGTCACAAATTTAAGCAATAAGACTATTCACATTAACAAGAACCGAATAATGGGGAAAATTGATACAGATATTGAATTAATGCATAATTATGATAAAGTGGGGAATAAGGGAGTTAACGAGGAAATTTGTAATGTTATTACTGCTTCGGATGAAATTATTGCTCTTAGAAAAGCTGAATTGTCTCCATCTGATTTTCAACTTGATCATTTGTTGCCTGAACAAAAACACATTTTCCTTCATCTATTAATGAATAAATTTCAAGCTTTTTCAAAATCAGTTAAAACCCTTGGCCATTGCGACAGAGTGGTTCCACAGATTACTCTTAAAAATTCAAATCCTCTGAAAACCCTTCCTTTTCCTGTCCCTCAGGCACTTCAACAGGAACTCAGAGATCAAATTAATGAGTTATTAGAGGCTCAAATTATCGAACGTGCAAATTCGCATTGGAGTGCTCCACTTCTACTAGTTAAAAAAAAAAAAAAATGGACCCCTCAGATCCCTCGGCAAAACCTAAATATAGAATGGCACTGGATCTCAGATTATTGAACTCGGCAATACAGAATTCAGCATACCCACTCCCCCGGATTTGCACCCTAATCAACAGCATATTACCACTTAGTCCCATTCTTAATGATATTTAAATACAATACTTCGAAATTTAGCTGTTCCGAAAATTACAGGTAAAAATTTTATTCTCACTATGCTGATGACCTTTTTGTTCTTATAATATTGTAGTTATGGTAAAGGGCCATTCCATGAAAAGTGAAACCAATTGGTCAAAAATTCATATTGAAGTTATGTTGCTATGTTATACATCATTTTAAAGCTTAAGATGTATATTTTAAGAATCCTGCATTGGTTTTTTGGTGAGAGTTAGAATAATACTTGTTTTCTTAGTTGGAAGTACGATATTCACGAACTTGTAAAAATCAGAAAAAAGAACACATTTTCAAATGCATATTTCTCATCGAAAAATAAAAACAAAAATAACTACTTGTAGCACAATTTTAACTACTAAGACGGTACTATAATAATATGTATTTGTTAATTTCTTTTAAATTGATCTAAATGGTGTAATTGAAGTTTGAAAAAAAGAAGTTTGATCTTACGTCTGTAACAAAAAAGAAGCAAAAGTTGTCATTACGTCCTAAAAAATCAAAATTAAAAAAAACCCTTAATGGTCCTTTTGGCAAATTCTTAGAGTAATTGCCCACGATAGTTAAAAATATTGCAAGTGATTTAGTTTTTAATTAATGTTGTTACAGACGTAACATTTCGGACATAACAAATGGCTCTATGTTACGTCCGTAGCAAAAGTAACTTTCCAATTAAATAGGTAAAAAGCACAGGATGAGCAATACATGTATATAGCATAATATGGTACGAGTACTAAAGTTTCTGGTATTCTGATTTTGAAATTTTTAATTATGTCGGCATGTAATTGAAATTTATTTCTTAAGATTAATAAAATACACATATGGTATAACTGATTATAATTTATACCTCAACTGGCATTTTTTTGCTATGTCACATGGAAAGGGAGCTGTGAATGGAGTTGGGGGTATGGTCAAGCACCAGGTTTGGCAGAGAGTAAGATCTAGAACAGCATTTGTCAACGACGCTCTTTCCTTTTTTCAGTGTGCAATCTCCATTGCAGAAAAAGTTAAAATTATTTATATGCCCCAGGAAAATGTTTTAAAGATGACGCCAAAATTGGAAGAACGGTGGGCTAACATCGCGAATTTGCCAAAAGCCCGCGAAATGCATTGTTTTCGAACAGAATACGAAAATGCCGTTCGAATTTCGAGAACGTCAGACGAAAAAGGACACATTTTTTCACTCAAAAAAAAAAAAAAAAATATCAAAATTGACCAACTGTCACCAAGAAGGTTAAATTTTAGTTTGGTACTAGTATTCTGCTATATCATCCAACATTTTCAAATTTTTAAGTTCTCCTAAGACCAATCACTGGTTCCAGGGAGGAATTTACTTTTCCCGATTTTTTTATGTAGCAGCCCCATTATGCATTAATTTTAAGAATACAAATAAATAAATTTGTGTGAAGGCCCTTCTAAACTTTTCTTGTGTCAATCTTTCTTGGAAATAATTGTCTTAAGATGCATTAATTTATTGTTACATATTGACATATCGGCATATGCTCTCAACTCCCCCAGACTTATTCAAATTTTCTAAAACTGTTACAGTATAACTTAAAATATTCAAATAATGTGTTAATTAATGCTACTGTATTGTTTTAGCACAAAAATCTTTGTTTATTCCTGCTTTAAAATACTGTTTTCTACTTTCAAATCAGAGATGTTACGTCTGTAACACCACTTTGTTTCGTCCGTAACAAGTTTATGAATTTTTTTCACAAATTCGGCAGTCAAAATCCACACAATCTTTATAGTTTTAGAAAGCTTGAAGTCTCTAGAACACGTATTTAAAAAAAAAAGTTCAAAATTTCCGTATAATTCAGAGGAATATTGTAAGTTGTATGACATAGCCGAGTTTTTGCTGTTTTGTGAATTACGTCTGTAACAGGCAGTTTTTAATTTCTGTATTTTTGTGTAATTAAGAAATCTGCACGCAAATTTAATGTAGCATAAACATCATCAAGTTACACTACAGGAAAAAAAATTGAAGACTTTCATCAGCCCAAACCAGAATTATTTGTGTTCAAAGTCTGCGATTGTTACGTCTGTAACGATGGAATTGCCCTATAGTATTATGATATAACTGTTAGTATTAACGAGACTTTATCTATTTTAAACTCCATAGATCCTCATAAGGATTGAAAATCCGGTAATCAGTTGTCGTGCTTGTCGAAGTTGAAAATGTCTACTCATTTGTGGGAAAACGGCTTCCCGTGGATAATTAAAAATCAGTGAAGTTGGTGGGAAATATATCTTCCACACACAGTTTTATAAAGGGTTATTTGAATGCATCATTTATGGAGCGATTTTTAAAAGAATATTAGGGTGAGTTCTGGTAAGTGCGTCCACGGGGTAAGTGCGTCCACTGGGAATTATATGAACACTGTCCTGAAATGGCTTCTGCAACACATCGACTATGTTAGATAACTGTCTAATGATAATTTCAATAGGTAGAATTCAGGCCTGGATTCAATAGACGAAACATAATCAGAGACAACTTAAATGTCTTCAAAAAAACTCTAAAGTAAAGATTGAGAAGGTTTTGTTTCAGTTTCTCTTGTAGTCATACCAAGCAATTGAAGTCAAGAAATGCAAGTTGTTTCTTTTGAGTAATAGCTACTAATAACATACATGGGGTATTTTGATCAAATGCTCTAACTAAAATTTGTTTATATGACGGTACGCACTTTCCCTTTCTTTAAAGTAAGGTGGGGGTAAGTGCGTACCATTATGATGGGGCAAGTGCGTACCACTATCATGAGGCATATGCGTACTATTATGCGGAGCAAGTGCGTACCATTATGATGAGGCAAGTGATATTACCAAGTGGGAGTACCATTATGTGGAAAATCCGACTCTCGTAATTCACCTTTAATTTTGCTTATAACTCTTTTATAAGCCAATTATAAATCTGACGTCATTTCCATCGAATATTTTTATTTACATTGAATGCGGCATAAGATTTCAATTTTATTCATTACCTCTGAAATATATTGGCTTTTAGATATCAGTTAGTAAATTTTTCGTTGAAAATAGTGATCATAAGCTATACTTTTAAATCAGAATGACAAATGAAGCAATGAAATTAAGTGAAACACTAAATAAGGAACCAACTGATTCAAAAAAACGAAGGTGGAGTAATGAATAAATTATATTTAAGAACATTAAGAGCACCTTGTGAAAAACTAGTTTAATGTACAAGAAAAAAAAGTACAAGTATCATATCATGATCAATTATTTTCTTTCTTTTTTTTTGTGTGTTTTTTCTTACTGCTGCTAATTCTAATAAGAAAAATATTTTAAAACCGTATTTATTCAAAAAAAAGAAGGGAAAAAAACGAATTGTTCACTCAGGTCACCTAACGATCTACTGTACAAATAGAATTAAAGAAAATCATAGGGGTACGCACTTACAACAACGCTATTGGACGCACATGTCACATCTTACATTTAAGAAGGGGTAAGTGCGAACCCTGGCTTAAACACAGACTGATTAATGTATTAAACCAAAATAAAGTATATAGACTATAAGTGATTATCACTAAATAAAAACAACTTACATTTGCTCGCTTAGTCTTATTAAAAGGACAAAGGAAGAATCACAGACACAACTCTCTCAATCTTTAAATCACAGTTGTTCGCAAGACACGTGGGATATCACTGATTGCGTTTCATCCATGCAAGCAAGTGCTGATTCCTAGTATTAGGAATTATCACAAGGCATACACCTAGCATATTTAATATGTGCCAGAAGTTTTTTCCTGCTCATATTCACATAATTTAAGGTGGACGCACTTACCCCGCTAGGTAGGGAAAGTGCGTACCTTAGAATAGGTGTCATAAACCAGGTCACAAAACCTATGCCTATGGTTTATTTGACATATTATATGCTTGAAAATCTTAGTAAAGAATCTGGAAAGAAAATTAAAAAAAAATTGTGAGTGTACAAGATTTTTCAACAGAGCAGCAGCCTTGAGAGCATGAACTTTGAAAAAAAGGGTACGCACTTACCAGAACTCACCCTACTTTGGCTGTTCTTTAAAGTGCTTTAATGTCTGTTTTGATGGCTGAAAATACAGATCATACTCGTATAACTTGCAATTAGAGATGGCGCGAAGCGGAGTTTGGCTGTAGTGCCGAATACCGAAGCTTCGGCTGCTGCACATATTGAAGTTTTAGCATTGAATGCATAAGAAATGCATACAATATGATACTATACTCCATACATTCTAATATTTTTAGCGCTATACAGCAGTTTTAGCTTACTGTCGTATTTTTATACTTTAAATGTTTCACTAATTAAAGTATTTTTTTTGTTTTGTACTGGTAGTAACAGGAAAGAAGACATTTCAAATTAATAACTGCAAATAAGTAATATGAAGCATTATTTACAATATGAAAATCATGTTCTATAGCTAAGTTGATGTTTATGATAAAACCTACTAAACTTATGTTTGTGAAAATTGCACCACCATAAAGGAATCGTCATAAATGAATGAAATTTAATACACAGCTGAGTGATAGTGATACAAATAAATGATGCAATTTAAAAAGAGCCAACAAACAATAAAAAAATATTGAAATTAGTATTTTGTGTAGCCTCCACGCGCTGCAATAAGTGTTGCTACGCGACGTGGCATGGAGTCAAACAAATTTTTAATGTCTACCTGATCAAGATCATTCTATACTGTTTGTATGCGTACCCAAAGTTCGTCTGTAGAAGCAACAAGACGAGGATCACGAACAAGATGCCGACCAACGAAATCCCAGACATGTTCAATCGGCGACATATCCGGGGAATACGCTGGCCAGGGAAGAAGCTGTACCTGCTGCAATGCAAGGAAGGACTGAACAGTCCTAGCGACATGAGGGCGGGCATTATCCTACTGAAATACAGCGCCAGGTAAGCCTTGAAGGAAGGGGGCAGCTTGGGGCTGTAGAACTTCCCTGATATACTGGTTGCTGTTCAGGTTACCCACAATTCGTAGTAATTAAGATTGTCCGTGATATGATATAGCACCCCAGACCATGACTCCACGTGTTCATCCACTGTGACGTTCGATAATGCACTCTGGAAGGTGGCGTTCACTGGCATAGCGTCGGACGCTAATGCGGCCACAAATTAAAGCGGAATTTGTCAGAAAACACAGCATCAGTCCTTATGCTGATTGGCCCATTATAGCCGCAGGTGGCGATGGTTTAGCGTGAGGGAATCCTGTATGAAGGAGTCCTTGCGCACAGTCCACGCTGCAGCAGACGTCAGCGAATTGATGAAGCACACAATAAAAAAACCTGTAGCTGCTGACCACTGTGCTGCCAGTTGTCTAGAAGAAGCTGTACGCTGTACGGTCCGTCACCAACATGCAGACCAGGTGTCTATCATCGCGCGCTGACGTCACATTTCAAGGTCCATTCCCGGATTTCCGAGTTGTCCGACACGCGTCCGTCCACTGCTTCCAAACACGCATCACTGTGCTGCTATTACGCTGCACACGAGCGGCTACTTCACAATAAGACAATCCAGCTTCACGAAGACCGATGAACCTCCCCCGTTTAACTCCGTAAGTTGCTGAAACCTCGCTCTTTTTCGTCGAAGAGGCAAAAACAACGTCTGAGCTAACGTTTATTACAAGCAGATAACCACCTATAATCATACACGCCTTGCTGCAGCCGTCTATTTATTGGGATAAATCCGGCGTTCAGAGGGCGTTGCTCATCGTACGCATGCGTTACGAGTCTAAAATTCTAATCATTTGCATATCATACCCTACTTTGCATTTGCTGAAAATTTCAGCCTTGTCGCGCAAGTCCTTCACGGTGTTGCAATTTTCACAAACATGAGTTTATAATGCATATGAAAAATAACCTTTTTCTTTTAAGTAACAAATGAAATCGATATTATATATATTTAATCAAAAGTGGGTGTGCAAGGAATGGACACTCTCCTCATACTTTGCTTGATAAAAATAAATCAAAATTTAGCTTCAATTTATTTTGTTGATTTTTGGAATATTTTATAATTCTGGACTATTATTAATAATCATGATCTATGCTTACAAAATGGGTTAAAATTTTCAATCATATTAATAAATTTAACAAAAACTGAAATTTTATACCTATATGAAATTTTATACCTATATAACTATTCAATTAAATATGACTCAAAAGAAATTCTGGTTATAATTCAGCTTCAATTTAAAGCAAATAAAGTACGTGTTCACATAATTATTAAGAGCAAGAATCTGAGAAACTGTCACGCCTAGCATTATGGGGTGATTCATGACCTCTCAGATTTTCTCCCAAAAATTACCAAGTGTTTATTATCTTATTGAAAGACCAAATCCAGAATGTTTTGCTCTAAAGTTGAGTTGTTTGATTTTTATGGATCCCTAAAGTTGAAAGTGCGTCATCAAAAACTAAGCGGATTTTCAAGACATGGAAGTTACTGTGAGACAAAACTCTTAACAGGAACGGTTGAACTCCAATTTTCTTTGTGTATATGGAATAAAGAAGGTCGAAACTTTACAAAATGAATGTTAAATTTGTGGTAAGTTGTTGCCGTAAGGTCAGTGAAGGCCCTCAAAACAAGGCATTTTTGACGTTTTTTAGCGTTTTTGAGGTCCAAAAAACAGCTTGTACATTTCAGTTGGCACGGCAAAAGTGGTATCATTTGAAAGACCAGTGTAAGCACTTTAAAATAATGTATAAATAACCGAGGAAAGTTCAACGTGCTTTTAGTTTCGTAAGGCCGAAATATGAAAAATGTCATATTTTAGCGATATTCAAACGGTCATAACTTCCTCTGCCAACAACATATTGGAATATTTTTTTTGCCAATGTCATACTCTATTCTTTGTCTTAACAGAACAGTTGAGACCTTTGAGGCGAAATGTAAAAATTTTTTTTACAAAAAATGTACAGGAAAAAATAAATTTTTTGTCAAAAATTTTTTCACATTTCGCCTCAAAGGTCTCAACTGTTCTGTTAAGACAAAGAATAGAGTATGACATTGGCAAAAAAAATATTTCAATATGTTGTTGGCAGAGGAAGTTATGACCGTTTGAATATCAGTAAAATATGACATTTTTCATATTTCGGCCTTACGCAACTAAAAGCACGTTGAACTTTCCTCGGTTATTTATACATTATTTTAAAGTGCTTACACTGGTCTTTCAAACGAAACGACTTTTGCCGTGCCAACTGAAATGTACAAGCTGTTTTTGGACCTTAAAAACGCTAAAAAACGTCAAAAATGCTTTGTTTTGAGGGCCTTCACTGACCTTACGGCAACAACTTACATCAAACTTAACACTCATTTTGTAAAGTTTCAACTTTCTGTATTCCATATACAAAAAGAAAATTGGAGTTAAACAGTTCCTGATAAGAGTTTTGGCTCACAGCAACTTCCATGTCTTGAAAATCCGCTTAATTTTTGATGCCGCACCTTCAACTTTAGGGATCCATAAAAACTAAACAACTCAACTTTAGAGCAAAACATTCTGGATTTGGTCTTTCAATAAGATAATAAACATTTGGTAATTTTTTGGAAAAAATCTGAGAGGTCATGAATCACAGGCGTGACACTCTCTCAGATTCTTGCTCTTAACTAAACGTAATTTAATTCAATTTATTTATATATATTTCATAAGAATAAATAAGTTAATAAATAAGTTTTCAAGTTAAATAGAGTATACTGTTAACTATTGAACAGATTCTGGTTCCATGGGTTCAATACAATCAATCATTGTAATTAAATGTAATTTTCATCTGTGTTTTGTAACTGTGCATAGCTTAAAGAACAATATTTTATGTAATTATAATTGTAAAATGAAAATTTACAGCATGCATTATTATAGACTGAAGCACCGAAGTGACCGAATCACACTTCCTTGCTTCGGCTAGAGGCTAGACCGAAGCTTCGGTGAAACGGCTGAAGCTCCGGTCCATCTCCAGTTGTAACCTCAATGTTGTTCAGATTTTCAACAGAAATATGTCTTTTGACGTTTGTAGAAAATAGCAGTAACATTATGGAAGACTGTTCGAAAAATTAAAAAATGTTGTCTTACGGTGGCATTTCATCATAACGATATATATTCAGAAACTGGCAGGTTCGTATCATAAAAAATTAATTATTCTTTTACCGGTGTAAACTATTTTGCTCATATTAAGTGAAATGCAGTAAATTTCCTCTTAGGGTGAGGTAGAATATCTTACACCAAAGCAGAATTGGACTTTTGCAATTAAATGATTTGTCATGCTTGTACATATGGTTTTAAATAATGTATATAACTCACGATAATTTTCCCGCCACATTTAAATACATGAAACCCAGGAAACCATTGGAAATTTTCGTACTTTTGTTCGCTAAAATTTGTGGATTAAATTCTAATGCTGAGGTAACATACATCCCACCCCACTACATACTAAAAAATAAAAACTCTCACCAGTAAAGGGTTAAATTGAAAGATTCGAATTTTCGATTGCTTAAAATTCCATTATCCTTCAAATTAACCAAACTAAATATTATACCAACAGGCAAAAATCAATGTGAACATTGAACATTCATACACGTGAGTTTTTGGATTTCTTCATAATGGATTTGGAATGGTAGTTTTGCATGTTTAGAAGATACCTAAAAAATCAAGAAAAAAATTAATGTTTAAAAGTAATATAGTTCTTTTTAAAATTCTTTACGCTGTGATACCGAGTAAAAAAGAAGAAAAAAAAAAGGCGAACAGTTTTTAAAACTTTTTTACCCCCCCCCCCCCAAAAAAAAAGCTGAAAATATCCAATTTTTTGGTTTTTCTGGCTTGTTCCTGGATCAGAAGGTGTTATTTGATCTCAATATATTTTTTCAAATTTCAGAAGGCTTCACCAATCGTAACTTTTCCGTCTAAGAGCATTAAAATAAACATTGAAACAAAAATTTAAAAAAAATCGCTAAAAACACATGAAAATCTTCCTTTTTTCAAAATTTCAGGCTCGTTGCGGGAACGGAAGATATTATCCGATTTCAAAAAATATTTGTTTTGTTTTGTAAGTCTTCACCAATCGCAACTTTTACGCCCTATTACGATTCGAAAATAAAAACTTTGTTTTTTTCGCTCCACCCTAATATATATATATATATATATATTATATATATATATATATAATATATATATATATATATATATATATATATATATATATAAATGTATGTATATATAGTCGTGTACCGATAACACGGATCTTTGATAAAATGAACGAATCTTTGCCACGTGTGATCTTCATGTGAACGAGGTTCGAGATTTAATAAGACCAGTGGTTTTATAGAATAAAAGTCAATAAAAAATAAAAGCGATCTTTCTGGTATTTTTATGAAAGCTCAAATCCATCTGCTTGCGACTGTTATAAAGGGCCATAAAGATATGGCGCCATATGCTTCAGCAGGGAGATTACTTCAAAGGACCGCGTGCCTAGCTCACGCTGATTTCTGGGAGCTCTTAGCGCTCCAGAAATTCCAAGGCCATGTCCCAAATTATCTCATTCATAGTCCTTAATTGAAGTTAAAGATCCCAGGCCAACGTTCCTGTGAGGTGGGAAGAAAACAAAAGCCGTTTGACATGGCTTAGTCAACATTGTGAAACAATGTTTTCATACAAAAAGCGAATGTCACCTAAATGTAGGGCATTAACTTTGGACACTACCAAAAAACAGTGCAATAACGGTATTGATGCAAGAGTGGTTTGCTTTTGTTTATTTATTTTAACTCCCGGGGGGAATAGGAAGAAGTTTTATGCTTTAATAATCTAAACAAGAGATATTCTCAGAATATTAATACAAAGCAAGTTATAAAAATAACACTGTTTTAAAATTTTTTACTGTATAACTTGTATTTTCAAATGTAAAATAAATAGCTTGTCAAAAACAAAATAAATTGTGCTAATTTTTAAAAAACAGTATTGTTTACATGAAATAAAATCCATCTTGTCTTTGTGTTATATACTTTTTTATCTGATTTAATTGAATCGGTGAGAGCAAAAACAACATCAGTCACAAAAATTCGAAAATTCGTTTTTATGAAAACGGGCTGTGGGAGGCAAGATGCATGTTGATATCAAAAACCACGTCAGTCAGGTTACTAGTTTGAAAGGTACGGGGCCTGTTATTTGAACGTTGACCGTAGAAACAATGCTAGAATAAAGACGTTTTTTTCTCTCTCCTGAACAATTTGAAGTTCTTGACTGACGTTGTTTTTGCACTCACCGATTTAATTAAAGGAAAACCAATTACACTTGTCCATAAATTTCTTAAAAAGAACTGGAATCAAGAAAAATATATTCGAAACAGCCGAAGCTTTGAAATTTGAAAAATATACAAGGTAATATTCGTACTTCGCTATATTTGAACGTAAGAAAAATCACTCAACATATGTAGCAATGGCAATGAAACTAAATTTTATTCTTTTCTTTTTTATGAATTTGAATAAATCAAAAGAAATAATCGAAGACGAAGTTGAGTAACAAAAGAGAAACACATACGCACAAGAGTCGCTAATGCAATTTATTGTTTTATTCACTTCATTAATTTATGGCTCATGGATTTTTTTTTAGGTTTTTCACCCACCGCCCCACAAAATTAAATAAAGAGTTGTTGAATTGAATTACTTGCATTTATATCAATGTGGAATTACATAAAAGTCTCGATTTTTCTGAATATCAAGGTAAAAAAAAGTCAACACATCGGGATTAAAGAGTAGGTACTTGAATTTTTAACAGAAAAACACAAGGTGATTTTTAACATTTATTATTTAGCTCATTTCACCGCATATTTTAAAATTTCTTTTGAAAACAAAAGTATTTCATCAATTTTCCATTCTTTTATTGTACATAATAATAAATATATAAGAAAATTATTTTTTTTTTAAACTTTATTTAATTTACGATTGACTAGAACTTATGGAAAAGTTTTAAGTCGTAGAAAGTCCACTAGTCTTTGAAGTAAATTTTTACATAAAAGTGTGAGCGAAACATGATGGGTGAGAGGAGGAGGAGGAAGATTGAATGGATTTACGTTAGTTAGATAATCCTAAACAATTCAATTTTTCCAAAAGCATCCTAAATACAATTTGAAAAGATGTGTTACTGATGAAACTTATGAAGTAGTTTTAACTTGAGAGTCATCTTCTACATATCTATGACTATCATCTTCGAAAACTAGTGTGGTATATCATGTTCATCAAGTTTCTCAGGGTCTCGTCCTAAGCTTCATCGGCCAAATCGATTACCATAGACAACGTAAAACCATTATTTCCTCTAAACGCATCTTAAATAAGGACAAAGTTAATTTACAAAGATAAACTATTTTTACTAAACTATTAAAACAATTCTAACTAGGTAACCATATCGTCTTCTTTGAGAACCATTGTCGTACATCACATTCAGTGATGGCAAAATTCTCAGGTTCTCTTCCTAACCTTCAGCGACTAACTAAATTAGCTATAAATTAAAATCAATACTTCCTCTAAAAGAGCACCCCACATAATATATTAAAAGATAATCAATTTTTATTGAATTCATGAGACGATTCTGTATATAATGGGCAGAGATACCATCTTCTCTGAGAAGCAGAATGGTTTGTAATTGTTCAGCGATAGCGAAATTCTCATGGTCTCTTCCTAACCTTCATCGACTAACTCGAATGAGATACCACATAAAACAATCAATGAAAATAACTTAATTAAAAAAAGACGCCGCTTCTATTGAACAGAAAAAGAAATTCTAACATCAGCTTGAAAAGTTAACCCTTAAGTCCAGTAGTAATAACATTGTTGCAAAGTATTTATTTTTTTTGTGTGATATATTTTTTATCTTTAAAAGTCAGTTCTCTTTATAGGACAAGAGGGTTAGTTTAAGTGATTGAAATGAATAGACAGAGATATTATTTTTAGAAATATTCCCTTTTTTCTCTTTTTCTGATAACAAATCAGCATAAATTTTCGAATTTGATAATTTTGGATAGATAAAAGTTTGTTTTCTACTTAGAGATAGGATTAACTTTGACGTTATCCTGTGAACTGTTTACTTTTAGCTTTTTAAGCTTGAAAATGTTTTCTTTTAGAACATACATAATTTTTTTCTCCATTGCCTCAGATATTTCCGCTCTCAAGAAAAATGCTTTTCGCGGCAATGACTCTAGAAAAGTTGTTTATGTGATACACAACAAATAAACAGCTTTGAAGCTACATTTCTACACTATTTTAACCGATTGGTAATAAACACATAAAATTTAACTCAACTAAACTGCTGATTCAATATAACAGATGGGACTTTTCCTCATTTTAACTGAATAGTACGAGTATTTCCAAAGCTTTTATTTATGCTCACAATAATTTTTCAATTTTAGAGGAGAGATTTTTCACATTTATACTGTTATACTGTGAAAGTTGAAGTGAAGAAGGCTAAAACGGTAAATAGATGAAAAAATTTTGAAATAAAAATACTTTTTTCATGTTCTGTAGCAAAGCAGTAAATCTGTCGTTATAGGATGTTATTTAAATTATTCAAATTACAAAGCATAGTTTCTTCCTTTTAAAGTAACTAGAAAACAGCATATAGGGATTTGATTAGCATTTAAAAAATATCTTTGCTTGCTTTAATAGGACAACTTCAAAGGCAATTAATTACTTATCTATTAATTTTTTCGTGAATGGATGAGGGTGGGGTCCCTTAACAACAGCTTAATACATTATGTAAAATATGACTGATTTATAAAGATACATTTCAATTTATAGTACCATGCCCTTCAATTTATAGTAGGTTGCCTTTTGCAGATTCAAAAAAATGCGCAGAAACAATATCTCCCCCCCCCCACACTAAGACTTCAAAAGCAATTTATTATTTATCTATTCAATATCTACGGGAATGAATGGTGGAGAAATAGTTTATTTCATGAATAGTTTCATTTTGGCGGCTGGGAAGATATCCAGTGCTTTCCCTATTGCATATTTGCTTAAAAATACGTAAGACATAGGGCTACAAAAAACACTTTTTTCATTGTTGCTCAGTTTCAGACCTACTTTAATTACATTTAAAGCGTTGAATGGCAATGTGAAATTAGTTTTTCGTAATCACCACTTTTTTCCATCAGTTCTTTTTAACATGCTGTTATAATAAAAATGTTGAATTTTAACTCTTTTTTTTTTGGCTCTTCAAAAGCAAGTTTTAGCTTATGGAATAATTCAAATGCATTCATATATTTTTCAGTCCATTAATTTTCAGGAAATTTTTGAAGATGGACTTAACGTCTAGCAAGTTTAGTAGCAACTCTTTAACACAATCAATGAATAAATGGTTAATTGAGTTCTTACTATCGCTGTGCAGATGATCGCTCCGACTGATATGTGACGAGTTGGATGTATGTAGATAATGTTTGCATTATATAATAATAATACAAAGTTCATGTTTTGTTCTTTTTAAAATTTTATTTATGGATTTAACTTAAATTAATACCACGTATACTTCTCCAAGATGTAATACACAACTTAGGCAGTTGAGCTCTTAGGTAAAAACTATCGTCATGCTTGAATTCAGAGCACCAACTTCATATTAAATCATTTTCAAGCACCCCGGCACCGAAATCACTGCTGCACTGTGGAGTGAGCTATTCCAAAAATTATGTAAGAGATTTTTGCTTTGATTTAAAGGAGTACTTAGAAACTTAAAGATACGTACTTAAGGATACTTGCTTAACAACTTAATACTTGCTTATTACTTAAGGATACTTGTGCTGATTTAAAGGAGTACTTAGTCAAAAAGTGAGGAGAGAGTGAACGCAAAAGAATAAAATATACACGGCTCTAACTTCACTTTTTAGACTCAGTCTCAAGTACAATTTGCATTCAAACTAAATGTAGAAATGGAAAGCATTTGAAAGTTCTTTTCTGTAGGTACTTGAAATCTGAAGTCTAAGTGAAAAATATCTGAACAGAAGTCAAGGACGATTTTGACTGTGTTAACAACTTCGATGATGTAAAAGTGGGTGGAAAAAAGTGAAAATTTCACCAAAGCAGACAGGGACCGGAGAACTAGTAGGGAAGGGTAAGGAGACTGTATATGCTGAAAGTTTGTTAAGATGTATTTTATCGAAACATTTATCTGCGGTAATGATGGAAGAATAATTGCAATTTTGTAATCATATAAGGCTCTTTTTAAAGTCTTCAGTGTGCACTTTTCATTGAGACACCCATCAGCACAAATAATGGTCGAGAAGGACATAAATCAAATGTAATGCGTTAAGTTTTAAGAATAAAACGTTTGCTTTTTCTACACAATGATACCTTCGATAAAATTACGAGGTTATTTTCATCCGCTGTTATTAAATACTAAGACATCTTAAAAAGTGTTATTTTGAAATTTCTATAAAGATATATAAAATAATTCACACTTCATCCCGTTTTACACTGAGCTTTGCAGCATTCCAGTTTTTTCTCCAGACTTATTTTCATTTTCCTTATCTCATCACAACCCGAAAAAAAAAAGTTTAAACGTGTTTTCCTCAAAATAGCAAATTTTAATCTGTCCCAGTATTGAACTAGGGCCGCGATGTTTTTCTTTTTCATTCGTTTTATTCCATTGAATAAAATTTTATTAAATTTTATTTTATGCAGAAACATCCTTAAAGCAATTTTGACAGATATTTTAATAGAACGCAGTACATTCAGACAATATCAGGAAATAAGTGTGTTCTTGTTTGCTCAGACCGTAAAATGATTGTTCCGATATTCAAGGTAATATTTACTCATGTAAAAAGAACAATTTACTTTAACATAAGCTTTATAATCTGTAACATAATAGGAAAACGTTTGTGTTGAATGACTTTCCAAACAAAGTTTTGAACAACGCACAAGTTGAAGCACTTTTCAAACTTTTATTCCTTGATAAGATTCAGATATGGTATTTAAGATATGATGTACACATTAAACTGAACAGAAGTCCGCTTCAACTCTTTCAAATAGTAGCTTATCAAGAGAGCAAACGATTCGGACACTTTTTCTGATATGATCATTTTTACGGCTTTAACAGCGCTGCTTCTCTATTTTTACTGTTGCTGCTGATAATAAAGAGTTGAAGCAATTTTATCAACAAGCTTATTTCTTGATATGTGTTTTGGGCTTAATGAAAAATAATTGATAGCCTTGTGTTGATAATAAATTACCTTTGATCTCTTTCAAGCATCTCTGTCAGATCAAGAAATTGTTTAGTATTGTTAGTAGTAAAGACCTTTTCCGTAACGAATTGTTTTTTAAATGGCGGAATTCGGTATATTCGGCGGAAGGTATAGGCTAAAATGACATGGTTCGTTGTTAAAATGACATGGTTGTTTTCATATTTTAAGCTTGTGAATAATGGATATTTTGAGTAATATCGTACTTACGAGTGTTTTTTTTTAAACATCTTTTAATGTATTTGCAAAATTATCTTCAGGAAAAATCATTCTTTTGTAAACTAAGAAGTGACATTTCCACGCTTTACTAAATAAACATGAACTATTTTGTCGGATGTCTGTGCATCCGTAAGCTCACAATTTTTTTGCATTGAAAAAGGCGTTCCTTGTAACGCCGAAACACGTGTCTGTAGTATCCCTGCGTATTTGTGCTTTTTAACGTTGTATTTGTACTTAACATTTGTTGCACGAAGGTATTTTTTTCTTCTCGAACTATTTGTCTAATAATAAAAATAGTATTTCATAATAATAATAATAATATCGTTAATAGTAATAATAATAAACATTTTTGATCGATTACAATGCACTGCCCGAATTGTTTTTGACTGTGCTAGTACTCGTACTTTAAAAATGCTGGTGATATTTAGTTAAAAAATTTAAACAGTCAAACCTTTTTCTGAAAAAAAAAAAAAAAAAAAACTTGTAACTTTAAGGATTGAGCACTAAAATACACACTTTAAGGCAGATAAATACAATATAAATTCTTTTAAAGTTGCACAACACATTGCTTATAGACAATAGTATCTTAATTTAGAAGTTCCCTAGCATTTTAATATAGAAATTCTCCTTTCAGAAATCCAATCTTTTATGGACTTTTAGAAGATCATTGAGTTTCTGCAAACATGTATTTGCAAAACTGCCAAAAATAATTACAATGAAATGTTTCGAAGTGCTTACAATACAATTCGATTCATCATTTTGGAGTTACTTAAAAAAACAATCTTGCAAGTTCAATGTTTAGACGCTTAAATACACCCTATACCAAAAAAAGAAGAAAAAATTGACTCACCTGGAACACACTTTTATTACATTTTACACATGTAATGACAGCATCAATGTAAGAAATTTATTACAAAAGGAAAGGAGAATGATTATTTATTATTGGAAAAATCTTAAACAAATAGAGGATTTAGCATTCTGCTGAGCTACTGGTAGCGTGACTAGGCAATAAGGCGGCTATCTAGATTTAAGTCTTAATATTATCTGGCACTTAGTTATTGCAAAAGCGCCACTAATTTATTTAAATACACTGGCGGAAAAAAAATCCCAACACCAAGAAAGACTTGTGTTAGATAAACGAAATTTGGTAGGCATGTTTATACAACTGAAAGATGACATCGATTGAACTTTCGCGCTCCGCACATAAGTGTGGCGCAGCTGGCATCACTCAGAACATGCAAATAAGGCTTGTTTTAAAAGAGTGTTGTGAAGCTCGTGAGTATTATTTTTCCGTGAAAATTTGACGAATTGCGCTTATGTTAGCCAGGAATGTCTTTAAAAAGACGAAGAAGCCATTATCAACAGCTCACCGAGTTTAAACGAGGTCGTACAATTTGGCTACGAGAAGGTGGATTTTCATTTCGCGATATTGCAGAAAGACTTGGGGGGGAATGTTTCCACCATGCATGATTATTGGAAGCTATGGTCAAGGAATGGTACTACCTCAAGAAGATCGAGTTCCGAGCTGCCACGTGGCACGACTGAGAAGGAAGATCGCCGAATCTTGCGTACGGCTGTGGCGCATCGTACTGCATCTGCGGCTGACATTCGAGCTGCAGTTGGTACCGTCGTGACCCAAGGAACGGTAAGAAACTGTTTACTTCAAGGACAGCTCCGAGCCAGGCAGCCTGTAGCCGGTATTCCATTGACTGCAAACCATTGCCGTTTCCGACGGCAGTGGTGCCAAGACAGAGCTCACTGGAGGTCGGAGTGGAGATCTGTTGTAATTTTTGATGAAAACAGATTCTGCCTTAGTGCCAGTGGTGGCTGTATATTGGTCAGAAGGAGGCCAGGGACCGCCTGCATCCAAGCGGTCTACGGCCTAGACACACGGGACCCACACCTGGAGTCATGGTCTCTGGAGCAATTTCCTACGACAGCAGGGGCACTCTTGTGGTTATCCCAAACTCACTGACTGAAAATTTGTCGTCAGTCTGGTAATTTAACCAGTAGTACAGCCCTTCATGAGTAGCATTCAAGGGGGAGTTTTCCAACAGGATAACGCTCGCCCTCACATCGCTGCTGTAACGCAATGTGCTCTACAGAGTGCTGACATGTTACCATGACCTGCAAAATCACCAGATCTGTCTCCAATTGATAACGTATGGGATATCATTGGACGGCACCTCGAGCATCATCCACAGTCAGCAATGACGGTCCTAGTATTGACACAGCAAGTGCAACAAGCATGGCACTCCATACCACAAAGTGAGATTTGGCACCTATATGACATAATGCATGCACGCTTGCAGGCTTGCCTTCAAAATTCTGGAGGTTACACCCTCTATTAAATTAACATAATTTCACATTTGCACAGCATTTTCTTGAGCTTAAATTAGCCAGTGATCTTGTACATTTAATCAATTAAACATGTTAACTAGACAAGTGCATTACCCAAATTTCATTATTCTACAGCAGGGGTGCAGAAAATGTTTTCCCATCCAACATTTCCCCTAATCCGTGCGAAAATTTCCCCAAAATTTAACGATATATATAAGCGTAGATAAAAATTAATTTCGCATCACAACAGACGTACCACAGTAAAATATATTTCAATTAATTACTAATTTGGAAAGTTCTATGAAGTTTAGTTATTTTGTCAGCTGTTATCGAAACCAAAGGTAGTCGATTGATTATCGGATTGGTAGAACTAAAAAAGTCAACAATTTTTGATTTCATAGTTAAAAAAATATTTTTTCTAAATCCTCTAAAAAATTCCCTAGAATGGTTGAGTTCACCAATATCTACATTGTTTAATTCATTTAAGCTTAGTAGCCTTTCAAAAAATGTGCTACCCTTACCTTCTTTAATAGCAGTGTAGGCTGCTCTACCTACTCTTAGTCCAATCTTCTCATGTTCTTCATTTATTTTCTTTTCTTTAACTATTAAAGCTTTGCTGAAGTTGTAACACCATTTATGAGTATTAGATCTCAGATAGTCAATCAAATGACCTTTAAAATTTCCAACTTTTTGGCTTTGATTTTCCTGAATTAATTGGTTTTCTTCAGGCAAGGAAAATTGACCAAATAAACTAGTTTTCAAAACTGCTACATCTTTAGGTACACTTTGATAATTTGAAACAAAGGACTACACTTGATCATCCCTGCTTCTTCAATAAGACATGGCATAAGAGCACATATTTCTGGGACCAATTTACTAATTCTTATAAGTTTAAGTTTCGCTTCAAACTCCTCTACCCTAGAGTGATTGGAGAAGGTGATTCTTGCTCGGAAGGTTTGCTTCGATTTTTTTGTAGAATTTCGCCCACTTTTTCATTTAGAGACGAAATTGCCTGATTTATTGAAAAAAGTTGTAAAAGAACCAGTAATGATCCTTGTTTACTAAACTTCTAATGGAAAAGCAGAAAATGATTTGTGAATCATTTTAAAAAGAAGAAATAATTATAGTTTGGAAAAGAGGTTTCCCGATTCACTTTTCATTTTTCGTAAAACATTTCCCCAAAAGACCAAAATTTCCCCCGATCTAGGATCGCCGGATCGGACATATTCTGCACCCCTGCTCTACAGTAATTTTTTCTTGGTGTTGGGATTTTTTTTTCCGCCAGCGTATGTTGGCTATCAAATTTACTATCCCAAGCGACCTCAGATATGCTTAATCTGTGACAAATCAGGGGACGCATAGTACGTTGCTTGTAATCAATAGTTTTATAGTTTAGAAGTTTTTAACAATTTGAACATTGGAATTAAGAAATGCTTGAACACCCCCAGGAGGCCATTTTGTTCCTGTCATCGAAGATGATAGACCATCTCTTGATGGCTACACTCCACCAATACTAATTGAATATTTTGCGAAGACTTTTGGTGTTTACGCGCTTGTGTTTGCAAATTTGTGAAAAAAAAAAAAGCAATGAAATGTTTTGAAGTTAAAGCTTAGAATATTTCGTTATTTTAGAGAACTAAAAATGGAATACTCTCTAACTAAAAGTAGAAAGTTCTTTAAATTATTTCATATAATTTATCAGTTTGAAAATCGTTCATCAAAACCGTGTGAGATTAGATGTCACAGCGCAGAAAATTTAAAAACAAAAGGTTTATTAAAATTTTCAGGCTGGTAGAGACGAAATTTTGAAGTACTAAAATTGTTTCAGATTGTCTTTTGTTTACACACAAACCGAAACATTTTCTATTAAAAAACAAAATTTGTCACCTGGCTATTTAACATTTCTTTTCAAAAGAGGCTTTAGAAATTTGATTTAGCTGAAAAAAAATTCCTTAAGGATGAATTTAAATGCACCAATAACTGTCACGATACACTAAAATTTGATTTGCAACTCTCTAGTCCGTCACAATGTAACTATGGGAAACTCCAATTAGTTGAATTACTTCTAACATCGCAACTCAATTCATTTGAAGCCGGCATGGAAGGTGACTAATTTTTAAACATGTTTTAATTTGCAAAGATTATTTATAATATTCTGAAAGTAATGCTTATGAATCACTCTTTGCAATTTTTTACCGCCTGCATGTGAAGTCTTAGATTTCATTGCACTAATGCAAGTTAGGCACTAATGCAAGCACCACGACAGCAGAATTTTCAAAGAAAATTGGGACATGTCCCAGTTTAAAAATTGAAAAGCGTGAACAAGAAGAGAAAAAAAAGGGGAAAAAAAAGAAATCAACTTATTTAAACGAAAATGAACTGTTTAAAGCTTTTTGAACTATTCATTATGAATACATTGTCTAACGCAGAATGTTAGGAACATTTTGCAAAGAAAATTGCTTTATGCGTTTCCACAGAAGAGGGGAATTTCTATTACTCCAACACCCATGTATGCAATTCTCATTGTAAAGCGTAGCTACGTTGGATCGCTAATGGAGTGGTATAGTAGAAATGCATAGATATCAGCAAAAGGTAATGATTTACTATTCATATACTGTAAAATTTAAATAATGTAAAATTAATTTCATCATTGAGAAAAAATATTTGTCTGAGTTCAGTGTTTATGCACTGTAAAAAATGAATGTTGTTTTTACCGTATAATACAGCTAATTTTACAGTACTAAACTGTAAAATTGCCAATTTTACAGTAATAAACTGAAATTGCCAATTTTAGTTTATTACAGTGCATTTTGCAGTTTTAAACTGAAACCTCTGTTGCCAGTATTATACTGTTGTTTTTACAGAATAATACAGCTACATTTTACGTCAATAAACTGTAAAATTGCTTACTTTACAGTAAGAAACTGCAAAGTTGCTGGCTTTACAGTTTATTATTGTGCATTTTACAGTTTTAAGTGTAGTATGATTTCCTTAAGCTTTTAAAAATTTTAAATGTAGAGTCATGTTATAGTTAACCGTGATAAGGTAAAAGTGTAGTATCAATTAATAGTACATATTTAAGTGCAGTATTATTTCTTTAAGCAATTATGAATACAATTTTAAGTGCAAATTCATGTTACGGATCAGAATTAAGTGTGAATTATATAATTAGATGTCAGTAATGATCATGACATTCACGCAGCTTTTCTTCAAAATCCTACTTCTTGTTTCTATTTTACCCTAAAATATAGCACGAAAAATATTATTTTCATTTTTTTAACATTTTAAACATTATAGCTTATTGAATAACACTTTGACAAAAAAAATCATACGAAAAAAAAAAGAAAGAAAGCGGAAAAAATACATGACACACGCATTGTTTTGTTTCTCTTACTATCTTTCATAGCAAATAGGTATCATAAAGATTAGTGACTCATGAAAAACTTTTTTTTTTTAATCATATATGTATTCGACGTGTAACAATTTAAAATTTCTGTAGCAGATTTTTCTTACATTTATCTTACTTTCACTTAATAAAATTCAGAGCAAAAAGCCGCAATTTCAAAAACCAAGCTGGATCTTTCGCTTGCCAGGGTTGAAGAATTTGGTGGTGAAAATTTTCACACGTTTGAAATGATAATTTTCTTTTTTTGAAGACAAATGTGGTTTTGCGAAACAGCGGAGATCTAATAAAACATTTAATGGGACCTTAGCCACTTTTAAAAACAGTGCTGCCTCTTCTTGCTGCCCTCTTTCTCTCTTTGTGGACGTTTTCTTTTCTATTTGAAAATTAAATGAACGACTTTAAAAGAGTTCATGCCGTTTTACATAAACAGCTTCTTTACTCTGTTTTAGAAAATATGTGTAACCGGGAGGGGGGGAGCCCAGAGCATAAAATTCAGCACTCGTAGTTTAGGCAAATGAATAAGTAATCATTTAAAATTCAGAACTAACATTATGTAATTAAATAAAATAATTTTGGCAAGTTTTTGAAATTTGTTCGTAACGTTTTAAATAGAAATAAAAGTAATTTAGATTACATTAAAAGAGCTGTTATTTTTATTAAAGCTTTGTCAAGACGTAAGTTTAAGAAACTTTTAAGGATTTGTAGCTTCAAATTTGTAAATGAATTTTCAAGTAATGTATGATTAAGGAGGAGAGTTGAGCCAAAGATAAGGTCTTTGCTTGTACTGACGGTGGTCGAAAAGGAGAAGCACGTATTTGTGCTAGAGTGTCCAGTCTAATGCGAAGCTATAAGATCTTTGGTTGAGTTATTGGTAATTGCATTTCTGTTGGTTAGCTATGAAGCGCCTGACTTGAGTTTTAATTTTCCTTAAGTTGTTCGTTTATTTATCTTTTCCTTAAGTTATATTTCATTGATAGCGCAACTCTATCCATACTTTTATTGGCCGAGTCTGGAATAATGACCAAAATTATAATTACTAATTGGGCTAACACCATGTACGATTCATGTAGTAGGGACAAACAACAGTTAAGATAACTAACATTTGTCAAAAAGAACAAATTGGAAATTTGCAGTAAAAGCTGCTGTACGCAAAGCGAGAACATTGTTTTTCATAATAAAATTAGTATTGGTACGCTACTCTTAATTTTTGGCAGTAAGTTTGTACCTTCAAATATAAAATTGAAACGTAAAAATATTTCCCTAATGAAATACTTTATATTTGGTTATTAAAATATTTTCCTTCAAATGTATAATTAAATAAATAAATGAATGAATAAATAAGAAAATAAATGAATGAAACAATAAATGCACTAATAAAAAATTAATGAGTAAATAACGAGTCAATAAAATAGTAAACGAATAATGAAAATTGTATTAAATATTTTAAATCATGCCTAATATGAAATAAAAAAAACATGAACTGAATATCAGTAGATCACAATTAATATGTGAAGCGGTAATGAGAAGATTTCCAACATTTTATAGTGACAAAAATAATTTTTAGTTTACAGATTCTACTATCTGAGTATCAAATTTTGAAAATGATTTGTATTTATTAATCTTGATTTTAAATGTAACTATTTTTTGACTTGATCAACTTCATTTTTAATAACATAGTTAAAAATTTCAAGTTTTTATAGCAATCATAATTTTTTCGGGTCCCAACTTTAAACAAGAAACCTTACCACTGCCGATTAAAAAAAAAGCAAAAAAAAAGCAACAACAACACGTATTCAATATTTTCAATCGTTCTAGCGCGGTGTGTAAAGTTTTATATTGATTGATATTGACACTTGGGGGATGGAGCTACTTGACAGTGCATTCCAATAACCTAATATTTAGAGGTAAATTTCAAAAAAACTGTTTGTTGCCTTTGAAAAAAGGAACACGTGTTTAATATGTATTTTCAAGTGTTCTATCGCTATACAAAATTTTATTCCAATCGGTGATTGACATTTGGGTATGGCGTCAGCGGGAAAAAAATATAATATCTACTGAATCACCAGTAAATCTCATATCTTCATCAGTATCAAGTGAATAGAGATGTATATATTTCAATTTTTTTTTTCATATTTCGTAAAAAAAGTTCAGAGTACATATAATTTTCTTAATTTTTTTTTGGCGCAAAACAGTGTCAGATGTTTTTTTGATAAAAATGGCTGAATTTCTCTGAAATATTAAGATTATTTGAATTGACGGAAAAAAAATCCCTGTAAAACAATTGAGTGAAAAAATTGGCTTCTTATTTGTTTTGCGCCTTAAGAGCACTTTGGTACTGCTTGCTTAAAGCAAATCCAAAAGATAAATATGGATTTATGTAGGATTAAGAGCGTCATGTTATGTTTCTTTTTTCAACTTGTATCAGAGCTGTTTTAGTCCGGGAGCTAACTGTCAAAAATCAATGGAATACTGCAAATCGTGATAAGAATATGCCACTTGGTAGGAATGTTGCTAATGACTATACAATGAAATTAAGACCCAGAGGCGCTTTCAAAAACCGTTTTAATCCAAGATGGTGGCGTTTTTCAAAATGGCGGCCTATGCTACTGCTTTTGCAATTTTACTCACACAAAAGAGGTTTTTATATCAAATTATATGTTTTTCAGGCCAAGGATTTCATTTAGTATGTTGAAAAAAAGCTAAATGTTCATTTTGATGTTTATTTTTTTATTTATTTTTAAGAATTATATTGTTTACGCGAAGACTACATGTAGTATCCAAAATCTTTTAGAAAGTTAGCCAAATTGCGACCGAAGAAAATAAACTGGGAAACCTGGTGCAGTGGTAACCTAACCATGCTCAAATTAGTCTCCTAAGAACTCCACACACATCTCCCAGCGGTGCTGCTACTGTTAGAAGCATTCCGAGAAGGCCCGTTTAGTCTGTGGAGTTAGCGACAAAAACAGCCGAAATATTTCACTTCCGGATACCAGTGTGAAATTTGGTACAGAGCTTATGTACATATATAAGAACAAAAAACCGCCGGGAGACACTTAATCAGGGGTCATGAACTCCCGTGATGACGTCATCAAGATGGCCGTTTTTACAGGTAAATACGTTCGTTTAATTGCTTAAAACTCCATCATAGATTCAAATATTGCAAAACTCAAATGTGTCATTTGAAAGCTCTTTGAAAGAGCTATTTGGAAAGATTTAATTTTTCTTTCTGAGGTCAAGGTCCCACCTGTAATGACGTCATCAAAATGGCCGCTTTTACAGGTAAATACGTTTGTTTAACTCCCCCTAAAACTCCATTATAGATTTAAATATTTCAAAACTCAACTATATCATCTGAAAGCTCTTTAAAAGATCTATTTAGAAAGATTTAATTTTTCTTTCTGAGGTCAAGGGCCCACCTATGATGACGTCATCAAAACGGCCGCTTTTACAGGTAAATACGTTTGTTTAACTGCTTAAAACTCTATCATAGATTGCGGTATTGCAAAACTCAAATATATCATCTGAAAGCTCTTTAAAAGAGCTATTTATAAAGATTTACTTTTTCTTTCTAAAGTCAAAGGCCCACCTGTGATGACGTCATCAAAATGGCCGCTTTTACAGGTAAATACGTTTGTTTAACTGCTTAAAACTCTATCATAGATTGCGGTATTGCAAAACTCAAATATATCATCTGAAAGCTCTTTAAAAGAGCTATTTAGAAAGATTTAATTTTTCTTTCTAAGGTCAAGGGCCCACCTGTGATGACGTCATCAAAATGGCCACTTTTACAGGTAAATACGTTTGTTATACATTTTCAATTTAAAATTGTTATAACTTTTCAACTATTTGTCTTAGAAAATAAAACCAAGCACTATAAATAGCTCTTTTAAAGCCCTTTCGGATGATATATTTTAGTTTTGCAATATTTAAATCTATGATGGAGTTTTAAACAGTTACATGAGCGCATTTACCTGTAAAAGCGGCCATTATGATGACTTCATTACAGGTGGGACCTTGACCTCAAAAAGAAAAATTAAATCTTTCCAAATAGCTCTTTCAAAGAGCTTTCAAATGATACATTTGAGTTTTGCAATATTTCAATCTATGATGGAGTTTTAAGCAATTAAACGAACGTATTTACATGTAAAAGCGGCCATATTGATGACGTCATTACGGGAATTCATGACCCCTGATCAAGTGCCTCCCGGCGGTTTTTTGTTCTTATATATGTACATAAGCTCTGTACAAAATTTCACACTGGTATCCGGAAGTGAAATATTTCGGCTGTTTTTGTCGCTAACTCCACAGACGGGCCATAACGGGCCTTCTCGGAATGCTTCTAACAATAGCAGCACTGCTCGGAGATGTGTGTGGAGTTCTTAGGAGACTAATTTGAGCATGGTTAGGTTACCACCGCACCAGGTTTCCCAGTTTATTTTCTTCAGTCGCAATTTGGCCAACTTTCTAAAAGATTTTGGATACTACATGTAGTCTTCTCGTAAACAATATAATTCTTAAAAATAAATAAAAAAATAAACATCAAAATGAACATTTAGCTTTTTTTCAACATACTAAATGAAATCCTTGGCCTGAAAAACATATAATTTGACATAAAAACCTCTTTTGTGTGAGTTAAATTGCAAAAGCAGTAGCATAGGTCGCCATTTTGAAAAACGCCGCCATCTTGGATTAAAACGGTTTTTGAAAGTGCCTCTGGGTCTTAATTTCAATGTATAGCCCTAAACAACATTCCCACCAAGTGGCATCTTCTTATCACGATTTGCAGTTTTCCAACAGTTAGCTCCCGGGTTACTTTTTTCATTATATTTATATGCCTGTTCCAGTTTTGTACAATTTGATTTCTACTATGTTCTACTACTTTAGTAATTTGAAAGAAAAGCGAATATTAAAAACTTTCGATGCGATCTCTATTGTCTTAACGAAGTGTGTGCTAGATTTCATGAGGCTAATGAAAGATAAAAAAAGTGCAAATTGAACCAAAAATGTGAAAAGTTATATAATACCGGAACTCGTAATCGAAACTTCATTTCAATGCATCAAAAAAAGGGGGGAGGGGGAGGTGTAAAATGAAATGCAAAAGCTACAAGGCAAAAAAATAAATCCTTTCTCCTTCAGAAACGTAAAAATTCTCAAAAATGAAATAAGAGGGGGGGGGAAGGATCTAAATGGGCCGCAAACAACGAAAAATGTAGCGGAACCTTGGAAAAGCTCAAAAAAAAAAAAAAAAAAAAAAAAAAAATCAACGTATGAAATATGAATCGATTTTTCACTTGGATATTAGATGCTTTTGAATACGTTTTCTCTCCCAACAGGAAATGTACATGAAAATTGTGCTTAAAACTCGAATAAAAAAGAAAAAAATCGAATGAAAAAAAAATTCTTTCCTACATGCATCTACAGCAAAGTATAATTCAAATTATTTATAAAGTTTCATTCCTTATCCTTTAATGTATAACGAAAAAATAGTGGAAAGTTTTCGATGTTCATGTACTAACGTAATGATAAGCATAAGCAAAGTAATCTCGATCATTATTATTATTATTATTATTATTATTATTATTATTATTATTATTATTATTATTATTATTATTTTATTATTATTATTATTATTATTATTATTATTATTATTATTATTATTACTGTTGTTATTGTAACTATTATTATTTTGAAATGGTATTGGATATCTTTTCATTAGTTGAGTGTGGACGCCGCTTATATTTATCTTTATTGCAACTTAAGATGTGAAGATAACTGAAACTAAGCAGTTTTTTTAGCTCTAAGATGGATAAAATTTTTGAGTATGGATAAAATTTTCTCAATTTTAGTAACAATAGTGGGTTTAACTTGAAAAAAAAAATCTATGTTCCCCTAATGCTCTAACTCATAAAATAGATATTAGAAGGTGAAAAGTACTTTTTTAAGATTGAATAACTGCATAAATTCATGGACAGAAAGTTATAAAAAATCTAACCATATTTATTCCTCATTTAAAAGTAAAAGTTGAGCAATAGAAATTAATTAGCAGATTTTTAAGATCAATCCATTTAAAAGGGAAGTAGGAGGGAAGTGGCAAAAATTGAGCAGCAGGAAAAACACGGTATAATCTTTTACAGTTTGTAGCAAAACCTGCCCGGCAATATTTTAATAATTTAATGATATTGAGGTTGATTTCAGACAGAAAAAAAATCCCTCTAGAAACATAAAAAAGTATGAAAATACAAACAATTTTCAAATTTTTATACTCATTGTGTCTCATTATGTGGTACATTAAAAATAATTTTTGCTACTATAAAATTATAAACTTCGCTTTGTTAATAATTCAAATACTGACTAAAAGCAATTGAAGTTCAGTGCACTATTTATTAATTTATGTAATTCTTGTTTTGATTTTAAATGTTTAGAAAAAATTGTCAAGTTTCGTTAGGGCAAATTGAAAAGTTTATTTAATTTATTTATTGCCTCATTTATGTATTCATTAATGAATCAATTCATTTATATTCAATCCTTCGTTCGTTCATTTATTTTCTTATATCTTATGTAATATTTTTCGTACTCACTAATTATTTAATTTAATCTTCTTATTTATTTATTTATTTATTGTTTCATGTATTTGTTTAAGACCTTTTTTTTTTAATTATTTTAAGAAAAATATTTTTAATGATCAAATTGAAAATATTTCGATGAGAAATATTAGAAGGAGCAAATTTATTGCCAAAAAAAAGAAAGAAAATTTTAGTGAAAATTATATTATGAATTCAGCGTTCTCTCTTTATACATTAACATTTTTAAATAAATTCCATGTTCATTCATTATGAAAAATGTAACTTGCTCATTTCAATTTGCTCCAGATACCGCCAATTTCCTAAAGTTCTATATTTTAGTTTTGTTTCTTTTCCATTTAATCTATAATGTAAATTAGACACATCAGCAGTTTTGTTTTAAAGTTAGGTAAGCATTTTCACATAATTAAACTTTAATTCGACAAAACTACAAAAGTATAACAGTAAATATTAAGACTTTATGTAAATTTTGACTTTTAATTTGAGGTAAATACACTGTAAAAATAGATGTTTTACAGTATAATACAGCTAATTTTACCGTAAAAAAACTGTAAAATTGCTAGTTTTACAGTTCATTACAGTGCATTTTAGAGTTTTAAACTGGAACCTCTGCTGCCAGTATTGTACTGTAGAAACAACACATTTTTTTTGCAATGTATTAAGTCTAAACTTTTCTGTTAACATGTAAAACTCATATGCTACTTGGTTAAACTTGGCTTTTAATTCAAGTGAAAAACCTTAGAATTATGATCTAAATGAGCAGTTTCTGTTTAAGGACAGAATTTTATTCAAGAACAATGATTGTAGACATAACAGTTAAAATTAAAATTAACATTTAAACTCAATTTTGACATTCAATCTGAAGGAAATAATCAATCATTATCGCCAAATTTAATAAGTAGTGCATTTGGCTTAATTTTAGCTTTTAATTCCAGTATAATAAGTTTCAAAAAAAAAAAAAATAGTATACATTCAACCCGCTATAACGAACCTTCAACGAACTGTCTTAGAAGATCGATATAACGGAGGGCTCGCAACACCCAATTTATCAAAAAAAGTTTAGTGATTAGTATAAAATAAAATAAATATTAGTAGTAGTTACTGGAACAAACTATAAAAATTTATCTTTTTTATTTACGCATAGTATGGAAAGAAAGGTGCTATAATTTTGTTGATTTTTCTGTCAGCTATTATGAACAAATCTACACGGTTATTAGGTTATGTTGCTCAACGGCACTAAAAGCAGCCTTAGAGTTACAATTCTGCAGATTGTGGCTACAGTGAATTCAAAAGAGAAAACTATTTACAAATTGAAAATTAGGCTGCTATTTTTGGAGAAAAAAAACTTAATCTTCTTCATAGAAAGCTTTTTGCATATCTAATTTCGTCATGGCGAGAGTGAAGATCACACTATAATCCGAGAAACAGTAGGTGAGGTATATGGTCCTGCCCGCGGTATCCCTTGCGAAAAAATATTAACTATTGTAGAAGATGTGGTTTGAAAATGAGAAAAAGGTAAGAAACATAGATAGGAGACGTGCCAAGGTAATTTGAAAATTTCAGAAATTTTTGGATTGCTTGAGCCGATTCTCTAGCTTTTGGTGATCGTACAAGCGTTTGAAAATGCATCAACATAGTTTTTCATTTGGGACAATTTAAAAGATTCGCTAAAGTTGCGAGATCAGTATGTCAGTGATCGCTATATCAGGGTCAACTATATTTATTTTATTTTAATATTTAACATAAACGAAAAATGCAACGCATAACCGTAAAGGCAAAAGTGTCACTCGTTGGTTTATAATTTTGACTTTAAATTCCAGGAGAATAAAAATATATTTATTAATTTTAAATTGAATAACTCATATAGGGTAGACCGTCCAGTGAATGAACACCTCGTATTTTTCATGAAAAAATGAGGTTTTGAAATATTTTTCTCGGATGAATCAGCAGAAGTAACTTCTTTCTACACATTTACAAAAAGAAAGTAACTAGTAGGGGTGTTCATTCCCTGGGTGTGGGCACTTTTTCTCGTTTCAACCCTCATAAAACCTGATGCAGAACCATGAAAGCTCGCCCAATTTTTTTGTTAAATATGTCATCCAAGTTGTTTTTCCTGTCATGTGGCAAAAGCTAAAATTTTTTTCGACGCTATGAATTTTTGAAATTGAAAATTTGCTAAGTGTTCATTAACTGGTCGGTCTACCCTATATGTTTGATTTTGCATTACAATTCGAAGGATAAAGATAAGATTAGTGGTCACCGCTCACCCTATAGCAACTAAAAATATTAGTATAATTCACCATAAGGTCGCTCATCTCCCTAACCCTACATGTGTTATCAAACGTTTATGCCATTAATTACTTGTACTAACTTTTATTTAATGTGCTAGTTCTTATATTTTAGAAGCAATTTTAAAGGTTTTATGTTTACTGACTGTTTTTGGTTTAGAAAAAAAAAATGCCGACTTAAAAGAAAGGAATGACAACTAATTAATTTTTCTTTTACTCCCCACTAGTGACTAAAAAAATTTCCTGCTCTTGATCTTCAATATAAAAATCCCAGTCAACGTGAGAAATTAAAAGAAGTGAGAGAAAGATAACCTGCAGAGATATCATCATGAAAAAATAAAACAAATTCGCGATGCTTCTTCAAACTTCGGCACCTTGGGCTGCCTTTTTGCATGATAATCGCTATTTGTCAAGCTCATCAACGAATAAAATTGCGTCAGATCATTTCGAGCGCATGGTGACGATAAGACGTAGAAAGTTTCGTAGAAGAATAGGTGGGAGGGGCATAATATACGATGATATATAAGTCCGAATCACACAGTACTCTGCCATACCACAAATCCATCCTCATGTGATGCATTCAACCAACGCGTGTTGGACAACCCCTACCAAGAACAAGCACTTAGTACGCAGGTATAGACGACGGTCGAACTTGAGCCATAGGGAAACTCCTTTAGTATCGAAAAGCTTTTTTTTATTTCTAAGGCAAAGAATACGGTCTCAATTTAGGTTCAGTAAAATATCATCTCTCGATCGGAGAATTGATAGGTTCCTGAAAACGTTTGATACTGAACATTTTCGTTGAAAAAAAAATTCTCAACAATCAGAGAATTGATAGATTTTTAAAAACGTTTGAAAGTGAACATTTTCGCTGAAAAGAATGGATGGTCTGTGGATGTTTGGAGATTCATTTACTTCTTATAGTGATGTGGAGATTTTAAACGAATGTACTCTTGATGGAACCGCCTGGCTTGAAACGAACAACACATATTTCAATGCAACAGAGGTAATCATTTTTTTTTAAATATTTTCTAATAGGACGAAATCTAAAATGAATTCAAATTTACCACAATATCCAAGCAGTGTTGAAAATGAATCTATAGTGTATGCGTCCGCATAATTTTAATAAATCTGATAAAAGGCAGAAATGAAAACAATAAAAAGGAGGTATTATATAGGTAAAGTGTCATTGCCCCTAGCCTAGAGTCATTTTTATTATTCGAGTTTTATATTTTTGTTCATTTTATTATCATTGTTGTATCATTGTGAAATGGTCATTCGGGATGTTTGTAGGAAGCCTGTTAATACGCATTTAATCTTGGGAGTACATTCTATGCTAACCTAGAGTCAATTTACTATAAGAATTTTACATTTATGTTCATTTTACTTTCAATAATGTTGTTATTTCTGTGATGTTACGTATTAGTATTTCATTTATCATGCCATACTCTTTTGTTTTTCGCGTAGTAGTTCACCCCGTTAGTGCTTTCTAGCATGATTTCCGTTCTATTTCCCTTTTCCCTCCCTCCTCCTTTCAAAGTAGCTTTTTCCTTAAACTTCCATTGATACCCTTCATCCGGAAAAGCTAGAAATGGCAGGTACGGAAGGTATCATTGGTTAAAATAAAAAAATAAATAAATAAAAATGAAATGAAATAAAAATATTTATCTAAAAAATGTAGTATATTTTATGAAAACTTAGATGATAGATATGAGCAGAGATTAAAAAAAATGTAAACTCTTAGGTCCCAGGAAAATGCTTTAAGCTCCAGACAAATTATTTCTCTGAGTAATAGGAGAAATGAATGCTACATGACTTCTGAAAGATTCCTGTTCTGAAAAAACTAGTTGCAAAGGATATTTTTAGATTTCCGGGTGACCTATCACCTAGGGTTGGTTGGGTCCTTGTTATGAGGCATCAAAAAGTTAATATCTTAGAAACATTTTGCTATTTATTTAACAAAGCATATTTTATCCATTTTTAAATTGGGTCCGTACAACATCTATTTTGTCAAAAATTAAAAATATATTTTACTAAAAGATCTTATGTGAAGTAAAAGAGTTTCAAAATAAAAAAGTATTCAATTCATTTGTCTCTTTTGCATAGTAGCATATCTTGTACAACTTTTAATTTCGAGCCAAATTAATATTTATAATCTAACTTAAAGATTTAGTAGTAACTAATTGGTGTTTTAGTATTTTTAAATACTTTTTTGAAGTTCCTTTATTAATAATAACATTTGGAGCATTTTTGGAGGCAGTGATTCTTTTAAAATATTTTTTTCTCGTTTCTACGTATTTATAATTATTTCTGAGTATCATATGCCGAATGATCATTAAATAATTAATATTGGTGCAAAGGTTCATTAGTTTGACGCAGTTGACTAATATCGTTGCTTACTAATAATTTTACTTACTAGACAATTTACTAATAATTTTCTTCTGTATGCAAAATAGTGTTCTAGGAAGTGTTAAAAAAATACATACATTTAATTTGCATTGCAAATTTGTGTTTTAATGTGCTCTTCTGTATCAAAATATCGTAAAATGTTTTTACAATAGATAATCTCATTTAACTGTTTGAAAATTTTTGAAATGCTTTAAAAGTTTTTTTGTTCCTAAAAACATATTTTTATCACATTTATGTATAAAAAATATTGAAAATATTGTTTGGACATTCAATTTTTAATTCATGTATATCCTTCATGACTTCCTTCAAAATAGAAATAGAAAAAATTGACATCTGAATAAATTTAAAAACATAAAAAATAATGAAAGCTTTACTTTTATTGATTTGTATCATGTATGACCTTAATCACAATTTTGTCAAAACGTTTAGCATTGATTATAGTTATTTAAATTTATCGTAAATTAAAAAAAATGTTTTATTAATCGATAATACAGTATCAGTTAAGATTAACTATATGGTTTAAAATGTTTGTTTAATACAACTATCAAACAATGGTTTTATTTTCAACAGTTATGTGTTTTCGAACTGCTGATTAAAGTGCTAAACATTTTCCCTTGTATAAAAAAGGAAGGAGTGAAGGCAATTATCGCTCTGATAAATGGTTTCTTGTAACCTAGAAACACGTATTTACTATTTTGAGTCACAAAGTTGTTCTCTCACCTTTCAAATTTTATTTTTTTTCAATTTACATATATTCGTTTTAAGTTGCATTTCTTTGTCTTTTGATATGTAAAGTAAGAAAATAAATGAACTGAAATAAATAAAAAAGTGTACATTAACGATGTCCCTCAACTTGAGGTTTTAGCTGCGTTTCACTGTTTGTTTATTTGCAGAAGAAGCAAATAAATAATCGAAAAAAAAAAACAAGAAAAAAATGAATTTACAACATCCAACAGTATGAAGATTGTAAATTATTGAGATCTGGAAGCATTTATTATTACAAGGGAAAACGTTTTAATTGGGAGTGTATATGTTCAAACAGATTAATTACTTCGCAAGAGTTCGCAGTCAAGAATGAAAAATTAGTCATTGTACAAATGAAACTTTTTCTTAACTTAGAAAAGCCTTTTTTGTTAACTATTCTTAACTGCTAAGTTTCTTCCTGCATCCTTTCTTTTCAGTGTTTGGATGTAAACAAGGTTACAGCAGAATGCCGCTGCAATTTCGTAACGAACGTGAGCGACTGCAACCCCACCATGGGTTACATAGATTACACACAGCACATGTACTGCCTCTATGGTCCAGATGGAGTAACAGCAGTTGTAGGAATGAGCGTAAGTTTTTATTTTAGCAATAAATATTAATTCGTTTTGTTCAGACTACATAATAAAAGTTTTTGAAATCGAAGAAAATTTCAGAGTCCGCTTGGCAGGATCCCGAGTATCAGTAAAATGGGATCGTACAGAAAGAAACTAAAATTGCTAGTTTTAGTTTTTTACTATGCATTTTACAGTTTCAAATAGGAACCTCGGCTGCCAGTATTATACTGTAAAAACAACAGTTCATCTTTTGCAGTGTAGTTCATGCAATTCCTTCTTTTGATTCAATCGGTTGTTCCAAAAGTATTTTTCATGCTTATTGTGGCGCATCAATGTAAATTTCAAGTTGTTTTTCGTATCATGATGTATCCTTCAAGGATCCGCTTAAACTGTTACATCAATAGTTCACTACCAATGCCTCGTAAGAGTTAACGTCTCCCTCCTCATTTGCCTAGTAGCATTTGAGGCGCTCTGATTAGCATGGTAGTCCCAGCGTTGAGCATTCGTAATTTGAAAACAGAAAGATCTTGAGTTTTTAAGTGCTATAATTTTTGAAATTTTCGAGTTTTGTCGCTTGATCTTCACGTACAAGCTTCAGTTTCTGTTTTGTGCTTTTAGTTTAGATAGATTTATTGATGTAAACAAACTGAAAATCACGACTCTGCGCATACCAGTTTAATAGATGTCGTTCTTGTTTATTTTTTAAATTTTTATTGCTTTGCCTTTTTTAAGGAGCAATGGATGAAGAAGGAAAGTAATATCTAGCGAAATAACACATTAGGGGGATGGATAAAATAGTTCTAGATGTATTCCGCAGAGGTGTGCTGATGGTCAATCCTATAAAAAGTGAACATATTCTGGATGACCGTATTTACTAACCGATTCCAACATCAATCATACACCCTATCCGCAGCTTGAAGCTGTCTTCTGCCAATGATAAGACCTCCAACGGCAGGTCGGGTATCCGTGGAGGTTTGAATCGGCTGGTGAATATGATTGTTAAAGGGGCATAATTATTTCGTTTCCTTTTTTGTTTCGTGTTTTTTGTTTCCTTTTTTGTCTCTTATGCTCAATTTCTTGTTTTTTTTTAATTTTTTTTAAAATTTTTTTATCCGACTGCCGGCTTACGAAAAGACCCTGGCAGTCCTTCTACGGCAGTCGGTAGGTGCACTCACTCAATTTCTTGGAGAATTCGGGAAATTACATTCAGACGGCTAATAAAGGGATGTGGATGAAATATTTTAGTTGCTTTTTGCAGTTTTGAGACATGAGGTGGAATATATTTGCATTAATTTAGAGGAATATTTGAATTGAAATTCCACAATATAAGTTTTTTTTCTCTCATTGCTTAATTTTCATTTCTTTAAAACATAATCTGCACGGTATTAGTTACTTTGTTTTCGTAAGCTAATCTTTAATTTTGTGTGTATTGTTAAAATTTTAGTGTTCGGCTTGTTTCATTCGTTTCTATTGATGCCATACTCTTTATGTTAATAAATATTACTTCGTTGTACATTACTTTCAAAACTTACAAAATTGGGTGGTTCTGTTCAAATAGTAGTTTATATGAGTTTATTTTGTAAATTAAGACTTATATGATGAAAATGCGTGGGTCGTTGGCTACGTTTCATTTCTGAGAATGTGATCCAATACCTACTTCGTTATCCTCGAAAAGATTTGTGAGGTTATTTCAAATCATATGGTGGTTATTCGCGACACATTCCTGATACTTTTTTTTATATTTATGCATTAAAATATGCATCTACGTTACGAAACTTATAAGTGTAGAAAGAAATCATATAGCGTCAACATCAGATTTTGCTTTCTTTTTTTGTTTTATAAAATGTATTTTGAAAATATTTGCGTAGTAACACTAATAAATTTTATTTTAAAAACAGTATTGTAACACAATCATAGAAATTGTGGTCAGGCCTTGGTTGAAATAGCCCGATAATAAAGATCAGGTAGCTTTAATCATTGGCAAAAGTCAAACGTTTGATTATTTTTATGGTTTTGGTGAGTCTGATTTCTCTTTATTTGCTTTTTTTTCTCTCAGTTGATTCCGTGACTCTTTTTTATATGCGAAGTAGGTTATTATACATGAAGATCTGTACTTTCGTCCTCTAATAGACTTTTGATTTTTTGAATATGGTTGTGTACTTGGAAGAGCTGGATTAAGCGGGATTATGGAATACCTACTTTTCCATAATACCCGTCACATTGTCTTGGAAATGATGCTTTAAACTTACGGACTTTAACCATAAGCAATGGTCCTACTAAACATCGTGAGCTAAAATATGACCACAATATGGCAAATTACTATTAATTTGGTGCATAATAGGTGTAATATCAATGCTAAAGTCACTTGGGTACTAGTCGGTAAAAATAGTTGAAAACTTACCTGCAGAAATTTTCCATAACACACTTAGACCTCTAGCGAGTGGTAACAACAGCAGTAAACGGTCAAATCTCACTGTACTGTATCATAGGAATCGCTACACCCACGAGAAAGTAGCGTCAAATAGAGCCAAAACCTTGGTATTCCATATTTCTTCTTCAGTCACTAAAAGTCAGTTCAGTCACTTCAGCCTTCTAAAGTCATTTGGGTACTAGTAGATAAAAATAGTTGAAAACTTATCTGTAGAAATTTTCCACAACGAACTTTGACCTCTAGCGAGTGGTAATAATAGCAGTAAACAGTCAAATCTCATTACACTGTATCAAGGAATCGCTACATCCACGAGAAAGTAGCGTCAAACAGAGCCAAAACCTTGGTGTTCCATATTTCTTCTTCAACTGCACAATATACTCCTCTCTTCTATATAAAAGAAAAATGTGATGCAATCGCACTATTAAACCGCAGAAATATTCCTTCATCAATTTCAAAAGCAAAAGAAGAGATGTCCTGCATTTCCCCCCTAAACTACTGCATGATCTTTCCTCAGTCTTGACAAATATTTGTTTGATTTTTTTCCATTTTCTTTCAAGAAAACTTGAAAAATATACAGTCTAGAAATTGTGCATGATTTCTCTTCTTCAAGTTTTACGTGTCAGTGAACTTTGTCACACAGTAATTACCTTGTGGTGAAGAATTTAGGGTAAAGATATAAAATATCTTTAAAATTATCAGAGTTTTATCTAGAAAGGCTTGGCGAATTCACATTTATTACACTCCTTTTTATGTATGATAAGGGCCATTTTCCTCTTCCATAAAAGCAAGAAGTCGGTTTTAAACTATAATTCAGCTTCCTTCCTTGTATATTCATGTTTTTTTTTGTAAAATATTAGCATTTTATTTTGCGATATAAAGGTTCAAACATGAAGTTTTCTGCTTATTAATTTGATTAAAAAAATTATTAAAGGAAGGAGAGGCTTAAAAAATGTTTTCGGAAGTGAAAACTAAAATTTTTTTAACAAATAAAAATGTCTCTTCCAAGGAGTTTAGACAATCAAAAACCAAATAACTCTTTACACTAACGATTTTAACACCCATTGTTTTCGCTTGTAAATCTCAAGCACTATAATTAGTTACAAAAAAGAAATTCATACCGAGAGATATGTTTATAAAATTATATTTCGGTAGACTGTTTGATGTAGCTCGTATACACACACACACACACACTCACACACACACACACACACTCACACACACTCACACACACAAGTACTTTTTTTTTTACTTTGCCACTATTGTAGTAAAACACTTCATACTATAATGGAGCACGATCATAAGCTTTATTTCAGTAAATCATACTTTTTGAATGTTTTAATGAAAAAAAGTGCTCACATCATTTGAGATAATTCTTTTCAGTTAATAGAAAATTGGCTTACATATATAAAAAATACTGAGTTTAAACTATTTACGTTTAAAAGCATTTCTTTTAAAACTTAATCCCGAAACTCTTAAATTATATTTCGCAATGCAGTTTTTAACACAGTCACTACTGTTGGGGGAGGGAAGGGTTTTCTTGAATTTATTTAGAATTATACGAAGCGAAAAATAATAGCAAAGATAATCACAATCGATTTAGTGCGAAACAAATTATGGACTTTTAAGTAGTATTATCGGCTTTTAAGAAAAATAATGTTCCAGATTGTAATTTAACCTAATGCTTTTTTAGTGACTTCAGACACAAAACTTTTAAATTAAAAACTTAGCAAAAAAACTTGATTTTAAATATACTAATTAATCATAAATTAAAATTATGATTATTTTAAAATTTATGATTAACTTTTTTTTTGTTTTCGCCAAAATCCCGGTGTTTAGATTTTGCATACACAAATTATAATATTAATATAGTAAAAGAATTCTAAGATTTTAATGGCGAAATATTTATTTAATAGGTGGTATGGCTTCTTTTACTCTTTGTAGGATTGGGAATCACAGCAAATGATTTGTAAGTATTTCAACAATTTATTAGTATTTGATACATTTAATATGCTTTCAGACCACCTGATTGACATTAGATTTTAACGATCACGTAATTTTCAAGATGCATTTTGTAAACTAGTTTTCATTGCGCTCCTTTTTGTATAAACTTAATTTTTTCATTCATATATAATTTTTGCTTTTGCAGTTTATGTCCATCACTGTTCATTATATCTAAGACTCTAAGGATGTCTCAAAATGTTGCTGTATCCTTTGATATTTATTGATCATTGATATCTCTTACTTTAAAAACATTTTCATATTAAAATATACATACATCATATTTTTCAAATGTTTACCAATATCCTCTTTCCTTCACAGCAAACCATTCATTGTGTTTTCCTTTTCCGAGAAACTCGCAATTTCATGCTTACTTGAATACCCGTAGTTTTAATGAAAAATTTCTGCACTGTTAAAACTACCTCAAGTAGCATCAACTCATCGGATTTTGCTCGGCCGATCATCGAACTCCTCGTAAACTGATCCCGTAACGCACGATGACATCGGTCTGATCAGTATCTGAGCACGGTTTTCGATGAGCTACTTTTCATCGGAAAGCGATATCTTCCGATCAACTTTCCCGATGAAAATAAGCCGAGCTATATTCCACCAGAAAACGATATAATTCCGATCAAGTTTCCCAATGAAATTCATCGCCAAGGGACAGTTCTGCTCGTAAATTGCTCCAAATATCATCTTATTTCGAGCAAAACTCATCGGATTTTGCTGCTCGGATTCTGTTTGGCCGATGAGAATTTCATCGGATGTCGATGAATGGCCGATCATCGGCCGATGAGATGATGCTGCTAGGGACAGGTTGCACCAGACACCTTTAAGGTTGAAACGTTGTAGCACCAGCGGCACCCCTTGAGGCTGAGGGGTTCCACTTGACTCCCAATGGCACCCTTGAAAGTGCCATTAGGCTCCCTAGGCTGCCATGGGACACCCATAGAGTTCCACATGGAGTCGAATTGCACCCCTCAGGAAGTGCCGCTGGTGCTACAACGTTTCACCCTTAAAGGTGCCTTGTGCAATCTGTAGTTTTAACACACAGTGTAGCTATGCATACATGGTTATGAAAGATATACATTACTGAAGTTTACAAATACCTTTGTGCTATTGATGTAGAGAAAATTACAACGTTAAGGAGGCACAAATAAGCAGGGATACTGCAGGCACGTGTTTCGGCGTTACAAGGAACGCCTTTTTCAATGCAAAAAAAATTTTAGTTTATGGATGAATAGACATCCAACAAAAGCCAGTCAAAAGCTTTTGTCGGATGTGCATCCATAAGCTCAAAAATTTTTTTCGCATTGAAAAAGGCGTTCCTTGTAACGCCGAAGCACGTGTCTGCAGTATTCCTGCTTATTTGTGCCTCCTTAACATTGTAATTTTTTCTACATATACATTATTATTCGAATTCGGAATAGCGATTTTTGTCTCTAGTTAGTATCAGTATTCTATAAGAATTCAAAAAATATCCGATGCTAGCTAGTTGATTGAGTAAGAGACTAGTAAATTTATGTCTTGAATGGATGAACCTTGGTTCGCGAAATTTATGCATGGAATATATCTATGCATGGAATTTACTCCTCTAGGGAAAATGCTGACATTCCTTACGAATTTAAAAAATATATCTGATGTCATTGATTGATTGAACAGCAATTTTAATATTCCTGATAGTAAAAAGTTACTCTTCAATACCTTTTTTATGACTTTTATATATCTGCATTTACCTTTTACGTAGCCGGCCACCTCGTCTAGTGGTCAGCGACGTCTGACCGTGATACGGTGGCCCCGGGTTCGAGTCCCCTCTGGGGCATGGGCGTACTTTCTCTCTCTCCTGTCATTGTCCTTTCTGTGAGTGAAAGTGAGGTATGAATGGATGCCTACCCTATGAACGGGTCCTTATGGCATGTGTGTTGAGCTTAAATCGGTCTTCCACCTAAATGGTGCTCTTCAAAATGGAAGCCGTATCTTTCCTGCCTTAAATCGAACAGATTTCATCTACTCGGGCTCTGATTCCCGGGTGGTATTAGAAACAACAACACCTTTTACGTACAGTTTTTGCTAGTTTCATTGTTAGAGGAATGTTTGGCTACACTCACTTACTCTTGTTTGAAATAATTAAATAAATAAGTAAATAAATAATTAAAAGCAATTAAAATAAATAATAAAAACAGTAAAAGAAAATAATAAAATGAATAAATATTTTATTTCATTTTATCACAAAATAATGAAATGAAATAAAGTAAATAAATATTAAATGAAGTTCTTTTTTATGTTAAGCATTTATTGCTTTCTTTTTTCAGTTTTTAAGGAAGTATTGTGTTTTTAAATCAATAGTCATTGAAACGAAAACAAACCACAGTGAGATTTGTTACTTTACGAGGTAAGAGAAATTTCATTAATTTTGATTAAGACACAGAATCACGGGGTGGCTTAGAAAGCCTATGGATTAGAGGAACGTTAAATAAAGGTAAGATGTTTTTTCAGCAAGAATGGAAAATAAAGAATTCTATCTTCCATTGTATTCTAAAGTTTTTTAAATTTTAACCATGCTGTATTTTATGCAAATCTTACTAAGATAATTTTCTAATGTTAGTTGTAAGAATTAATTTTGAATGTTCAGTTAAAACATTGGTTTCAATTTCAATTGGACACTTTCAACCAGGGCTGCAGAGTCGGAGTCGGAGTCGAAGAGTCGTAGTCAGACTGATTTTGGACCAAAGAGTTGGAGTCGCTGAAAAACATGTCGACTCCGACTCCGACCACTTCCGATTTGGATGAAATTTTATGGAGGCGAAAACATATCTTTGAAACTAACAGATACAAATTTTCAGCGTCCAATATCCAAATCCTAAGCATCTAGGATCATTAAACAGGGCTTCCAAATGGCGGGGTCTGCTTTGTGCTAAAATAAAGTCTGGCCATTTAACAAGAAAAGGGTTAGTTTTGTACGGAGTCAAATGACAAGAGCAGCACTTGTCTTTTGCTTTGGAGAAAAGGGACTTTTTGAGAGGTCACAGTGACCTCCGAGAATTGAGGTAAATGTGGTGAAATTACCTGCGAGAATTCTTGAGAAAATGAAACTTTTTGAGAGGTCACAATGACCTCCCATGACCTCCAACTGGGATACCCCAGCTTGCTACCCCCCCTAAAATGAATCCTGGCTATGAATAAAAATGAAACTTTTAAAAATGAACTTAATATTTCAAAATTTGTTTAGTGTTTTTCCTTCTTCACATTTGGGTAAAAAAATAAATAATTAAAAAAGAGCAGGAGTCGGGACTCGGAGTCGGAGTCGGAGTCGGAAGTTTAAAATCCCGGCGTCGGAGTCGACCATTTTTTCTCAGACTCCGCAGCCCTGCTTTCAACTCCTTATTTTAAAAATCCAGCATTTTAACTATAGAACAACTCCAGAGTTCCTGAATATGTTTCTTTTTCTTTGAACAAGTCAATTGTTATCAGGAAAATGAAAGAGTATTTCGGTTCCTTCTTAAATTGCTTATTTGAACCCATTAGCTTTCTCTGGAACGCAGTAATAGAGCTTTGAGGATTTGCACTCAACTTTTGTCGCGTAAAATTTCAGAGTAATATCAGCACAAAAGTAATTTTCACTTTCATCGTATGTCAAATCATGCGTTTAGTATAAAAATCATCTCAATTTATGAATTTTCAATTTTTTAATTTTATAATTTGATACTTTTTGTTGGATACTACCCTAGCAGCATAACCTCATCGGCCGATGATCGGCCATTTATCGAAACCCGATGAAATTCTCATCGGCCAATGATGGGATTCGATGAGTTCTCATCGGGAATTGATCCAATATGTCTCATCGGCCAAACAGAATCCGAGCAGCAAAGTCCGATGAGTTTTGCTCGAAATACGATGAGATTTGGAGCAAATTACGAGCAGTGCAGTCCCGTGCCGATGCATTTAGGATCAATTTTGGATGCTCGGCTTATTTTCATCGGGAAAGTTGATCGGAAGGATATAGCTTTCCGATGAAAAGTAGCTCATCGAAAACCGTGCTCGGATACTGATCGGAACGATGTCATCGTGCGTTACGGGATCAATTTATGAGGAGTTCGATGATTGGCCGAGCAAAATCCGATGAGTTGATGCTACTTGGGTATCACATTGCAATGCGACTTAGAGCGAATCAAGCTTAACCAGGTCGAAACTTCTGTCAAAAACAAGATTTCTTCAAAAACACAGCTTAATCCATTAATGTTTTGTTGTGTGCCGGCCACCTTGTCTAGTGGTTAGAGAAGACTGACCGAGATGGAGAGGTCCCAGCTCGAATCCTGGCTCGAGCATAGATGTACTTTTTCTCTCTTCTCTCCTTGTCCTTTCTCTGTGTGAATTTGTGGGCCTCACAGCATGTATTTTGACTGTTGAGTTAAATCGAACTTCCACCTTAATGGTGCTCGCAAAAAAGCAAGCGCACTAATTCCACCTTAAATTGAGTAGATGTATCTACTATTGCTCGGCTATCCGATTAAAAAAAAAAATACATTTTGTTGCCTCTCCTGTAAGATTTTGAAACCTTCATTGACCTTCTTGTACTAAACGCTTCAAATATTGCTTCTGTTTTCAAATATCGGTTTTTGTATATTGGTTTATTAAATATTTTATGTGTGTATTAAATCTATTTACTTAACAAACAAAATCAGGGTGTGACATTACTAGCTTTCGGCAACGGTTCCCCAGATATTTTTTCTGCAATAGCTGGAATCAACCAAGGCAAGACGGAAATGGTGATTGGCGGCCTCATTGGTAAGTTCCTTTCTACCTACATTAATATTAGCCTCAAAATTTCAGCAATTAAAAGATCTCTTGAAATCGCTTAATGAAACCGAACAAAACATAATTTAAGACGTCTCTAAAAGGATTGGATTGATTTTATTACCAGAAACTTTACTTTTATATTTATTTCAAAACAACATTCGATGTTTCAGACGAGACTTTCTAGCACGAATTAATTTGAGGTGCAGGACAGATATTTATTGCTAGATTTTTTTCCTTTTGAAGTTGTAAAAATTCTGCTTGACATTTAGAGGAACTTTTTTTTGGAGACGTGAAATTTTCGAAAACTGTAAAGACTAAGATAGTGATCAATTCCCTCCAAAAATTAAAAAAAATAATAATAAAAAAAAAAATTAAAAAAAAAAAAAAAAACTAAAGGAAAAAATAAAAGAAAAGAGAAAAAGAAAAATCTGTAGTTGAAATTAAAATTGGTAAAACTTTTATTCCAAGTTGTAATCCGCAGTTATATACTCTTCAATTAAATTTTCGAGGCGTACTTTCGGTTTTAAAAACTTGAAATTAGCTTAAAGAGGGGCTAAAAGATCTCTGTGTGCGATTGCGCTTATGGATTACTTTTATAATATCTGTGCATAAATACATTAATGCATGCCCATATGAATAACAGACTAGAAACAAACCAAGATATCTAGTACAGATTCAGTGGTACTGAATATTTTGAGTAAATATAATGAGTACATCATACTACAAACGTATTGAAAATAAGTACCAGTAGCGTAATACGAGTTAAGTTTGTCGTTTCTATCATATGCGCTATTTATTTAGTACTTATGAAATGTATTGAATAATTAAGAATTTTTATATTGTATTGTTTTTATAGGAGGAGGAATATTTGTCACAACTGTTGTCGCTGGATCAATCTTTTTAACTCAAAACTTTAAAATGATGAAACGTCCTTTCTTGAGAGATGTCATTTTTTACATGGCAGCTGCTTCTATTGCATTTTATTTGTTTTTCAGTGGGCGTATTACTCTAATGTTTGCTATAAGTAAGTATTCTTGGGTTGTAATTATTAAAATATTTATTTTTTAATAGAAGATTTGAGATTATTTTTGGCACAATAATTACCAACAGTTTACTCTTAACCCTACACTGCATGATTTTTTGTTCTTTGAAAGACATATATATGTTTTTTAGTGTAATAAGAAAACATTGGAACTCATTAAAAAAAATAATTTTGAGGATAGATGGTTATATTTGCTTTAAAGATACTTAATGCTTGCTCTTTATGCTTGAGTTGCCTTATGCATGGTCATAAGGAAAAAAAGTCCATGTAGCCAATTGGCAACGCTATGCAGTGTAGGGTTAAGAAAAGTACCGTGAGACACTTATAAGTGCAAGGAAAAGACTTTTATATTAACTATGTTTGGAATGCAAACTTCATAACCTGTAGAGCAACCAATTCTGAATCAAGAAGGAAAAAAAACTGAACTAATAGCTTTTAGGCGTCATGTATGTTATATATATAAGAAAAAAAAAGGGTTTTGCGTTTTTTTTAAACATGCCCCGTCCCATTAGAAATACTTTCATTTACGATAAATACACCCCATTCGCAAACAATTTCATTTTGACTGTTTATATTTTGATTTATTTTGAAATATATGAGTGGTTTTTGAGATTCTTTCTGGAGTCTGTGCTCTCTTTTTTTCATCTTTAATTGTGACAGAAAAAGAAAAACACAATTTAACTTAACCTAATGTAACTGAATATTTAAAACGAATCTTTTGCTTTTCTTTTTTTAAATTTATGATTATGTAGTCGAAAACAATAGCGTGAAAAACTTAATATAAAAATACCGAGAAACTTTCTACAATTCTCTCGTTACACATCTGACGCTATGTTAAAACTGCAGAAACTAATGCACTTTAAGTGCACATCTCACGCAAGGACATTAAAATGTCTCTCTTTATAAACCGATTTAATTCTGTAGGGTAAAAAAGAGATCTATTATACAAAAGTTGCGGGAATAAAAGGAAAGCTCAGGAGGTCTTGAAAAGTTGAGAAAAGTAGCACAAGACTTTATTTAACAGATTAGACTAATTTGCTAACTTCTGCCACATAAGAACATAAAAAGTCGTTCAACTTAAAAATATATATATATATATATATATATATTTATATATTTATTACTTATTTGATAGACATTTGACATTTCAGTTGCGCCAACAGCCTAGTTCTCAATCGGTGGTATGCGCACCCCATGAGGAAAACGAAATTCTGTTAGGGGGGGGGATTGGTTAACTTCAAAATGTATATAAAATTTTAACAATAATGCTAGAATTTTACTATGTAAAATTCTAGCACTACTATTCTGGCTAAGATTTGAGCTGACTAAAAGATTTAAGCGATATTGTGCGATACTGCGTAAAACAAAAGTATTGCAAGATGTGGTTAATCAACTTCTGTACTTATGCTGAAAAAGAACTCAACTGAAACTACTGTTTGACTTCATTGAAATGACTTTTAAAAAGCTGATAAATACTGCTAAGCAGCATTTTATTCAGAAAATAAACGAAAATCAAGAAAATTAAAATGATCAAAGAGAAATTTCAAATCTCTGAGGTTTTTATTGCACATTCAGACCTAATTATGTGCAGTGAAAATCCCCCCCTCGACTCGCAATTCTGTTTTTAATTATTAATTATTTCTATTTTTTTAAGTTTCATTTTAAAGTACTACTTATGAAAATGTTGCCAAATATGAGTATATTTCCAGTTTTGTTTAAGTTTTTCTGAGATAGACGTCAACAAAAAATCTAATTAACTAAAACTTTATTAATTTGGTATTTTTGAATTGCTTTCAGAAAAGTCTAGTTTAAGCATATTAAAGTGCCTGAAACGTCTATATCTTTGCTGATTTACATTAATTATTATAGTATTTTTGCTTAGCGTTATATTGATAGAATAAGTGATTAATTTTCACCAAGCTTAGTTATTTTCTTATTACGTATATAGAAATTTATAAAGAAATACTCAATCTCGCCTTCATGTATAGCACTTCTCACATTGGAAATGCATAAAATGTTTTATTAAAAGTGACAGGAAAATTGCCATGGGTTTCAAATTTTCTCAAAAACAAATTGATTCTGACGTGACGTCATAAAGCATTCCAGCTATGATACGTCAATTCTTTTCAAAACTGCAGCTTTCATGAACCAGTTATTAGTAATACTTATTGACAATAGTCGGAAAGCTATTTTAAGGCTACTATGACGAGAAAAAGGTTGTTGGGTTAAAATTTTTCAATTATGTGAGGAGTGAAAATTATTGCGGATTGATCGTGCTACTTTTATTGACATTAACTGTTAAGAATTTGATTGTACATGTTGAAAAGTGAAGTCAGTATTACTTCCTAGATTCGTATCGTTTTTGGTTAAGAAAAAAAATCATCAGTATTGTTTTTCATGTTATAAATATTACAATAAACTTTTTGGAAATAATAAAATTTAAAAAATTCATTAAAACGCTTTTTTTCTCTAATTTTATATTTCAGCCTGTGTCTTTTTATATGTTGTTTATTTTGATTGTTATGGTCATTAAAATTGCATTTTTCTATTCTTTTATTTTAGTATGTGTTTTACTATATGTTATGTACATTGTGGTGGTTATCGTCAGCAGATTGATTCATCAGAAACACCTCGAGTACAACGAGAAAGCTGCAGGTACTTCATATATATATTTCAGTCAATTCTCATGATTTTATGCGTATTAAATAGTCCTCAGGTCGAAACATACATTATTCAGTCAAAGCCTACACAGTATATTTTCGAATATAAATAACTTTTGATAAAAAAATCTGAATGTGTGATGATATTTGTACATCAAAAGCAAAATACTTATGTACTTCATTTTAGAGGTAACGATTTGATTAGGTTCTTCAGCAGTTTTTTTTAAGGTGTATGTACACACTTGAAATTGCGAAAATTGGCCAAATTGTCGCCATTTTCATAACATTAAAAATGTGCAAATGTTCGAAATATTTCTATACTTACAAATGCTTTTTTTTGATTTGCTACTACTTAAAACTCCCTGTTCCTAAACTCAACTCAAGAAGCATTATTGCTTTGTAATATTATCTTTAATCTCCATCATAATGACGCCTCAACGAATTAAATCATCATGATTATTTCAGTACCATTATCAAATGTATAGTATAGCAAAGGTAGTGTTGCAGTGAATTTTTAATAGATATTTCAGCATTTATATTCTGAAGAAATGTTTGATTTTTTAAAATTCCTTTGTAATGAAAAAATTATATATATATATATATATATATATATATATATATATATATATATATATATATAGCGAGAGAGAGAGATATTTTTCGCAATAATTCTATTCATATAGATAACATGAAGCTGAAGAGTGATATGAGGAATAATTCACAGACGAAATTGTGTGTATTGACAAATTAGATTTTATGATCGTTAAACAATGGGTTAGTTAGCTCACTATTTCCTAATTTTTTTATGATTATTTTCCATTGAAATAGTTGTATCTATACAACAGCAGTGATTTGCTGTTAAGAAGCAAATTTTTAAAGTAAATAAATAGTTCCCAAGTGTACACATGCACCTTAACCGTTTTATCAGTCTTTCTTGAATTATATATATAAGTTTCAGGATTTATCGAAAGCTAAATGTGCTGTTTTTCTTCGCTCTGAAAAGAGTCAATCACTCAGACTGAATGTCTTTCCTATATTCAAAACAAACCCTTATAGATTCACCCAGTGGCGAGCTTTGTGTGCTCGTCTTTGGGAACACCAACAGGATTACACGATTTCAAGAATAAACAGGTAAAGCTGAAAAAAGTGCTTTATTAAAATATATATTTTTGGAAGCATTTTTTTCTTATATTAAATAAAAATATTTTCACAACTTGGTAAAATTCTTTTTCTATCTCTTTAGAAGCGGCAAATGTTGAAAAAGGACTAAAAATCAAAGGGACAAATGCAGGCAATTACGATAATCCAGAAGCATACGGAGTTGTTTTAACTGGTAAGTACTAGGTATCGCTTCATAACACACTTCAACTTTTCATAATAAGGACAATTATAACTTTTGGAAGCTGTTATTTGAAAATCGAATTTGGATTTCATAATTTGTTTTTCACTTTCGTACACTCAGCTACACTCCTTATACGGGTTGCTGTGCACCCGTATAAGGAGTTATCTAAATCGCAGTTAATACGTATCTAGCGTATTGCAATTGTAATAGTCTAAGATCCAACTAGGTTTGATCTACCCTCATCGAGTTTTTAGAATTGTTAACATAAATGGAGAATAGAAGTTGTAAATAAAACGACAATGTGGGGTTGTCTACCTTTTTCGGATCCCTAATCAGGGTTGTCAGGGTCTAAAAGGTGCCAAAAAATGACTGATTTATCCTCATCGAGTTTCCCAAAACTGCTAACATAAATGGAGAGAAGTTGTAAATAAAACGACAATGTGGGGTTGTCTACCTTTTTCGAATCCCTAGCCAGGGCTGTCAGGGGCTAAAAGGTGCCAAAAAATGACTGATTTACCCTCATTGAGTTTCTTAGTCCCTGACAACCCTGGCTAGTTATCCGAAAAAGGTAGACAACCCAATATTGTCGTTTTATTTATAACTTCTATTCTCCATTTATGTTAACAGTTTAAGGAAACTCGATGAGGGTAAATCAGTCATTATAGGCACCTTTTAGCCCCTGACAACCCTCATTAGGGATATGAAACAAGTAGAAACTTTTAGTTTAGCGTTTTATTCGCAACTTTTACTCTTCATTAATGTCAATAATTTTAGGAAACTCGATGAGGGTAGGTCAACCCTAGTGGGATCTTTGACTGTAATGAGCAGCGTTACTAACCATTCAAGTGTCGAGATTTGTTTTCCAAAATCCACAAGCAGTTTGATTGGTTAATAATTTTTGCCGTTTCATGGTTTGCGATTATAGCCTGTTAACATAGTTACTGTTTTGTAATTCAAGAATAATAGAGGAATGTTGCTCTTATAAGCCGGTAAAATAATTCAGCAAATGAAATACAATCCAGTCTGTGAAAAAAAAGTTAATCTATTGCAAAAAATATCCGAAAAGATAAAATCCTAATATTATAATACATGAAGTATATTTTGAAATTCTTTTCAGCATTTTTTAAATACAACTGGGAACATGATCGGAGAAGAAGCACCCTACATCACTATACTTATGACAATGAAGTTTTCTCAATTTCTTTACCTGGCATAGAGGAAGAATTGCCACCACCAAGTAAGTAAAAAAAAATCTATTAAACTATCTATCTATCTATCTATGTATCTATCTATCTATCTATCTATGTATCTATCTATCTATCTATCTATGTATCTATCTATCTATCTATCTATCTATCTATATATATATATATATATTATATATATTTATGGGGATGAGAGAAGGGAAGTAATTTTTTTTCTTTTTAAGGATTAAATTATTTAATTTCAAAGCTGCAGAATAAAGGGTATTTATCATTAGTTTCAGAACAGTAAAATTGGTTGAAAAAATTCAGCACTCAGTGACTTTTCACTCATTTGAATTTCATTTCTAAAGCGTTGGAACTGAATACAAATCAGTGAAAACTCAAAGAGGTAGAAATCGGTGCAGGATTTTAACTAATAACAGTACTAAGGCTCAAGTACAGCTTAAAATCTAACACTCAAAGTTTCCGGTTAAAGAAAGTATGTAACAAGCAGTTCTGGCACACTTTTATTATCATATAGGTGCGAAAATTATTCATATTTAAATTACTAAAAACATTTGAATACACATTAGATGCTAAAGTATTAACTTTAAACAGTTAAACAGTAAAAAGTTGCTTCTATTCTTTTTAAACAGTCTATTATTTATTATGTATTTAACTTATTGTGGCACCAGAAGTTAATACGATATATTTTCTGCTCACTTTACCGTTTCATGTAATTGAAAATAAGTTTTCAAAAATGTAAAAGCAAAATAAAAACCGAATTTAGAAAATTTCATTGATTAATTTCATTAATAACCAATTACCATCACCAAACCAGCACGTAAATTATGTTCTGATAAACTTCTTAAACACTTATTATCTCTTGTTGTTTGGGGGTTTACAAACCAACTTAACTAAATGAACCGTATTTTAGAAAAGTACACAAATACGTAACTAGGATCTAAAAAGGTAGAAAAACTGTGCATGGATTAAAGGGATGTTTCCAATAGGTTATGAAGAAACTAACATAAAGGCGTTAGAAGCTGCTAGAGGAAGCTGTGTATCAACCACTTTCAGCAAATCTTCAATAGATGAAAAGATTCCAATCCCAGAACCGGTGAACCAATGGTGGGATTTTGTTGAAAAAGTTTGTCCTGTTAACTTGGCAGAATGGCATAAACAAACATGGAGGGAAAGGATAATCGACATTGTGAAGGTAATTAGTAGACTTCATTTTAAATTATACAATATTTCAAACATGTAAACAAAATATACTTCGGATACCGAAATTCACTTTTAACACTGCAATGATTTGCTTTGAGCTATACAATATTTCAAGAGTGTAAACAAATATACAGCCGATAGTGAAATTTATTTTCAATTATGCAATGAGTTCGCTTTTTGTTCTGAAACATTTCAAAAATGTAAATATATACGCTTCCGATACCGATCATTTTTAATTATGCAATGACTTCACTTTGGATTGTACACTGCCTTAAGAATGTAAACAAAAAATAACTGTCAACAAAATTTATTTGCAATCTTGCAATAACTTCTCTTTTAATTATAAAATATTTCAAAAATGTAAAAATATTCATTTTAATTAATCAATGACTCGACTCTGAATTATACATTGCATTAAAAATGTAAACAAAATATCGTTGTCCGAGAGCTACATTAAGACATATCGTAGAAATAACAGTAAGATACCCTACTGTTGTTCTAAGGTGACGATACACTCCTGATACTGAAATTCATTTTGAATAAAATAATGCCTTCACTACTTTTTATTTTTCATATCATTATCTCCAAAGCATATCTTAATCTATCTCTACACTGTAAAAAATGCATGTTGTTTTTACAGTGTTATACATCCAATTTATTGTAGCAAACTGTAAAAATTGCTAATTTTACAGTAATAAACAATAAAATTGCTAATTTTACACTAATAAACTGTAAAATTGCTGTTTTACAGTAATAAACTGTAAATTTTGCTAGTTTTGCAGTTTATTGCTGTGCATTTTACAGTTTTAAAACTGAAACATCTGCTGCCAGTATTACAATGTTGTTTTTAGTCTAATACAGGTAATTTTGTGGTAATGAACTAAAATTGTGTTAATAAACTATAAAATTGCTGCTTTATTACAGTTTTAAACTGTAAAATTGTTAATTTACAGTTTTAATCTGTAAAATTGCTAATTTTACAGTTTATTACTGTGAATTTTAGTTTTAAATTGGAACCTCTGCTACCAGTATTATACTGTAAAAACAACGGTTTATTTTTTGCAGTGTAATAGTCGATGAATATTTTGAGTCATTTGGTGAGTACTGGTGCACCAATTTTTTAATACTTTTTTATTACTCTTTTGTATATGTGATTTATATTTTACAACCTCGAAAGAAGTCGATTTTATGATTTTGGAACTTAATCATGCTTAGCTATTGAAGATATGCCGTAAAATGTCAATAAGGCACCTCGAATTAACCGGAACCTCATCCTTTCGAGACTCGGATTTTAGAGACTACTGTTTATGGTACAGAAAATTGTAAAAATACATTGCCTTCCAGGGAAATTTTTTTTCCAAGTTCAAAAGCTTTTGACTTTCAGCAAGTAGCAATCACCGTTTTCACAGAACATCGAAACACGTGAAATTTTTTCTGTGTTTTACTATATTGCTTCGTCGCATTTAGTTTTCGATATTAACTACTGCATTATTGGTTCAAAGTTAATATTTTAAGCAAATTAGCCATTGGAACTTTGTCCAATGACTAATTTGCTTGTGCAATGGCTAATCTGTTTTAGATTTATATTAAAAGACATTTTTCGACATCCATTAATTGCCTACATAATTGCTAAAATATACCTGCACTGCAAAAAATGAACTAGTGTTTTTACAGTATAGTACTGGCAACCGAGGTTCCAGTTTAAAATTGTAAAATGCACAGTAATAACTGTGCTATTTTACAGTTTCTTAATATAAAGTTATCAAATTTGCAGTTTATTGCTGTAAAATTTACCTGTATTATACTGTAAAACAACAGTGTAATACTGGCAGCAGAGGTTCTAGTTTAAAACTGTAAAATGCAAGGTAATAAACTGTTTAACTAGTAGTTTTACAGTTTATTACTATAAAGTTAGCTGAATTATACTGTAAAATCAACATGCATTTTTTTTAGTGTGATGCGCATTGAAATTAAAATGTATAATTTTGATCTTTATACATATTTTATATTATCTACTCTTGTGTAGGGTCCAATTATGATCCCTCTTGTACTCACCACACCACTGGTAGATTATAAAAGCGCAAGGGACAATTGGTGCCGCGTTTTGAACTCTCTTCACCTAGTGACTGGTCCAGTTTTCATTATTTTTGCAGTTGGAGGTAAGATGTTAAAACATTTTGCAGATTGATACGATTTTTTAACTCGTTTCATATACGATGATACGATTTTCATACGATTTATTATCTCGAAATTGAAGGAAAATTAATGTATCAAAAGTGAAAAATAAAAGAAGTCACCCAAACCGGCAGTTTCGAGATCCACGTTATTATCATTTACCAAAACAAAAAGATGTTTTTGAGGCATGGGATAAACACTGGTTATTTGAGAAAAAATAAATGCAATTCAAAAATTTGTCAGGGAAGATTATTGTACAATTTTGAATTTTGAATATTATTTTTGCATTATTATTTCAGGAAAAAAATAAACCTTTGCCTTTTGAAGTTACTTTAGTCTGTCTTTGATGACGTCAGGGGCTTACGGCTCCCTCGAAAACCTTCTGAAACTGAAATTACAACATTAGACTAGTTGCCAAGAAGTTTTGTGATATAAAAACTGTAAAAATACAACTTTACGCTATAATTTGTTGAAAAAAGATGAAGGGGTAGGGCCTTTCTTTCTCTGAGATTTTTCGAAACTTAAGGTCTAAAAATGAATTTTTATTGCTAGGGGACAGGAAAGGGGTTTGAGGTCTCTCCTGGAAGCTTTTCAGCGTTGAATATTAAACTGATACATTAAAATTATCTTAGGTAGAGCAATTTGGGAGCTCTCTTTTCTAAAACACATTCGGAAACTAAACTTTGAAGACATTAGACAGGTGACAGGAGGAGAGAGCCTCTACCAGAAACTGTTTTGACTTTAAATTTCTAAAATGCCTTTTTAATTTATTGACCTAATCATTAGAGAAGGGGCAGGTAAAGAGCACGCCTACGGAATTTTTCGTAAGTTAAAATCGTAAAAATGCAATTTTTAGTTTGATGAGTAGGAATCGGGTGCTCTCATCTGAAATTTTTTTGTAACTAAAGGTATAAAAGTGGCATTCTCGGATCTCTTTTGAAGATGGTCGTGCTTGGATCCATACTTGAAGTTTTTTACCCTCTGAAGATTACACTGGGTGCATAGGCCATGAATTTCGTAATAAACCCGGCACTGGAAAGTATCTAGGCTTTCATTTTGCTGTTGGTGAAGAGTTAAAAGTTGCATGCCCCTCAGCTGTCTTGGCTCCGATTCTCTCTCGTATTTTTTCCCCTTTTTATTTTTATTTTATTCTTTTGTTTTATTCTTTAAATTTTTATGTAGAGCTAAAAACTCGCAAATAATTCGTTAACAAAGTCCCTTCAAATTAAGTTTTATTTAACCTTTTTTCTTGATTTTGGGTGGTGCCTCGGCCCCTTGAGCCCACCCCTTATTCACGCTATTGAAAATTGTATTGTCTTATTGAAGCTCAGCGCTTAACTCTTTCGAAAATTTCAAATATTTGAAAAATTATTTTGTCTAGTAAAAAAACATCCGACAGTAATTTCAAACTAAGTAATACTCACAACGTGAAAAAAAGAGAGAGAAAAAACTGCGCAGTTCTCGATATTTTAAATACGGGAGATATATTTGCTTATTTATAAAATTCACTACGCTCTAAAATTAAATTTCTTACTACTTATAGTAAATTTCAATCAATACACTACAGAAAATCGCAAAATGAGTTTATTCACTCATTTTGTTATTAATACAGTTCCTTCATTCTTTTGTGCTGCCATCTATTGTTTGTTCTGAAAGAGAATTCTGCTAACCAGTACATAAAATTCTGCGAAAAGTAACAGATGGTTTCGATCGATGGGGTTAACTTCAGCTTCTGCCACCAACATGTGCTGACTGAAGGGGTTTTTAATGAAATTTTATTGAATATTTTCATTGAAATAAACGCGCGTGTCGATACACCAGTCGAAGTCCACAGATTTAGTGAAAACGAATTTATCCTTATTAGTAGTAACGCGATTTTTTCTTTGGAATTAACTTGAGGAAAGTGAAAGCTCATTAGTTTTACTCTAAAATTCATTCTGTTACTTACGATCTGTTGTAGGAATTAAAAAAAAACCCTGGATACTGTAATTACTCTCAATTTCGGTTTTGTCACATAACCCCTTCATCTCCCAAGCTCTTCAATTACGAGTTGCCATTAAATTAAATTCATACTTTTAAAAGAAAAATTACGTGTGGAATCGTGACGCAATTTTACATATATTTATTGTAACGGAAATTAAGAAACTCACAAAATTAACTGATTAAATATCTGGCGAGCCCGTTTAAATGGCTGATTTTTCGACGATACAAAACGTTTAACGCAGATTTTTCCCCTCATGCAAGAAACTTAAAACAGATTCTTCCACGGATGCTTTTTAAAACGGATTTATATCAGAAAAAAATCTGTTAACTCAGGAGAAGTTGTAAACAGTAATTTGTGCACTTAGATTTCCAGGAGAAATATTGGCAATTAGTTTGAGGTTCGTACTTTAAAATCGAAACTACTTTCTCGGCGGTGCTCATCTCCCCGAAAAGCAAAGGTGTAATTCTAACTCATCTCCTCCGAAAGCAAATGTGTAATTCCAAACACGACAAAAAGTCCCCCCCCCCCCACCGCGAATAAGAACCCCATCTAAAAGTTCAATTGCTCAGTTTGCGCCAGAAAGTCCTCAGGAAAGGCAACCATGGCTTACTAATTTCTATTAGATTCTTTAAGCCAACTTTTTGCAGACAATTAAATACTTGTACTTATTTTGTTGTTGTATTTTTATCCAAGAGCGGCAGAACTTAACCCATTAATGCCTGACATTTTTTTTCCAAAGATATTTTGTATACTGGTTGCAAACAGTGTTTAATGGACAGGAAAAATAATTAAAAAAATATCATGTAAAAAATAAGTTTTTTATTAAGGAAAGAAAAATATTCCCTTAAAAGTTCCGATAGACCCCAGAGGGTACATATTTATTTTACTAAAATGTTTTTCTGCCTACGATATAATATTTAAAAAGAAATTTTATAAGAAGAAATAAAATCACCAATTCACATGAACTGGGAAGCTGGGAATAACTTTGAAAACTTAGCTTCTTTTCTTGAGATTGTGAACGATGTAATTTTTGATAAAGATCATATTAAAACTACTACAGAACACACTTTACAATGGTTATGTGCTGCAATATGTTACTAACGAATTGAAACAATACCAAGGTACTAATTGAACACTATTATTTGGTTGAAATGTTCATTTTGGGGAAATTCAGACCCTTTTTTGGACCGTCCCTAAAAAGGGACGCTAGGCATTAATGGGTTAAAAAGAGAGAGAGAGAAAGAGAGAAATATTTTTTTCGTTTTTAGACTGTGCGAACGTGACCGCTTACATCAACAAAAGGTTGACACGATTAAATTTTTTGTTTTGGAAATAATTTGAAACTAATTTTTCCCTGCCTGAATATAAATCCTTTAATTTTATGCTAATGCTAATTTATCATGCAAATATAGCATTTGACGATAGACACTTATTCATTGAGTTAAAAACAATGTTTTTCTTCTAAATAGAGAAGGTTCTGAAAATTAATTACATTCTGCATCATGTTTATCACGCATATTTGCTCTATGAATGTTTGTTTAGTTTTAGTTACTTATCTGCTTTTTCAAACTTTTTTCTAGCTGGGGGCAACATGATCGGAGGAGTAATGCCTTTAGGTGCTATAGTTGCTATAGTAGGTGGTGTTCTTGCTGCTGTAGTCTTTTTTATGACAAACCCAGATACTGTTCCAAGATTCCACACAGTATACGCGTATGTAGGTTTCGGAGTTGCAGTTGTATGGATTTACTGCATCGCAAATGAAATTGTTGTATTGCTTCAGGTGAGAGTTCTTCTTTGGAAAGAAAAAGGAGATATTTATCAATATCACATTCATTTTAGTTACTATAAGCAAATTTTTTATTTTAAAATGTGATCATTACACGGCATTTTTAAAAATTATTTTTTATGTATTTTTAACGCTAGTTGTGTTACCTACTTGTTATTTATTAAAATTATTTATTAAAAATCCAAAATGTAGCTGATTTTTTAATGGTTGCTAAAGAAGATTAAATTGTTGTAAACATATAGAATCAACAAGATAACACCTATTGTAAGACAACAGGTGTTTTCATTCAGGATTAAAGTTTCAGATACAGTGCATTAATCGTTTATAAACGAATAGTGCTCCTTTTTTTAATAAGAAAAATATAAACGAAGTGAATCACTTTAAGTTTTTCACTAATATAAATATGAGAGAAAGAGAGAGAGAGAGCACGGTCTGATGTAAATGATCACTTCTGATCAGTGCACAAAGGGTGCACTTCTCTGTCAAGAAATAATAATAATGACGATGGCCTTAAACACACAAATTAAATCCATAAAAAGAAAAAAATGATAATAATAATTAAAAAAAAATCATTTCTGACAGAAAAACAAGCCGGAAGACTTTTCTTTCCAATTAACTTACGAGGAATAAAGCCTCGAAGCATTATATACATATAAAAAAAGAAATAATCTTTCGAGTAACATTTTGCTTTATATATTTCTTCTCGTACATTTTTCTTTAAGAAATTAATACTGACGGATTCAATAAGCTTAAGAAACGTTACTGTCAAAACAGTAATCAAAAACAGCTACGTCCTTTTAGCTTAAGAATATTGAAAATAAAAACTCAGCTTTTCCCAATTGAATTTGCGTAGTAGTACTAGATTTTTATTGCAAATTTTATCTCTCAATCATCTTTCTTTTTAATTATTACTTATTACATTAATATTAATGCCATTATTGTTATGAACTATAAGCTTGTAAATTTTCGCGCTTTTTATAATTTTTTTTGAATAAACGTATGAATTATTCAATTTTTTTCATTATTGTCTCTTACTTTTACTAGAAAATTTATCTCTTTTTACAGGCGGTTGGGATCGTTTTCCACTTAAGTGAGAGCATTCTAGGCCTTACAATTTTAGCGTGGGGTAATTGTTTGCTTGGTAAGTTTTCAGAAATTGTTTAGTCTATTATGTCTATAAATTGAGTGTAAAAAATACTACTGTTGCGTGTAAGATTATTTTAATCATAGATTTATAACTTTACAGACTTTTTGTCGAATGTGGCCGTGGCAAGAAAAGGATTTCCAAGAATGGGAATAGCAGCTTGTTTTGGTGCTCCGTTTTTAAGTATCCTTTTTGAGTGATTTACATTACTGCATATTTCGTACAGTGAAAAGAGGTTCTCAATCAGTAAAATAGGGAGAATTTACGAAATTAGACTAATAAGATAAATTTATTAAGTAATTAAAATTTTGATATCAATTTAATGTTTTCTTTAGAGATAGAGTTTAATAGCTAAATTGGGCTAATGTTCATTTGACAATTATTCGCTGCAACAAATGCTTGAGTGTTGGAAGCTTTAGTTTCAGTAAATATTGTGCAGAAGTAAACGTCAGTGATTTATTTTTATCCCATTATTTCAATTGTTTGTGGAAAACGCTTAACTTAGTATCTGTATGCATATAGTTTATTTTCAAGCAAAAAAGACATTCAAAAAATCGTGGCACTTTGAGTCTTCGTGTGAAAAACAGACATTTCGCTTAACAATTCGTACATAGCTTTATTTAATTTCATTATGTTCTCAACGAGTGAGTACGTATAACGCTCTCGCCGATTTTGTTTACAGGAATGTTAGCCATCAGCATATTCTTGCATTAATAAGAAAGAAAATGGCTTATAGTAGAAAATATTTTTTGAAAAAAGCTTTTTTGTGTATCGAATAATAAGAAAAAAATCCTTTTATTCCTGAGCATAAATAAACGTTTTATGATGTGCCAAATCAATATGAGCGAGGCGCTTTTTCTATAAGAAACAACGTGAAACGCTATACAAGCAAAAGGAAAAAAAAATAGTAATATTGAGAAAAGCAACGCATTTATTTTATTGCTTTAATCAAAAACTTTCAGCATTTCTGTGAAAATTGTAATCCTTAATAGCATGCTAGCTCTTCTTTTGGGTATCGGTGTCCCTTGCATGATTAACTTAATAGAAGATGACGGTGCAGGAATGTCTGTAAGTATTTTTCTCTATCTAGCGCTTATTATCAAGTTTTATGATGCATTTTTCACTAAAGTGAATTTAAAATTTGAATAATAATACCGGGTAATTGCTCGCAGCTACCTTTCATTTTCTCTTGTAAAAATAGTGTAGCTATAAATTGCATAATTAAGAAGCTTTGCGGGAGAAGGGTAGAAAATATGAAAATGTTAAGCTTTGAAATAAATCCTCTCCGAAGGAAAATTTGTTTTGCATGGCATTCTGCGAGAAATAATTAAACCATTTTCACGCTGAAATTATCCTTTTGTTTTAATTACTTAGGCTCCGCATGCAATAGCCACGATGCTAATCCCTAAATCTTAGTAAATATGTTTTTTTACTGGAACATTAAAGACATAAAATATGTATGCTTTAAATATGTACTTAAGGCAGAGATTAATAATGCATATGTAATGTATTCAAATATGCTGCTTACTCTTTTTTTTTTTAAAGTATTGCAAGAAATTTGGTTCACTATTATTTCAACACTTTATTTCAGCTGCTAACTTTCAAGCAGTGTGAATTGATTGAAACTACATCAGTCTGTTTATTTAATTATTTATATTTAATCAAAGCTTGTCTTTTTGAAAAATAATTTTTATCTAGATTTTTGCACTTAGCCTAAATTTTTTGAGTGTAAAGGCAGCTGGGCAGGTAATCGGCCGTGTTTTCGTTTTATATTTCCTTGGATTTGTCCATTCATCTTACTGCACTTTTATTCTACAAAAATGCGTAGTTATTTTAAATTGCAAATAAAGTTTTTTTTATAGTGGTATAATTTCAAGTTTCAGTTTTTATCGATGTTTGTGGGCAATCAAAAATGCTTTCTTCATGTTTCTCTTAAACTCAGTGAATATTATTAAGCATCAGTGTATGCTACTAGATTATTAAGTTAAAAGTAGAGGTTTAATTTTTAAAAGTTCTTAGTGTATTTGTTTTAAATAATGTGAAAATGTGCAAAATAGTATCAAAAATGAGCATTTATTGAGTGACGAAATATACCCAAAACTGCACTGTAAGATAACTCTGGGCAGTGTTCAGGGATTTCACTAGTTTACATCAGTTTCTTGTCAAAAATAAGTATTTTTGCATGTTTTGTTCCTAAATCGCTACAAGTTTCATGAATGTAGATTTGTAAAAAACCTTTTTAGCTACCGGAGTGAAAATATATTTAGCTTCTTCATTAGGCATTTCGCTTTCAGCTCAGTTACACCTCTACCAGATTAACTGAGCCCCAAACAAAGGCTAAGTGTGGTCTCTGAACATCGTAAATTTCCAAAAATTACAGGAAAATAAGTTGTCTGGTATTAGCTTGCAATTCTGCCTTAGCTTCCACCGTCTTTGCTTCCAGCCTTTTCCTGATAAGTAAGGGAGATTCCGAGGTTTTAATTGAAACATATCTAAGTTTTCTCTGTGGTTTGTGAGTTCTTCCAGAAACATGACTTTTTTATTGGGAAGGTTTTTGAATTGTTCAGAAACATTCCAGGTATATCTCAGGAAAGTTGTTGACTTTTGATGGGAACTTTTCTACTTTTTTGCCTCGTATGTTACTAGCAGAAATTGAGCTCATCAGCTCTCCATTATTTAAAGGAACGTTTCAGATTTTTTTTGCAGTCATTGGAAACTAGAAATCAACACGTGCGCCGTTTTCATTCAATTGTTTCAGGTCACGCTCATTTGCTCAGCAATACAGTAATAGTAAAACTAGCAGGGTAGATTTTTGGACACCAATGTGCGACGCTCTTAAATGAGCACAAATTACAAATGATTTTCTCAACCCAGGTCGCACAAATAACCTTTAAACGTTGAATAAACGTTTTTAAGCGGTTGTTACAACGTTAATAACCATTTTACAACATTTAAAAAACGAAGTGTGCTACTTGGGAATGTTACTAAAGTGCAATTGCACATAAATAAAACCCGTACATATGTCAATGTGTATATATAATTATCACATGCATGTGTTTCATTAGGATTTCTGCTGAGTGTTGAATTCTCTGTAACTCCGAGACAGGTGTATATGTTCGAGCTTTTTTTAAGCTCAAGTATTAACTTCCCGCTTTTTCACTGCAAAGATAAACGATCCTTAAAAAGCGCAATATCTTAAAAATGTCATTACTTTAAGGGCAGTTGGATCCCTCTGCTGCGATAATATTAAATTCGACATTATTGATGCACTTTTTCCAAAAGCCGATTATCGATCTAAATTTCTCTCTCTCTCTCTTTTTTTTTTTTATAAAAGTTGTGTGTAAATTTTCTCATTACAGATAAGTAAGCTTTGGTCTGATTTTTAATCCTTAAATTTAAGAAATATTTCACTAGGCAAAGCGAAATTTTGTTATTTTTGTCATTCACTTATACAAAATTAAACAAAATTATTTGTTCATTTATTTTTGCTTTAAAAGCTCATTTTATATTAATGAGAAAAATGCACTTGATTACATAAAAAGTTCAAATATCTATCATCGACTTTTAGAAAAACTGCATCACAAATGGCATTTTTAACATTATTGTTATAGAGGGCCTCAACTCTTGTTAACGACTTATTACAATATTTTATTCAAAAATATGAACTTTCAAAATTCATTGAATACTTTTCTTTATGCTTACAGCTGGAATACTCACCTCTGACGACCATCTTGTTTTCTGCATTAGCCATAAGCCTGGTATCTACACTAACAATGATGATAGTGTGCAAATTCCAAACGAAGAAACCATACGGAATTTTCCTCATTTGCTTGTACCTTGCTTTCCTGTTAACGGCATTGTTGAAGGAATCGGGAGCCGTTTAAATTGAACTCGTTGCTCAATAAAACTGATGATCGTCAGTTATATCATCAGTTGCTCAATGTAACTGATGATCGTTCAATTTTAGTGCAAGTAGAGAGTATAAGTAGTTATGAGAGTTTTGTGAAAGTTTTATGTTTGCAAGTTTTTTGTCTTCGAATTCCAAGTACTCCGAATTGAAGGGAAAATGAAAGACATCACATTAAATGAGGATATAATGTATCTATTGCAATGTTTTTTAACGGGAGGAAACGCCGGAAGCTCTAAGATGAGATACGTTTTAAGTTAAGTATTGCGTGGTTAATAAAGAAGATTTTGTTTCTTATTTGAAATTCGAATTTCTAACGTCGTTTTCAAATAAGAGCTCAAACTGGGTCTCGGCTGTTACATTATTTTTGAGCTGCGCGGTTTTCTCCTAATGTTGTACAAAGATCTGTTTTTAATAAAAACAAATTTTACTTAATTTTGGTTATTTGTTTTTGTTTCAAAGCATTGCGAAATTAAAAATGATTTCTAAGTTATAGATTCGTTTTCGAAAGCACAAAACAATGCAGTCATGATAAACTATACTTCTGAATTGATTTAAAGTGAGATTTATACGAGTTAAAAAAGCACCCTCCAAAGTGACGCTGAAATAAGAGAAGTCATACATTAAAAAAGGATTTTATTAATGTACATTTGCAGATATATTGTAGATTTAGAAAAAGAGAATAATCTTCTTTCGAGACCTAACAGATATCAGTTTCATTATTAAATATATATTTTTTTCTTTCATGTGAAAATTTCGAAAGAATCGTTGTTCTTGTTGTTGTAACTAATCATACATTGTTAAAAGTAAATGTTGTTTTTACACTAAAATACATATAATTTTAAAGTAATTTTACAATAATAAACTGCGAAATTGCTAATTTAATAGTATTGAACTGTAACATTGCAAGTTTTACAGTTTATTACTGTGCATTTTGCAGTTTTAAGCTAGAACCTTTGCTGCCAGTATTATACTGTTGTTTCTACAGTATAATATAGCTAATTTTATGCTAATAAACTGTAAAATTGCTATTTTTACAGTAATAAAATGTAAAATAGCTACTTTTACAGTTTATTACTGTGCTTTTATAGTTTTAAACTTGAACCTTTGCTGCCAGTATTATACTGTAAAAACAACACTTTATCTTTTTCAGTGTAAGATGTCTGACAAAGTTACACTGCTGGCCACCCAAATTGCAACACTAAGAAAAACTAGAGATATCACAAAAAAAAAAAAAAAATATTTTATAGATAACATGTTGACCAAGTATCAAATGATTAAATATATAGACTTCTGTGAAGTGTCGTTCCTGCCAAAATCAGTAGCCAGAGTAGCCGCCATTGTTGTAGATCACCGCTACCACACACCTCAGCATTGATTCAAAGAGTCTCTGAATGTGTTCTTGGGGTACAGCAGATCAAGCAGCTTCCGCATGTTTCCAAAGTTGATGTGTTGTAGCAGCTGGGGATGTAATCTAGGTCAATCGTTGAGCAACTATGAATCACACGTTTTCTATCGGCGAAACATCCGGAGAGCGAGCCGGCTAGGGAAGCAACTCAATCTGGCGATTGATGAAGAACCCTTGGACAATGCTTGCCACGTGTGGTCGTGCATTATCAAGCTTGAAATATGGCTGTGGGTAAGCCCTGAAGGTAAGGAAGGACAACCGTCTTCAACACCTCGGAGATATAGTTCTGACTGTTTAAAGTACCCGTCAATGCATACTAGAGGAGTGCGAGAGGGATATCCAATACCGCCCCATACCATAATACCCGGTGCAGGGTCAGTGTGGCGGTGGCAGCTGTTTAGCAGCATCTCTCCACGGTGTCTCCATACTCGAATCCGATCATCCTCCGACCATCGTGGTGTTGCGGACTGAAGCGTGACTCGTCGGTAAGGACGATTTCATTTCATTCTGCCATCCACATCCTTCTTTCATCGCACCATGAGATGTCTGTGGTTCTGCATCAAGGGTAGACGAAGCAATGGACGTCTTGCAGACAGACCAGTCTGCTGTAAACGGTGTCGAATGGTATGCACAGACAGTGGATGATGCGTTACAGACGGAATGTGCTGTGCTATGGTTCGTGTTGTGACTCAGCGATCTGTCACTACCATGCGCACAATGCGCCTGTCATCACGTGAAGTGATGCCCCGATTTGGATGTCATTCACCATGTCGGTCCGGAGTACTCTACTGCATCCAACGATCACATATCCGCATTACAGTTGTTTGATTTCGTCCAACATGAGTGCCGATTTTCCTGAAAGATAAACCATAATCTCGGTAGGCCACTATCCTTCCTCTGTCGAACTCAGATACTTGATCAAAAGATGATCGACGTTTCCTGCGATGCATAATTAATCGCGTTTTTTTTTTTTTTTTTTTTTTGCAAAAACCGCAAGAAAAACACAATTGGCGAACATAAAATAGCCCAAATCTCCAAGCCTTAATTATCTTTCAGGGTCTCGCCACAGAGGCGCATGATGTGCGTCTGCGCTTAAACTCTAATCATTTGCATATCTCACCTCCGCTAATGCATGTTGTAAATTTCATATAATTTGCACGCTTACTTCATGGTGTTGCATTTACTGTGGCCATCAGTGTATCTAAGTTCAAAAATTTGTTGCCTCTATAAGAAGGTCCAGTATAAGAAGGGAATCAGAATAATTATCCCTCTTGGAAAGTCTCATGCAATTTAGAATATACTCAGTAGAAGCAGTATTAATAATTACACAGCGAAGGTTGCTCGAGAGTGAGTTTTTTAAGTTTAAGAGAGGGATTATGAGCTTACAACACTTACTCTTATTAATTTCAATACACCCCTCGTTCTTCAGTTTTTCCAAGAAGTACAAAAAGAATTAAACTCTGTTATGAAAAAGACTCTTTATTCAAGTAAAAAAAAAAGCACTGCATGCTTTAGAAGACAGCATAATTTGTCGTAAATCTTCCTTTTATCAAAGAAAGAAGCCATCAAAGCCGCGCACTTTCTACTGGCTTGCTTGTTCCAGGCTTGGAGTCAACAACGAGAAAATGTAATCGATTACGATTATGATTACGAGCGTGAAAAATTGAAGATTACAATTACGATTACAATTACAGTCCTCTGCCAAATCGCAATTACGAATGCAGGAACGATTAGATTATTTAAAAAAAAAAGTAATCGATTACTATTATTATATGACGATTACAATTTCGATTACACGATTACAGCTTTGGGAGGAATATATATATATATATATATATATATATATATATATATATATATATATATATATATATATATATATATATATATATATATATAGAAGAGGATCCAGAAATTTTTGTTAGGGGGGTCAAGTTTCAGTGAACCTTGTTAGTTAAGCGGAAGGAAAACAAAGCAAGTAAAATTTAAACCTTTTTTAAAATATCATACAATAATGCCCAACAAGTAATATTTTTTATGATATTCTCTTAAATGAACCATTTATTTACTTTGGTAAAAATTTACTCTCATGAAAAATATAAATTGGAAATTTATAAACTATCTACATGTAATGAATAGTGAAATTATAAAATTATTACAAATAAAATTCTCAAATTCAATTTTTATAAAATTCTCAAGTAAAATTTTATTTTTTAAACATAAAAAGGGTTTTAAAAATCTATTAATGTACAACTTTTTCTTCTTTTATTTACTTATCGAAAAAATAATATGAGCATTAAAACATAAAGCATAAACTAAGATTAACCCTACACTGCATGGTGTTGCCGATTGGATACATGGACAATTTGTCCTCCTTATGAATAGCAGAATGTAGTCATAAGGCAACTCAATGCATAAAAAGCAAGTATTGGGTATATTTAAAGCAATTATCGCCATTTATCCTCCATACATGGCAGCACTGGTCTGTTACATGCTCTTAAATGAATCTTTATGGATAGCTTTTAAAATTACTTAAACTACCAAGTTTTGAAATTATTTTTCACAATGAAATATTTTTCTTTGTCTTTTTGAAAAATATCATGAATAAAATAAACATTCATCTTTCGTTTAAGATGCTATTTTCGTCAAAATAATTATTTGGAAAAAATCTAGGACATAATACATGTCTGTAGACATTTGGCAACATTATGCAGTAAGCATCCACAGAACACTTCGATTCATCTCTGTATAGTTCATGAAGTACTGTAAAGGCCTTTTTATTCGCGAGGCCTTAATTTTCGCGATTTTCGCGAGCCCTTCGTAATCGCGAAAATTTAGGCCTCGCGAATTTGTTTTTACTATGGACTTTTTCAACTTTCGGTTCTGTACATGCAAAATTCGCGAAATTTTCGGCCCGCGAAATCACCGATATATTCATTTTCGCGAAAATTACGGCCCGCGAAATTAAAGGCCTTTACAGTATGTGCTTTGGTTATGTTTCGCGCTAGACTTCTTTCTCTTTTTAGAAGGTATAAAATAATCATGCTGACCCAAAAGTGGTACTTTCGGCTGTTCTACCGTTTATTAGACCTCACAATTATCAATGCTTAGTTGATGTTCAACAGAGTGAACAAACAAAAAATCAATAGGGAAAAGCCTCCAAAACGTGCTCATTTTAGATTTCAGTTAGCACAAACGTTGTGCTTACACGGACAAGTAATTAATAATTTTAAAATATAGTTTTGAAAAAAAAAAAACTAAAAAATACGCTTTTACATAGGAATGCGCTGTGATCATCACGGGTTTCCCTCTGATTTTCAAAACTACTGAATATTCGCACTTAAGTTTACATGCACTTATAATACATCAACATGCAATACAGTTTAGTCTTTAGTATAAAAAATAATATTAAATATATTACTTTTATATTTGCAAAGAACGTAAATTTTATCTTTTATTCAGAGTTACATGCATACATACACACATACAAACAAACAAACCCACATGTGAAATTAATAAAAGCGTATTAAAAAGAGGGAGACCATTAGCCACAGAAGAACTTGCCAAAAAAGCGCTGTTAAATATTCACAAAAACAGATAAAACATTTTATCGACACTTAATGGCTCATTATGTAACATTTCCATTCCATCTCAATGAAATATTTGGAATTATTTTTTAATTTAAAAAAATGCATTTTTCTCTTATTTTTCTGTTTTTAAAGGTCAAAGGCTAGATATTTTTTAATATTCAAGAAATTTTTTGTGAGTTCTAACTAGCTCATTGAGCAACTTTTGAGCGTTATCCAAAAATGGATCCCCCCCCCAAATAAAAAAAAATTCGGCCCACCCTAATGATTAATGTGCCAAAAACCTATTTTTACTCTATTTTACGACTAACGTTTCCCACGAAAATAAATAGAAGCAAATTTATAAACGGGCGTTACATGAATATTCCATTAAAGTACCATATTCTGTTCGCTTATGATGATATTAAAAAAAAATGGTGCATTGAAATCTATTAGCGGTCGTGTATTTCCCCAATATAATTTATGATAAAAGAATCGTAACGAAAAATTCTTAAAATGCGAACTGAAACATCTCCTTTAAAATTGATTTCAATAAAATTCTCTAGCATTTGATACAGAGATACCTTCTATGCGATCAATCTCTAGCTTCCTCATCATTCTAATTTATAGCTATCACAGGCCGCGAATAAAGAAAAATATTCTCGAAATTAACGCTTGAATGTTTTGGAAGGAAATCTGAATATCCTTTCATCTTCAGACACAACGTTATACAGCTGAATAATTCGTTGCCAGAGAAATACTCTGAGCGGCATGAATAGCATCGAAACGTCAACGACACTTCCCATTCATGTCGTTGGGCATTTTCTACTCCTCCCTCAAGAATTTTCTATTGCTATGTTAACACATTGTAAGAATATTTGGTGGAACTGGACAGCTTTTCTGTTGAAGTGCTTTATATATTGTAAGAGATATTGCTACGAAATAAAGCGCTTATCCGCAATATGTAGAGCTAAATAATCAGGTTCTTTGTTAAGCCCTTACCTTATTACGAATGGACTTTTAAATGATGTTGCAGGGCTTGGTGGATAAAGGAGCTATGTTGCATTTTATGAAAATACAATCAGTGGATACAGATACGATAATAAAACTTGGTACATTAAAAATTTGATGTTATTAGATTAATTTCATACACTATGAAAAATGAATGTTGTTTTTACAGTATAATGCAGCTAATTTTATTGTAATAAACTGTAAAAATTGCTAATTTACAATATTAAACTTTAAAGCTGCTAATTTAACAGTTTATTACCATGCATTTTACAGTTTTAAACTGGAACCTCTGCTTCCAGTATTACACTGTTATTTTTAGACTATAATACAACTAAATTTTACGGCAATAAACTGTAAAATTTGTTTTTCTACAGTAATAAACTGTAAAATTGCTAGTTTTTGCAGTTTATTACTGTGCATTTTACAGTTTTAAATTGGAACCTCGGTTGACAGAATTATACTGTAAAAACAACAGTTCACTTTTTGCAGTGTACGCTCACTTAACGACAAAACCAGAAAATGAAAAAGTGGCAACAATGAAACTTTGAATATAAATTACTCTAAAATCGGGTTTTGTTACATAACCCCTTCATCTTTCAAGCCCTTGAATTTTTAATTATAATTGTTTTTGTTGAAATTTCACAAAAGTGTAATTATTAAAGTGTAACTAATCGGGCATGTCAGGTTTCAATTTTCTAAATGTTTAAAAACGTTTAACGTTCGTATTCAACAGATTATTCGACTATTGATCAGACACTTGAACTTTAGATTAAAGCCTTATTATTTGTTAACGAAGGCTTTGACTGGTGGTTTAGCTGCCTGATTAAGATTCAAATTATGTGGTGAATACGGGATTCAGTCGAAAACTCTAGTATCTGATATGTGTCATCTGAATGTTACGGACTTTGAACATGTGGTCTTAGCTAAGTAGTACTACATACTATACACCTGCAGTTACAATCAGTGAGTTGAGAAAATGTTTCCTTGTTAGGTGTTTTCTAAATAAGTTCTGAATCGAAAACATAAATCTAACAGCTTACTGTTACCCTGAACCAACTGACTGCAAGTTTGCAATGAATTGATTTAAAGGATTATACACAGTCACAGCAGCAATTTATATTGTACAATTAAGATCTACATTCATTCCTGTTATCTCAAACTTTTCCAGGGCAAGGGGGAGGGTGTGGACTTAATGTAACAACCCCCCCCCCAAAAAAAACAGCAAAGCCACGCACACTTACATGCAAATACATTGATTTCCCAAAGTCAGAGGGATTACAGTTGACCTCCCTTGACTGACGGGCATAGGAGGCTAATCTACATAATTACTTCTATCATCAATGAAAAGTGCTCATTTCAATTATTATTTACCGTGCTTCCTTTAAAATTAATGCCAGATTTTTCGATTAGTCTCTAAGAAATCATCGATGAATCTTGTTAAACATAATTTGGTCGAAATTACTTCATTATAAGAAAATTTTATTATTAAAATGATATGCCTTAATCTTAGCAAATGCAGTTCTGTGGAATTAGTTACATTTTGTAATAATCTACTTATTTTGAGAAAATTATGTCTTGCAAGCAACTAATATCATTGCAACTCATAAAGATAAAGAGAAAGAGAGAGATGGGTTGGGGGGAGGGGAGAGGGAGACTAGAATTCAGATTTTGGGACAACTTCAATATCAAATACACCATGAAAAAACTCATGAAAACTAGCATCTATGTAATCATGTATTGTTTATTGTAAAATTAACAATAATCTTTGGTTAATCATAGTAGATTTTACCTCAAATTCTAACGTAAAATGCACAATATTTTGAATGAAAGTGGATTTCACTGCAACAAGTACTGACGGCAAGGATGCCCCCCCCCCCCAACCCCGCTTTTTAAAGCGCACTTAAATTGGCGTTTGTCTTTTGCTTAGGTGATATTGTATGTGATAAAATACAAACGATATAGTAACAATGTTAAGAAATGATCCAATAAAAATTGAACACCTTTGTGAAAGTCGCTGATACATACATACATACATACAAGAAGAAATCGTTAAAATAAAAATTTCCCTAAAATATTTTTACAATTTTTACCTTCAGAGAAAATAAAACTACACAGCTTAAACATATTTGCACATTTTCCAAAGCCCATCTTTTATCTTTTCAGCTATGCATAAATAAGCGAGTTTTATAATTCAGATATAAAGGTAAAATAAACAAAATATTACTATTAAAATGCGCGTCTTTGTGTTTATTATAAAGGAAAATAGAGTCATATTATACTAATGGCTAGATTTTTCTCCTCCTCGGTACACATTAAAATTTCAGCGCACATTTTTCGAGGATGCAATTCCTTTTAATCTAGAGACATAATTATACTTCTCATTACGTGGTGTTAGATAAAATGATGGAAATTATTACAGCGGAAAGAGCAACATAATTTTTATAGAATGTCGTTAGAGCTTTGAGAAAATTGAGTTTTTTTTTCATCTTATGTCTAGGAAGTATATTTTAAATCAGACTTATACCTCAAAAGGAAGTAGAAGATATTTGATGGTGTTGTTACGGTAGTTCAGTTTTAATTTAGAATTTCAGAGTTAGTTTATCTAACAATACCAATGCAAGAAACTGTGAAGGCATTGTTTTGGAATTACATTTGATTACTTTTGAAGTTACATCCTCGTGAATGAAAAATGAAAAGAAGAAAAAAGCAAAAGAATATTGATACCTTGTCACCAGTCTTTCGTAAAATACATTTTAATTGAATTTACATATTTCATGCAATTTGAGTTTAAAAACTGTGTTTCCTAATAATCTGTTTCAAATTCGCCCAAATATTAGGAACAACAAATGAGTGCAGAGAAAAAAAAATATTGAAAGCGGAAGTTTATTTAAAGATATTTTAATAATATTTTTCAAATCTAAAATTTTACGGATACAGACGGAGTAGAAGACAATTCTTCAAATTATCTTTTACTACTTAAAAACGCTAAGTTGTTTATAGTTTAAACCTTTCTGAATAGTTGAAATTTTACAAAAACTTGTATAAACTGCAATATCTGCTATGATGTTTCTCGTTTGATCTTATCTACTTTACAATTATTAAATTTATTACACGCAAGTGATTCTATGCTAAGAGTAGATTACTAGTCGACGCGGAAAATTTTCAAGATGAGAGCAGTTTAAGCGATTGTTATGAGATACATAACACAAAGCGAATCCCAGTTCTTCAAGTATTAACTGAATACGTTTATATGATTTAAGTTAGATAAGTGAATTTTCCCTTTTGCGAACTCCATTTATTTGACGTGATATTTAACTCATTTATTAGCAGAAACTCCTCAAGATTGGTTAAAATATATATTTTTTGATGTAATTACTATTATCTTTTCTGCATAGTAAGAGAATTATCAACTATGAGATATTGGACCGTCATTTGAAGTTTAGTTGATCGACAAAAGAAAGATAAAGTTAAATTTCCTACTATTAAATTTTAAATATATATGTTATGTGTTTACCTTCGTAGATTTTCTACTATTGCATTATTTAAAATGCAAACATCTTCCCTGCATGTCATGTATGTATTCGGTTCATGAGATGAATATTTAACCTATTTTATTACATATTAAATAATTAATGTTTGATGTTAGTTTTAGGCAGCTCGGATAAAAAAATGCACTTATTATTTTCCTTTTTTTCATTTTTACATAGTAGCCCTAAGAAGTATATTTTTAATAACTAAAAAGAATGGTTCTTGTTTAGATCTTGCAAAATACTCATAGAAAGCGCTTACACCAAATAAAATACATCAGTAATTGTTCACGTTTTTTGAAGAGCAACCGTAAAAATTGTTTATGCCTGCCAAAGAAGACGACGAAGAAGAAGAAGAAGAAGAAATTCAGTACGTGTTCAGTAAAGTTATAACACGAAGTATTAACCCTTGAATCCACTGTGGTTAAGCTTGAGGCAACCATTTAAATTTTTTTTCACCCAATTGTTGAAGCCACAATGATAGTTGGCTGAAGAAACAAATGTTGACTTAATGCGAAGCCGCCGTGCCTCAATTCACCAATCCATAGTCTTTGGTGTCACTTTTCTGAGCATGGTTTTCAAGCTGATGAATCTAAACACGAAACATATATCTGAAATTTGTTATGCAACTTGTCCATCTGATGGAGAAAAACATTTCCCGAAAGATGAAATAATTTTCAAAACAAATTTTCGTACAACGACCTGAGTTCGAGTGCCACATAACTCTTGAAGCTTGAGTGAAGAGTTACTTATGAGCTCTCCGTGAACGGTAATGACGGTAATATGAAATTATGTGCTTGTTCTGGTCAATGTTGAATCCACCCTCGATTTCTTTCATTATAGTTAAAGCTGCATGATAAACGGATAGCACTAGGGCGGGGCTACAGTTTGGAAAGAAATGAGAAGTGAGATGTTTCTAGAAATTAGTTTTTGAGTCATTTTGAGTGCCTGATGACATGAATTTTTTTAAATATTTTATGAGCTTACGTATCACTTGAAGCGAAAAGGAAGACTGGTATTAAGTTTACCGGAAATGTAGACGACGAATTATAATGGACGGGATTCCAATAACAAGCTTTTTAATTTTTTATAATTTGAGACAAGTTTGACAGGATCATGTAACTGAATGTGCATTATTAAAAATTATTTTGATAAAATAAGCTGTCTGTGATCATGCGTTTCAAGTAATGCGAGTAGTGCGAGTGCTAAGTCGGTGTTTTGGAACATCGATGTTTTTATCATTGATGTTTTATGATGCATGTTTTTTAAGCGTGGATGTTTTGCTTTCGATGTTTTTTTTGTGTCGATGTTTTATAATTGACCAAAAAGGTTTCAGAAAAATCTGATAATTATAGTTAACTTATGAGATGGAAGTTACTAGATATCATTTTTTTCAATTCAAAAAAAAAAAAACCTCCTGTATTATTACGGTAGTAATTATGATTTTAGTGATAGTAAAAATTGCTTTGAAATATTTGACATTGTTAGCTAGTTTCGTTCCATCGGAAAAAAAACTTTGACCATCTTTGCTGTTATAGTTAAAGAATAAAATAAGTAAATGAAGGAGGAGAAACTTCTTTTCCTACAGCTTTAAATACGATGCATTATAACGCCTACGAATTCCCCGCCCATTCATAAGTCTTCCATTTAATTACTTCAAATTTATGCTTATTTGTATAACTATATATTTTGAACTGAACAAAATTTGTGTTATAAACACTATTTGAAAAAAAAAAAAAAAAAACAGTGCACGTATTCCATTTCATTTTAATATTTTTTTATGAAATTGCTCTCTACTGTTGGAAGTGAGGAGTGAAATATACGATACGCAGTTTTCATGCGTTTCACTCATACGAAACTAATTTTACTCCTTTCATAATGTCACAGACTATTTTCACGTATAGAAAAAAATAAATAATAGTAATTAAAAAGAAATGCATCCCGACTATATCCCAATTTGTGTTACTTTTTCTCTATATTTTGCATATTATAATTAATAAAGTAAATGAAAACAAATATGCATCCCATGAACATCTTATTTTACTAACTTTTAGCGAAACAAGCTTTTGTTCTGCACAAAATCTGAAATAAGTCAATTCCAATTATGAGTTTCGTTTGCAGAACTCCAGTACCTGACTCTTGTGACAAATTATTGCTTGCTTAGGGACAGAAAACCAAATTTCTGTTCTGCTACTAATGATGTTAACGGGCTGTCTTTGTTTTCTGAATTTTTATCTTTATTTGCACAATCACGTTTTCTTTTTGCTAGAAACCGTTTTCAGTCACATGGGCAATAAACTAAAGTTTTCTGTTGAAATTATTTCCAGTTTAAGTTTCGCTGTTCTAGATATGAATTGCTCAAAAGTGTTTGTGATGTATTGGGTGCAAACTCGTCAACGCACTGTTTACTCTTAAAGATTTCAAAAATGGTCAATGTGTTTCGAAAAAAAAGAGTGAAAATCTACTTTTTAAAAATGGGAGAGTAGAAATTCAATTAAAATGTCGGATTTTTTCATTTTGTCAGCGTATAAATACAAAGAACGACAAAAATAATGAAACCTGCATCGTGAAGGCGATAAACCTAAACCTTTTCTACTTCGAGTTATATTCAGTGTAATATGAAAATTTCTGGTATTAAAAAGTAAATTAAAATAATGGAATTTTTATAAAACAACTTAAGCTACTAAAAGCCGTTTTGTAAAATGATTGAAAATATGTAATTACTTTGGTATAGCTTTTTTCATTTAATATAACTAGAAATTTATTTTTTATTTTTTTTAATTGATAGTAAAACAATTTATATACTAGAAATAAAGAAAGAAGGGTTGAAAATAAAAGGGCTACCAGTCATTCAAAAATAAGTTTTCCTAAACTTATCTTTTTTATTCCCAGTTAATGAAATAACGGTAAATGTACGTAGTATAAAAATTTGGAGAAATATGTAATTGTTTTTAAAAATGTGTCATTAGCTTATAGTAGTGACTGTTTTAGACAAAAAATTATTTTCACAAGTTTTTCTGTAATAGAACACATTTGTATTTGCCACTAAACGTAATATATTTCACTTTTAGCAATGACTCCTTATCAGCTGCTCATATTTTTTCGCTACTTTAAATAAGAAAAAAAAATCCCCATTTAAAGAAAAAAGAGCGTGAAAAAAGGAAAACATTTCCCGAACTAAGGAAGTTTCTTCTTTCAAAAACGATAAAATCTCAGACTGTATTGCTGTTGACCAATCAAACTATAGTATGACAATAGTTCCTCTAAGTTCAGAGCTCTACAATTTCCGACAGAGGCTTTTATTTATGTCGGAGGAATTCTTTCCTTATCTCGGAGGAAATGAAAGTTTAGACACAAGAGGGGGGTTTTATCACATATTTTTATTCAGACTCTTCATTTTCTCGCTCCTCGCATTTTTTCAGTCAAAATAAATCTCAATAGATTGAAATTTATCATCATAATTTTTTGGAGTGCTCAGATGATTTATTAGATTAATGCTGTCTGAAATATTTACGGAGAACTTTCTGATAAGGAGAAAATGAAAGACGCATATCATAAAGAAGATGATGAAAGTATGATTTGATAGTCATCAACTTATAGTTTATGCATGTGTAATAAGCACTTTTAATAATAATATAATTAATGTAATTTAGTTTGAAAAAAAGCTATTACAAACTATAAAAGGAAATGTTTGAATGTATCTTATTTCTCGTAGGTAAATCAGATATGGTAAATTGAAAATATTTTAAACCTTTAAGCCCGAAAGGTTGTAAAGACATATATTCCGAATGTAAAATAATTGCTAAAGGATATGAATGGCAAAGAACGCCCACACTCTGATCCTTTTGAATTAGAATAGGAGTAATACTTTTGATAAAATGCAATGCTAACTCTTTTTTGAAATGAGTTCAGAAAGTTGGAATTTTTAATATGTACGCGAAAACTATTTCATATAAATGATTGAAATGTATTTTAAAGCATTAGTATTGCTTTAAATGTAGGCATAAAAGTAACGTCATGAACTTTGATATTTTTCTCCGCTCTTTAATTATTACAATTTTTTAAATACGGTTATTATTTGTAAATGGTTCTGTAAATGAAATGCATTTACTTCATTGAAAATACATATCATTGGGAAAAGTTCATTTGTTCTAAAAATAGCACTATTGGGATTAGTAAACAATTTTCAGTGCTTTGAAAGTAATTTGCAAATGAGTTACATGCTGAACAATAAATATAGTTCATGCTTTATACAAACAAATACATTTTTAGCTCATAAAAAAAGTTGCTTCCATTATTTCCCCCCTTAAATGCACTTTTCTATTGCACAATATACTGTGTTTACAGAACTTGTGGTTTTTAATTTTTGGTTAAGTACACATAGTGTAATTGGTTCAGAATATTAAAAAAAAATGTTATCAACTAACATTCGGATTTACAAGTAAGTTACACCAAAGCCAGTGTAGTCTATAGTTCGATATTTTTCGATTTTTTTCAAAGTTAAGTGAAATAAGCAATAATATTCATGGTTCTTCAAAGATTCTTTGTTTTTTTCCCCTGCGTCAGAAAGACTTTTTTTTTTAATATAGCTTTTGAATATGTTGTATATTAATGTAGAATAAAAACATTCGTTTCTCTAATTTTTGTTTCTGGACAGAACCACACTAGACAAAAAAAACACTTGAAATTCCTAGATAATTTTTAGGGATAATCTTAACAAGAACTTTTTTGAGTTTATTTACGAGACAGTAAATACAATTTTACTCAAAATATATTTTTCACTTCAAGTATAACCATGCACATAATTGGAAAAATTATACTTCTTAGAAAAGTAAAACTTTTAAAAGTTAATTTTACCGTAACATCAATAAAAAGTGCTCCTACAGGAACGGCACGCACTCTTATATTCTTACACTTGGGTGTCGTTCAGCTTGATAAATGATTACGTTCACAAGCTAAACTACAGCATACAAAGAAAAGTGCTGATGCTTGTTTAGCAAAAGAATCATAAATAAAATCTAAACTAGTTCCCAAATGCTTCTTAAAAACGTTTCTGTATTGTTTTTTATTATATTAACCAGTACTTTGATGGCTACATACAAAATTCTAGTGTTTAAAGTCACTTTCGTTTCTCCATTACTTATTGTTATGACTCTGGTAAACTGTTTTGAGCGGAAGTATCAACAATTTTAGGGGGAAAAATCTTCTAAGCAATAAATATGCTTTCTAGACTTAACATTATTTTATGTTATTGTTTACTGGTGAGGTTCGTGTGTTTTAGAAGTTAATGGCATAGTTTCCACTGCTTTATCATTACGTACGGGAAGAAGTAGTTAACTTAATTAAGTATTCGCTTAGAAAGCATTACTGATCTTTAGAGAAAATATGAAAATGGAAAAGTATTCCGAAGACCAATAGTCATAAAAAGGTTAGCATATGATTTTGTAAATTAAAAGTATAGTATTTCAAGTTGTAATTTAGTGAGCAAAAGGGGATATTCTACGCCACTAAAAACAAACTGTTTAAAGTTTCATATATAAGCAAATTAAAATCTAGAAACAGTGACGGATGCCAGTTGAAGCCATGATTGGCCATCCGTAAAACTTTCAATGAACATTCTAGTGGGTTTTTTCATTATCTAATCCATCGGTATAAACCATGCTTGCATGGGGGCTGTTTTTAATGGTGGAAATGCAAACTGCACTGTAAAAGAGTGTTTTTGTAAGTAATTGCTTTACATTTTACAAAATTGTTTCGACATTTTTTTCCCAACTCTTGTGTTGCTTTTTGTAATTCTGCTATAGATTATTGTTAGCAGTTTGTCATTAAACACACTATTAGGAACATGAAGTTCATGATATTTAGAACTTTAAAGTGTAAGGGGTCGAAAGTATATTTAAAGGGATGAAATGAACTTTTACTAGTTACTGAGCTATTTGCATCATAAAGGTATCTTAATAAAAATAAGTAGAACCAATGGGTGAAAATTTTATGACAAAGATTTCATCTCTGTTTCAGGTGAAGTAGTTGAAAATATAATTAAAGTATGGAAATAATGGTTAATTAGACAGATATTTCCGCCATGAAGGCATGTTAATGAAATTACGAAGAGCCAATGAGACTTGGGTGAACATTTGCCGATAAATATTTCGTCGCTGTTTCAGGTGAAGTAATTGAAAATGCATTTAAAATATGGAATGAATGGTTAATCAGTGAGATATTTCCACCATGAAGGCATGTTAATAAAATTACGAAGAGCCAATAATTTGGGTGAACATTTGTCGATAAAGATTTCGTCATTGTTGCAGGTGAAATAAAAAGCTTTGTCCTATAAAAAGTCATTCATTTTGAGGATTCTTCAGTCGCAAAATAAATTTCGCCTTTTTTGATGATTATTTTCTCTATGAATCAGAAACGCATCCAAAAATCTCGTAAAAGTTTCGTTAATTAAACAAAAAGTTAACTTGGAACATGTTTTACAAAGCCATTTCATCGGATATGACGACAATTTTGTGAGATTTGCACATGCGTTTCTGAGAGCACAAATCACTGTTTTGTTTATATTTTTTTTCATTTACATTTCCTCTAAATTGATTTAAAGAGAGTCAAAAAGGCTTTCCAAAGCAATAGATGAATATAAGTTTCAGCTCTTAAGAATAATGATCGTATTAACAAAACTAAGAGCATTTTCCCTTCAGAAATCCGAGCATAGGTACATTAATTTCACTTAATGTTGCAGCAAAGAAGAGTTAATATACGCATGAAAGCGCCATCACCATCTAGAAGCCTTCGAAAAACCAACAGCTTTGTTTGGCCTCATCAGAAAAAAAAATGTAGACACTAATCAAATCTTCTGTTCAGTTGCTTATGTAGTCTCAGAAAGGTCAAAGGAAGATTTTCGTGTTTTCACCGGAAGAAGGATTTGTTTTCGAATCACGTCGTCCTCTTGACTCAGAAATTAGCTCTTTTATAGGAATAATGAGTCCCTTTCGAAAACAGAAGCTCTTGAAGTTAAATGTCATAAGTGTTGACATTTAAGTATGACAGGATATTTTACATGTGGAGCATATTTATTGTGAGCATAATAATAGTTACACAATAAATTAGCTGCGTGTGAGAGTTATTAAGTAACTTCTTAGTTAAATTTAGTTTAATAATAGACCATGATTGTGAGAACATGAGAAATGACGCTTTCCTGACTTATGAAAAGATTTCTTTTTTCAATTTTTTTCTTATAAAATTGAAACTAAAGTAAATTTTGCGCTTATGGAAAGTAGGAGGTATTTTTGGTATACGTACACTGTAAAAATGTCAGAAACGTTCCTGGAAAGTAGCGGACAGTTAATGTGCCTAATTTTTGTCGGTAACATGGCTGCCAAAAACAGAACTGTTTCCCGTTAAAAGTTAGTAATCATCCTAAATTTAACTTGAAATCATTTTAAAGAATTCAGAAACCTTCCCAACAGTAGGGTGTCACGTTTTTAACTTAAATCACGTGCTCTCTAAGAAAACTTATGTATGGTCATAGTTTGTTCTTGGCACCGTCCTGATTTATCAGGACAATTCCGAAAGTAGTTTGAAAAAAAGGGGGGGAAGCTAAAGCAGAACTGAAAGTATTTACCGACCACTTTTTTGCCTGCAATTTTTGAAAAACTACGGTATCCAATGATTGCACTTCGCCCTTATTAGGGACTCTGAAAGCTTGAAAGGGCCGTAATCAAAGTAAAGGCAAACCACTAAATAAAAAGGTTGATTATGTTCTGACTCTGGTAGCTAAAAATTTTTAAACAGTAAGAATCTGTATTCATATAACTTGCAGCAATTCAGGAGAGTTTATTACGGTTGAGGTACCTCAAACCGTGAATCAACACTTAAGCACAATTCCATTCTCATACAAGTATAAAATGGTTTTTAACTAGTATTTTGCCCATGACAATATGACGGTTTCATTGCTATTTATAATAATTAAAAAAAATAAATATATGATAACGTTTATAACTCTATTTCAGATTTTTAGCAGGTTTAAGTGAGAAAAAAAGTGCAGCAACCCTGATTCAATGAACCTGTCTAACCAAACGCAAAATTTAACATTTGTTTTCGTAGAATAGTGCAAGAATAAATTACTTTCTCCAACACAACTAAAAGAATTTTGAAACCGGGGATTTGAAACAAATTACAAACTGTTTATTCACTGTCCGGTCTACCCTAACAAATGTAAACTTTTGAATGACATTTTTAATAATATTTCCATACATCTGTGCTGGAAATAGATACTGCTGAATCGACGCAGAAAGCAACCAAAAAAATGAAAATGAAATAAAATAAAAATCACTCGTTGACACACAGTCTGAGCTGAAGAGAATGTATTCTGCCGTGTTAAGCACATAAGTCTTATTGAGTTTTTTAAAGCAAAATTGAGTTATTCTTACTAGATGATTGTTTATCTCATATTTTGCCTAAATTTTATGGCTTTTTTTGTGAATGGAAAATGGTAAAAAAAAATAAATAAAAGTGGCATCCGTAACAAGTATATGGAGACATAAAACTTTAAAAAAGCAATTTCTCATTTTCAGCTCAGCTTCCGGTACCACGTTTGCACGGCAAAAACTGAACTTTTGTTTTTACAGTATAATTCTGGCAGCCGAGTTTCCACCTTAAAACTGTGAAATGCACAGTAATAAATAGTAAAACTAGCAATTTTACAGTTTCTTACTGTAGAAAAACAAATTTTACAGTTTATTGCCGTAAAATTTAGCTGTATTATATTGTAAAAACAACAGTATAATACTGGCAGAGGTTCCAGTTTAAAACTGCAAAATGCACGTTAATAAACTGTAAAACTAGGAATTTTACAGTTTAGTAATGTAAAGTTAATAATTTGACAGTTTATTTCTGTAAACTTAGCAATTTTAACAGTTTATTACTACAAAGTTAGCTGTATTATACTGTTAAAACAGCATTCATTTTTACTGTGTGGGCTTATTAAGGTACATAGTATTGAAAATACGTGAGAATTGCATGACTTGAGTAGTGGAATTTTTGCTACCGTCTCTTCTAGTCTTAAATCAATCTCTTAAGTGCATTCAGAGCCTTAAAAAAGTGAAAAATCACTCATATTTTATTTTTTACTTTCTTTCTTGTAAAAGATTAAACAAAAACAGAAAAAAAGGCAGTTAAAGCATGAAAGAAGGCTCAAAGTATTAAAACTATCTTAAAAAAATAGAAAATTAAATTTATAATTCAACAAAATTTTAAGAGAGTTGTGAGATGGGGGAAATATGTGTTTGTTGGTATGTCTTCTCCAGAATAAGTTTGGAGGGTTTAATTCTAAGCTGATTAAAATGAAATTTTTTGCTGGAAACAAACCGTGCAGGTTACCTCATTTATATGTTGTTATTTTTCAATTAAAAAAAAATAACTTTCATTTCGTGTTGAAGGGTCCAAAAAATAGAAAAATCTGAACCCTACATAAATCCTAATTAACAAATTGATTTTCTTAAAAAAACCAATCTCAAATTTCCATAATCTACAGTAAAGCTCATTTCCCTCAAAAAGTTTAAGTTCAGACAAAAGCCTGTTAATTTTTATTTAATAAATAAGCACAAAAAGATGTATTTCACAATTACTATCACGTTCTGTAAAAAATGAATGTTGTTTTTACAGTATAATACAGCTAATTTTATAGTAATAAACTAAAAATTGCTAATTTTTACAGTAATAAACTGTAATATTTAAAACTTTACAGTACTAAACTGCAAAATTGCTAATTTTACAAATTATTAACGTGCATTTTAGTTTTAATCTGGAACCTCTACTGCCAGTATTATGCAGTATTTTTGCAGTATAATACAGTTAAATTTTACGGAAATAAACTGAAATTTCTAACTTTACAGTAAAAAACTAAAATTGCTAGTTTTACAGTTTTAAATTTTAACCTCGGCTGCCAGTATTATTCAGTATTTTTGCAGTATAATACAGCTAAATTTTACGGCAATAAACTGTGAAATTCCTAACTTTACAGTAAAAAACTGTAATATTTCTAGTTTTACAGTTTAAAATTTTAACCTCGGCTGCCAGTATTATATTGTAAAAAGAACAGCTCATTTTTTTCAGTGCGCACACACAATAAATGGGCTGAAATATGTTCACAAATAAGATTTTATACTTTCTGAACACTATGAAGTTTACTCTATGAATTCACGCTTTCATTTCTAAACTCACGTTTCAAGTTTTAATAGAAATATATATCACACACATCAACAGCATTATTATTTCTCTCATTAATGGTCCTCAGGTAAGCTGATTTATTTAGCTACCTAATATTAGGATGTCAGGTTACATCCGCAGATGAATACATGTACCCAGATGCCGAGTTAGCTAAATGAGTTTTCTGTCTTCAAAAATCATTTTCGCCGAAGCTGCGGTTTGGCGAGCGATTTGATGCCAGATATGTTCTCGAAATAGGATAATTTCAGCTCATGAAATGCGATTGGAATTTAAAGCAGATTTTGAAGTCATAGCTGTTTTTTTTAATGGTAGAAAGTGATTAGAAAAGCAATTTATTTTAATTATGCTGTGTAGTATTTTTGAAAACTGAAATAAGCGTTGAGGCGAGGAAACGTGAGTCAAGTATTTTACAAATATAGGCCTATTAAATTTTTTGGTAATGGTTAAGCAGAAACTACATTATATATTCATTCCTGAAGTAATTAGTTTTTTTAAGTTAAAATGCTCAGCTCTTCAAAATTCAAAAGAAGTCTTTTTTTTGTCATTTCAATTTGATCAAGTAAGCACCAATTAAATTTAAAACGAAATCGGACAGTTGAGAGCACAAAATTTAAAGGATTAGCATATTGTTTACACGAGTGACGACTTTTAAATATATATAAATGTAGATATTTATGTATTTATTTATTCATTTATTCGTTGGAATTCTTTGTTTGGTAATTGAACTTAAAGTTGAGCAGTGCAATTTAGAGCATGAAAGTATAAAAAATATTAATGTATCATTCCTATGAATGTTAATGTTTGTCTGCAAAAAATGGTGTTTAAAGTTCAATTTTTTCTCCACATCTATCTTTAAGGTAAAATCACTCAATTCGGGGTACCTTTGGTTTTTATCACCTAGAACTGACATGATTTAAAAAAAAAAAAGCGAATAATAAAATTTGGGGATTCTCTACTATAAATGGAATAGTTGCGAAAAATTAGACCCCCACTATCGGATTCAACGTCTTCGAAACATCTATGGACTATGTTTAAAATTATTTTCTGGAAAACCAAGTTCATACCGTTCCATCGTGAGGTATCTTTAAGCAAAGAAAATTTGTGTTTTCGTTACATTTTAAACAGTTTCTTTTAAATTAGAGAACACATTTTTAATAATTCCCCTAATTTTTTTCAGTCGAAACATCTGAGAGAGACTGTTATCTTTCTTGAATCTATTTATTTCAAATCCACACATATTGAACAGCTTGTATTTCGGTATTAAACTAGTTCATGTGAATCATTGAAGCAAAATCTTCACTTGGTACTGCTTAAGCTAACTCTAAGAGTTACTTGATGTAATTTACAGCTAAATAAAACACTGATTTTGAATTATTCATTATGTTTACTGTTTTGAACATGCATTGTATTCAAACAGAATGAAATGAATATTTAAACATCATTAAATGGGAATTCTTAAATCGCATGAAAGAAGCATGAAAGCCATTAATTCATTACTAGTTTCTAGCACACATTTAAAATCTTACAACACATTTTTATTCTTAAAATTTCGTAACAGCTCCTTGCTCAGTAATTACACTACCCAATAAAGTAACTATACATAAATGTAGTGATTAATTGAGAGGTTTACAGAATTGAAGACATTGAATGTTGCGCTATTTTTCGATTTTAGCATTAGCTTGATATGAGATTTAATTACAATTCCTAATTTGATATTATGATTTTATAGATCTAGAGCTTATATATGTAGTTTAAATAGAAGAATGATTTAGTGTTTATCCGTTAGTATTTTAAATACTGGCGCATTTTTATGCAATACGTTTTGATTTGTACTCTCCGAATTATTCATTACCAGTTTTAATAAATAACGATGTACATCGAAAAAAATAAATGTTTTTTTTTACAGTATAATGCAGCTAATTTTATAGCAATTTCACAGAAATTAAATGTAAAATTGATAGTTTTACAGTAATAAACTAAAAATGCTAGTTTTACAGTTTATTAATGTGCATTTTACAGTTTTAAACAGGCACCTTTGCTGCTAGTATTATACTGTTGTTTTTACAGTTATAATATACCTCAGATTATTTTACTCAGATTATACTTTTAACTTGGTTTACTAAACACGTTTACGAGTTAAATATATTGGTTTATAACATCCTGCGTTAAACATTTCTTAATACCTGTAATCATGATTAGTATTAATTTTTAAGAATTCATCGTGGTGCATTTAAGGTTACTAAAAGAACAAGCGGAAAACGCTTCGTGATCATAGTTATTAAGAGAAACATTCATGATAGTTTTGCCTAATGTGCATTTAGATTGGTTGGTCTGCTAAATAGATTTCCCCAGAGCACATTCTGTACGTTTGCTATGCTTTACCATTCATTTTCATTTGCTGATAAAGTAGGATATGAGGAGTAATTACTTTATTCACAAAATGATTAAACATTTACAGTCCCTAACGAATAAATGTTGTTTCGTGAATACCGAAGCACAGTTTAAAGAGAAGTTTGTTTACTATAACGTATATCAAATTTTATTCTTATGAAAGTAATTATCCTTTTTTGGGGATGTTTCATTTAATTTTTTGCAGAAGAAATATGCCCGAGTTCCTAACTGTAATAAGAATAATTAGAGAATTTTTCATCTTAAATTAGTTTTGAATAATATTTCATGTTAGAACTAATTAAGAAAAAAAAATGCTATGTAGTTCATATTTATTACGAAAACTTAATGGATTAATTATAAATGGATTATAAAAGAAGAAAGATTAAAACGGTGCAAAAAAAGTTAAATAGTAGATTTTTGGTAAATTTCATGAAATTTAATTTTTATGGGCAAACTTAAAACTTTAAAGAAATGTTGAAAAATTAAGACATAAGTGAAAAGAGTGTTAAAAGGAATGGAATGGCATTAAGGCAAAAATTTTAAATACTTGTATTTTCCTAAACATTTTTAAAGATGGACCATTATTTACTTTTTGAAATTTGATTCTTTTACAAGATTTGAACCTCATACGCGATCTGAAGACACAAATATTTATTTTTTGAATTGTTTCCCTCATGTTTAGGATGACAATACGCAACTTTTTTTTTTTATCGCTATTGGAAGTTGCTTATCAAAAATATAATTTTACAGGCACACCCTAATACATAAGGAAAATATCCTGATGAACTGGAAAAAAATGATTACGAGAAAAATATTATAAAAAAAACAGAAAGAAAGAAAAAATTTTCCATTCATAAACACTCTCGCCTCTGTAAATGAACTCTTAGAAGCGTAAAATAAGTTTAGCTGATTTATGATTGAAATGAATTATAAAATTGTCAGCGTCTTTGTTTGTAAAAAATGGTCAAAGGATAACCATGAGCAATACAAATAAAAATCTGAAATGAACATCGAAGCTCATTAGAAGCATTTATTTTCTTAATTAAGATTGTGAAAAATAACTAAAAAGGAAAATATTTCTACACAAATAGCAATAATGCAAAAATAAGATAATGTTGAATGAGAATTTACTGTACCAAAGCAATTTTCTTTAGCTTGATTAGTCATTTTTTAAACTTTACCTGTCATTTTGTTGCGACCATGTAAAACGTAAAATTTTCTGAGTTGACAAAAATCATTGAAAAATGTCTTTTTAAAGAGAGTTCTGATTAAATGGTGAATAAAAATTGAAGCATCTGAAGGAATTACCCTTATTAAGTTAATGTTTAACCGTTAAAGTGACAAAAAGTTGAAATATGGATGGTGGAATTTTCTCCAGATTCTTTTAAATGGTTGAGTAATTTTCCTTTAACTGTATAGAGAACGTAACAATATTCATTAAAGTTATAGCTCCATTTTAAAGAATTCCTTTTCGCAGGGAAAAAAAAACTTTAAAGATTACTTAATTTCCTTCTCGTTAAAGAATTTATTACTACCGATTCATTAATTTTAAAAAGATAGTAGGGGGAGGAATATTTCTGAAAGTTTTGATCAAGCATGCAATTTCTGTTAGCTTTTTATCATAGAAAAGAAAATGATTTTGGTTACCAAGAAAATAAATTATTGGTTCACTTTTCAGAGAAAAGAAGCATTTCTCTTTCTAAAAATGTTTATAACCTTGCAGTAAATTTCATATTCATTTTAATGTACGTCGCAATCAAAGAAACATGCTTAGTTTTAAAGCATATTTAACGTTATTAAGTGTTCGATGCTTTCACTATTTTACAGAAAAAGCATTGAAAGTTCCTTCAAAAATTCTGCAATGTTTGTGGATGGAAAAACGTTGTATTTGAAAAATTAATTGTCGAGCTAATATAGATTAGCATTATGTCCTTTAGATGCATTAAAAAATAATGCATCATTTACTAATCATTTACGAACTTTAAAAAGTGTTAACAGTTATTAACCATTGAAAGACTAAAAATTTGCGATGTTAAAAAATAAGGAGGGGGGGGGGATCTTGAGAGCTCAACAGTTTGAGAATTCATTTTGTATCTTCTTTAGTTTTGGTGTGAAACTTCTGTGGTTGTGTACAAAGAGCTTGGTCACGATGGATGCCGTCCAGGAAGCGGAAGAAAGCGGACCGTAAACACATTTTCCAACCGCAGGCTCATCAAGAAGCGAGTGCAGAGAAATTCAAGGGTCTCCATGGAAAAATCGCTCGTGAGATCGGAATCAGCGTCCGATCAGTTCGGCGAATAGCTAAGCAAGAACTCAATCTCAAGCCGTACAAGCTCCAAAAAGCGCAACTTCTCACTGAAGAAAACAAAAGCGTGAGACTTCAAAGATGTCGCCAGCTCAAACGTCGGGCCGCAGGTGAGCGGTGGGAGCGCATCCTCTTCACAGATGAAAAGCTGTTCACTGTCGAACATTCACATAACCGCCAAAACGAGAGTTTGGTGTACTGAAGCTCCTGGCACATCGGCCATCGTCGAACACCCCCAAAATTCAATCGATGATGGTCTGGGGAGGAATTTGGGCTAGCAGCAGGACTATCCTTGTTTTTGTGGATTAAGGGCTCAAAATCAACCAAGAAGTGTATCGCAGCAACATTCTTCAGGCCATCGTACTTCTGTAGGCCCAGAAACACTTTTTTGATGAGGATTGGATGTTCCAGCAGGACTCAGTGCCGGCTCACAGGATGAAAACGACTCAGGTTTGGGGCGGGACCCATTTTCAGACTTCATCTCCTCTACGAAATGGCCCCCTACTCGCAGGATATGAATCCCATGGATTACAGTGTGTGGTCCATTTCGAAGGCCAGGGGCTAGGCTAAGCCCCGCAAAAGCTTGGAATCGCTCAAGCAGTCGCTGCTTCGAGAATGGTGCCAATTTTCGCTGGAAGAGCTGCGGCCCATCGCTGAAAATTTCAAGTTACGTTTGGATCTGTGTATCACCGCTGGAGGAAGCCACTTCGAAACCGGCTGAGTATATTATTGTAAGCAGTCTATGTTAACATTATTAATTGTTGTTTTGCTAAATTTCTTTTATTTAATGAAATTATCATAATAAATTTCTGCCGGGTTTTTCTGCCGCACCCTGTATTGCAATTTTTGAGTTTTGATGCAATAATGGCCAATTTCAAATCGAAATCGGACCCTCAAGATATTTTTTGTTATAAAAATGTTTGTGCATGACCAAATATCTATATAAAGTACAACTTTTCCGCACTATTACTTAGCTTTTTATCAAAGTTTGATTTTTTCACTCCACCATAATTAATATCTCAAAAAAAAAAAAAAAAGCAATTCAATCATCAAGGATAAATGTAATGTTTTAAATGTGTATGATGAAAACGGAAAAAATAGCATTTCAAAATACTTAAAAACACCGTACAATTCTAGTCTGATGTCGCTCAGATTTTTTACTTATATTTTGAAAAGTTACATTTTATGATCTAATAAACAAAGCACTGCAATAATCATACATTAACAGAGAAATAGCCTATGAAAAAATATTCCGCTTTAAAGCACTCACTTTGTGAATGAAGATTCAACAGTTCAATACTATTCAAGCACGTAACAAAGAGGTTTTTGAGATTTAATAAGACGCTCACTGATACGTTACATCAGTTACTTCTGGGAAAATTCGATTTATTTTACAATTTTGCTAGCTGCGAACTTCAGTAAAATGAAGTACAAAATCGGATATACGTTGAAACAGTTGCTGCGAAAGAAACAAAGTGGACGTTCTCAGAGTAACTAAAGGCAACCAAGTCGAATAATACGAAGTTGAAGTATACTAAGAGAATTTTTAGTTGAAATTATATTATATGGAAAGAGTCCGACAGTTGGACAATTAAATCCTGAAAGGATATCATCTCTTTTACTTGCATAGAAAAGCATCGTTCGTCTTTGAACGGACTGCCGTAAAACGACTTATAATTGGAACGTTTAGAAATCACTTGCTTTAACAAATTTAGCCCTAATAATTCAAATATTGGGCAAACAAAACAGTTATAAGGTAAAAATATACTCTTGTCTTCCATAGTTTTATACTTAACTCGTCAGTTCAAGTACTAAGTAAAAGTTTTATGTGAAAAAAAATCATAGCTTCATTTTTCTATATGTGAAATATTTGTTATACCTAACATATCTCAAGCAATCATTAACTTATATATGCATGCAAGTACAACGTGCACGCACAAACTCAAGCTCTGGCAATCCTGATGAATGTATGTGTATGGATTAGTATTACGAAATTAAAAAGGAAATTTCATCTTGCAATGTATTAATAAGAACGATAAAGACCAAAATTAATATTTGAAGTAAAATTTCTTGCTGAAACGATCGATAAAATCTGTTGACCTTCTTAGGGTGGAGACGCAAGATCATGTCGTCCATTAGACTCTGAAATAAGAGCGATTAATATTTAAGCATATCTAGGGTGAGCGCCCTTTTTAAGATAAACCGTATTTATGTCTGCTGGATTTTATAAAGTCAGCCAATCTAATATTTAATTTATAACTAGTACATTAAAATATTATTGCGTGGTTCAGTGTTTTACAGTGCCTTCTTGGCCATGCAGAACATTTAAAAGAAGCCCTAGACTAAAAGGCTGCTATAAGAAGATTCCTTGAACGAAAAGAATAATTCGTTTAGCGAAAAGTTTGCAGCAAAAAAAAAAGAATAACCCATGTTATGGAGAAGTTTTGTTTCCTTCCAAAAAATATTTGTTTTACAAAATGGAAATTTTGAGGAAATACCTGGCCAAAATAAGGGGAAAAATAGAATTATTTGAACATTTATGTGGAAACCAATTAAAATGTTGTAAGGAGAAAATATTTTTAAAGACACTAAGTCAACTAATCCTGAAATTATTAGCGTACTCTTGTAATTTTATTCAAAATACTGCAATCAAAATGTAATTTATTTCAGATTCCAAGCACTCTTTTTCTACCTTAGCATATAATAAAACAGTTGTGAAAGTCCCCCCCCCCATTTGTATAGCTACTTTCCTCCCTCTCTTCCTCTAGGATAAGAATTGTCTTCATTCTGAATATTATAATGCTGCCTAATCACACTGACCTCGAGAATAAATTATTTTAAAAAATCACATTTTCACCATATCTGTTCAATGTAAAATCTGGCTATGAAACTGTCTATACAGGGCTGAATCAGCTTACACGAAGCAATAGGCAGACTTGAAATATCGTACCCGCTCATTTTTTTTGGCAATATTATTTTCTGTAAAAGCACCATCTCTATCTGACGAGGCTAAAAGCTCCTTCATTCTCTTCTCTTTTGGAAATTTTAAGCATCACACGTTCCTTCTCATTTGCTGATGTTTCAAAAAGTATACACTGCAAAAACTAAACAGTTGTTTTTACAGTATAATACAGGCAGCAGAGGTTCTAGTTTAAAACTAAAACGCACAGCAATAAACTGTAAAACTTAATTTTACAGTTTATTACTGTGCAATTTACAGTTTTAAACTACCTCTGCTGCCAGTATTATACTGTAAATACAAGAGTTTGTTTTTAAGCTGGAAAGCTTTGCACCCATTGAAATTAACATTGGATCAACAATGGAAAGTAAATGTCGACTTACTGAGGTTGTCCAGTTGTCCGCGTGTCGAATTACCGGAGCTCCATTGTATAAATGTAACGAAAACAAAATTTTATTGAAGTTAAAAATAACGAAACATGAAATAAATATAAATAAATATTTAAAAAGATTATTTTTGTACTTTTCATTGTGTGCTCTTAAGTGTATAAGAACCGAGAGTAAGAGACAAAATATTTATAGAAATAAAAATTTTATTTTGTTCGTTAACATGGGAGAAAAAAGAATAGTTAAAACTGCCTGGTTGGCAATTAGAATAACAGACAAACGGTCTGAAATTCTTGAAAATATTTGTGCAATTAAGCATTTTTTCTTTCTTTTTTTTTAGTTACAATAATGTATGTTTGAATGCAAATAGCTTCACGGCAGCTGTACTTTCGAATAAAATGCACTTCTTTCAATGTTTCCGTTATATATATATATATATATATATATATATATATATATATATACACTGCTCGACATTGAAAATGCAACACCAAGAAGGAGTGGTCAGAAATTCATGCAAATTTTACTGTAGACGCACGTCACTGAGTTATGCAAATGATATGAAATTCGCAGCTCTCCGACGCACGTGAAGTAAGATATAAGAGAATGAAGTTGAAAAGTGGGCTATGTTCATGTTGGTTTTTCTGCCAGACTAATTATCGGAGAAATTTGGTTTTTGTCTCGAAGGATACGTGTGATAGGAGGAATTGCCACGCCGTCCTCAACGAAGACACTTCCAGCATATAGACGACTTTACAAGGGGTATGGTGATCGGACTGAGAAGGGGAGGTTGGTCCATACGTCAAATTGCAGCTGATACTCACATGGATGCAAGCACTGTGCATCGGCTGTGTCGGAGATGGTTGGAAAGAGGAAATGTAGCCACATTGAGGGGTGCAGGTGCAGCCAGAGTGACGTCAGACCTCTTGGATCGACGGATTCACCGACAAGCTGTGGCGGACCCGCAAGTCACTTGTACGTCGATTCTGCAGCACGTGCAAGGTACTCTGGATGTTCCTGTGTCGACCAGAACCATTTCCCGTCGACTGGTTGCACGTGGCCTGCAATCACGGCGCCCGCTAAGAAGACTGCCATTGACCTCACAGCACAGACTCCAACGTTTGGTATGGTGCCGGACCAGAGCGACGTGGATGGCAGAATGGCAAACCGTAGTGTTCTCAGATGAATCCCGCTTCTGTTTGTCCAGCGATAGTCATCGCATACGTGTGTGGCGTCGACGTGGAGAAAGATCGAATCCGCAGTAACTGTGAACGCCCACAGAGCGACAACGTGGCATAATGGTTTGGGCGCTATTGCATACAATTCCGTATCACCTCTAGTTCGTATTCGGGCACTATGACGGCCAACGATATGTAGATAATGTACTGCGGCCGGTGGCAATCCCCTACCTTCAGGGTCTGCCAAATGCAATTTTTCAACAGGATAACGCCCGGCCTCACAGTGCTCGAATCAGCCAACATGCTCCACGAGGTGTACAGATGCTTTCCTGGCCACCATACTCTCCTGACTTGTCACCAATCGAACATGTGTGGGACGTGATTGGACGCCGTTTGCAGAACCTGTCACTGCCTCGTTCAGAGGACGAACTGTGGCAAATGGTTGAAAGGGAATGGAGTGTCATCCCTCAGGACACCATCCGCAGGCTTATTGACTCCATGGCTAGACGTGTTTCTTCGTGCATCGCTGTCCGCGGTGGTCCTACTTCTTACTGAGCCGACGCCGTCCTCGCTCTAAATTTTGCTTATTTATTTTGAAATAAATATCACTTATTGTTCCATGCTGTCTCTGTCTTCTTACCAAATTTCATCAATTTCTGACCACTCCTTCTTGGTGTTGCATTTTCAATGTCGAGCAGTGTATATATATATATATATATATATATATACGAATAAAGATACGTTTTGAAAATACATTACTTTTCCTTCCTGAAATTATTCCATGTTTTGCTAACCCCTTCGGAAAAATCCTACAGCGGTAACTACAGCGAAAATGATATTTGAAGACAGTAAACTCATTTAGCTCACTCTACATCCTGGTACTTATTCACCAACGGATGTAATCCGATAAACTAATACTAAGTTAGCTAAATAAATCAGCTTACCTCACAACCATTAATGAGAGAGATAGTGTTGAAATTTGCAATACATTTTCAGTAAAACTTGAAACTTGAATTAGAGAGCATTAGCTCCACTAAAATCATAGTTACTTGATACTGTATTGAGGGAACAATTCCGTGTGCAAAGTTGTACACTGAATCGTGTTTCAATCTGCTGTTGTAAAAACATTTTATGGACACACGGCACTCTGTGTCTGTCTAAAAATTTCAGAAAAAAATTCTAGTGTTTTTTTTTCAGTAGTAATCAAAATGAGATTATTTTCGCTTAATCAATTAATTTTAGTATATTGACGATCTGTTCTAACAATATCAATAGTTATTATATAAACAAAAACAGAATTAGAAAAATATATTTTAAAAAGTTTAAAACGTTGTAGAAGGAAACTTCAGCACATATTTAAAAATAAAAATTATCATAAACTTATGTTTGTGAAAATTGCAACACCATGAAGGACTTGCGCGAATGGGCTGAAATTTTCAGCAAATGCAAAGTAGGGTATGATATGCTAATGATTAGAATTTTCGACGCGTAGCGCATGCGTATGCAGGGCCTTTAGAACGCCAAATTTATCCGAATAAATAGATGGCTGCAACAAGGCGTGTATAGGTGGTTATCTGCTTATGATAAACGTTAGATCTGACGTTGCTTATGTCTCTTAGACGAAAAAGAGCGAGGTTTCAACAACTTACGGATTGTGAACGGGGGAGAATCATCGGCCTTCGTGAAGCTGGATTGTCTTATCGTAAAGTAGCCGCTCGTGTGCAGCGTAACAGCAGCACAGTGATGCGTGTTTGGAAGCAGTGGACGGACGAGTGTCGGACAACTCGGGAATCCGGGAGTAGACCCCGAAATGTGACGTCAGCGCGCGATGATAGACACCTGATCCGCATGGTACTGATGGACCGTACAGCTTCTTCTAGACAACTGGCAGCACAGTGGTCAACAGCCACAGGTGTTTCAATGTGTGCTTCATCAATTCATAGATGTCTGCTGCAGTGTGGACTTCGCGCAAGGACTCCTTTATACAGGATCCTGCTCACGCTAAACCATCGCCGCCTGCGGCTACAATGGGCCAACCAGCAAAAAGACTGGCGTGCTGATTGGCAGTATGTTGTGTTTTCTGACGAATCCCGCTTTAACTTGTGGCACCACGATGGCCGCGTTCGCGTCCGACGCTATGCCGGTGAACGCCACCTTCCAGAGTGCATTGTCAAACGTCACAGAGGACGAACACCTGGAGTCATGGTTTGGGTTTCCATATCATATCACGGATGATCTCAATTGCTACGAATTGTGGGTAACCTGAACAGCAACCAGTACATCAGTGAAGTTCTACAGCCCCAAGCGGTCCCTTTCCTTCAAGGCTTGTCTGGCACTGTATTTCACCAGGATAATGCCCGCCCTCATGTCGCTAGGACTGTTCAATCCTTCATTGCATCGTAGCAGGTGCATCTTCTTCCCTGGGCAGCGTATTCTCCGGATATGTCGCCGATTGAACATGTCTGGGATTTCGTTGGTCGGCGTCTCGTTCATGATCCTCGTCTTGTTGCTTCTACAGACGAACTTTGGGTACGCATACAAATAGTATGGAATGCTCTTGATCAGGCAGACATTAAAAATTTGTTTGACTCCATGCCACGTTGCGTAGCAGCACTCTTTGCAGCGCGTGGTGGCTACACAAAATACTAATTTCGATATTTTTTTACTTGTTTGTTGGCTTTCTAAGTTTAATCATTTATTTGTACCACCATCGCTCAGCTGCGTATTAAATTTCATTCAGTTATGATGATTCCTTCATGATGTTGCAATTTTCACAAACATGAGTTTATAAAAGAAAAAATGATTATCTTGCAAATAAAAAAAAAAAAAACATGTACTGTTTTTCAGATAAAGCAATTTAAAAATTTTTGTCGAAAATCATTGGTGAGAAATGTGTCCCAGACTGTTATCTTTAGCGGAAAGTAGCTCGGACTAAGAATTTTCTATAGAAAAACGAAACCATGCCTATAACTTTTTTCTGTAGTTTGGCATGGATAAAATTCCAAAATTTCTGAGACTATGAAGGTAATCTTTTACTTTTTTTTGCCTGAATTGACATGGGCTATAATGGTTATATATTTGAGTGACTTTTTTATATAAAGCAGAATAATTTTCCAAATGCTTATAATTTTTAACTTTGATTACTTGAAAAAAAACAAAGCCACCATGCGATATATTCTTATGTTAGCTAACCTTGTTTTATACCGTCAACATAAGTAAGATCGCCCTTCATATTTATTTCACGAACATGTTAGAATATTGAATCATTAATGCTTGATATAACCAAGTATTGTCCTCTAATACCACTTAAACATTGCCTAGCAACCCTTTGTCTTCAAAATGTATGCGAGGTACGTTCAATGCTACAATTACGTGTTAATGGCCCTAACGTGTTGGATAATCTTATGGAAATGGTTCGTTTCCATTGCAGTTGCGTGCAAATGGAAGGTGGTTAAAATTCAAAACTCCAAGTCTGATGCTTTTATAATGATTACAGGTGTTTGGAGCTAGTCAGAGTTATCTAGCAATTAAAGTTTTCTTTTTTTCTCAAAGTTTTACTCAATCTTCAAAGATTAAAAGTGCACTGCAAAAAATAAATATTGTTTTTACAGTATGATACAGGTAATTTTGTAATAATTTTACAGTAATCAACTCTAAAATTGTTAATTTTACAGTAGTAAACTAAAATTGCTATTTTATAGTAATAAACTGTAAAGATGCTTGTTTTGCAGTTTATTACTGTGCATTTTACAGATTTCAAAATGTTTTTTTTGCAGTATGATACAGGTAATTTTATAGTAATTTTACAGTAATAAACTCTAAAATTGCTAATTTTACAGTAGTAAACTGTAAAATTGCTAGTTTATAGTAAAAAACTGCAAGGTAGCTTGTTTTGCAGTTTATTACTGTGCATTTTACAGTTTTAAACAGTAACCTCTGCTGCCAGTATTATACTGTTGCTTTTACAGTATAATACAGCTAATTTTATGGTAAAAAACTGTAAAATTGCTAATTTTGCAGTAATAAACTGTAAAATTGTTAGTTTTACAGTAATAAACTGTAAAATAGCTATTTTTATTTTATTGCTGTTCTTTTTGTTTTAAGCTTTAACCTCTGCTGTCAATATTATACAGTAAAAACAACAGTTTTTTTTCTGCAGTGTACGGTTTTGAAAGCATATGGGTTCTGGAAAAGGAATAGAAATCTTTGTATAACTAAAAGTAAGAAAAAACCCGTCGTAAATGCATAAATTTGCAGAAAATTTCTGACACATGTTTCGGGGTTTCAATGACGTGTTTTTTAACTTAATGGCAACTTAATGGTTACAAAGTCAGTTGATAAAAAGGATGACATACAAATTACCTCATAAATATTTACATAATTTAATTTTTAAAAAATGCGAGGAAAATGATATTAAGGCTCTTTTTGACACTTTTCATTATATTTTAAAAAGAGCATCACCCTCTCACACTCCTTCTCAACTTTACGCATAACATTACATGGTTTAAATAATAATAATAATATAAATAAATAAATAAATAAAAATAATAAAAATAAATGAATAAATATTTTTTCTAAATCAATTATTTGTCCTTTTTGTGAATTTACGTTTTGTGAAAAAGCTTTGGTTGACGGTTAAAATGAAGGTCGTATCCTGACTCAACACTAAAAATACATATGGATCATTTATTAACCTGAAAGAAACATGAAACATGTCAAATTTTGCAGATCATGCTTTTTTTTTGGTTCGTAATTATATTTTCAAGTACGCTGAAGTGTCTTTTTCTGCTTAATAGGTAATCAAAAGTGAAATAGCTTTATTGAGATATTTGCAGTATAAAGTAATATATACAATTCTTGATTTGATTAAAAATACTTTTGCAAGCATTTCGCTTCTGGTCTCAAGTTGATGACCCTTTGTTATGGTAAAATTCCTTCTTGTACTTTGGGACAATCAACATGTTTATCAAAGTGGTAAAATGTTCAATTGTAGAGCATTTCCAAATCATCGGTATAGATGCAGAAACATTTTGCAAGCAATTCGCTTCTGGTTTCAAGTTCATCATCTGTATCGTGCTAAAATACCTTCGTGTACCTTTCAACAAGCAATATGTTTATCAAAATAGTAAAATGTCCAACTGAACAACATTTCCAATTTGTCGGTATAAGTACAGTAACATTTTGAAAATTGCTTAGTTTCTGGCTCAAGTTGATCATCTGTGTCATGGTAAAATATCTTCGTGTACCATGGGACAAGTGAAATGTTCATCCAAACGGCAAAATTTTCAACTGATAGACATTTCCAAATGATCTGTATGATTTCAGTAACATCTTAGAAATATCTTACAATGCAAATGCCGTTACTTCCTATCAATTCAGAAATTCGCGACATTTTAAAGTAAGTTCCCAAGATCCTCAGACTGTTCCTTACAGGAAAATAATGCAATTCTTATGCGAAAGCTCTTTAAACCTTTTAAAAAGAGAAACATTTAATGTTAGAAAGCTTGTTTACTTAAGCCAAACATGTCTGAAAAGTTTTCCACATATTCAAAATGTTGAATTTGAAGGTGTTGCATTTTCAAGAGAGTTAATGAGATTAAGTTTATTCAAAGTCATATGTCAGAATATTCCGACTTTAATACATCATGTAAGCTAAGTAAAAGGTCTTACATTCTGAAATATCGATTTCTATCACAAGTCTCTTTTAAAACGTTTCCCATGTTTTAAGTTGTCTCAAATTGGAGTTTTTTTTTTAAGTATTAATATTTTTTTCGAACTACGTTGGGAACTCAAGCTAACAGCATGTATAGAAATAAAAGTCGATTTTGTATGTTCCGAATAGATGAAATTTCAGAAAAAGTCTTTTTGTTGAATATAGTGGCCAAGTATTAAAGTATTATTACTTGTTATGTTTCGTAAATTTGTAATGGGTGAGTAATGTTAAGCTATAATGGTAAATAGGGGTAAATTTTTATGTACTTTAGGGGGGGAGGGTAATAGTAATACTTAAATTTGTGTGTACTTTTATAAGTTAGATAGTTTCTCTTTCTCGCTCTCTGAAAAACAATTATGAGCTCGATGCATCCTAATATGAGCTGAGAATATGCCAGTCGTGCTGAGCCAACCAACCATGTCAATTAGCAGTTTTAAAACGGTATTTTTACGGTAAAATTTCATTCGATGTATCATAATGCAAACTGAAAAACTTGGGACACAAATAGGCGCTTGGGATAGTCATATATTTATGAACATGTTTTTCAACTTTTGTCAAAGTGACAGTGTGTTAGCATTGCGACATACTGTCACTTTTAATAATTTAAATAGAATTTATGCAGGTATGGCAAAAATGCCGCTGGGAGCGATGTCACTAAGTAAAACTAGCTTTGTTTTATTTATTCATGTTTACACGATTTAGTTGCTTGAAAAACTATTATTATGAGCTGAAAAAGGTTCAACTCACAATTGTGAAGCCGTTAGGTGTACGTGACAACTTTGATCACGTTTAAGGATATTTTCCATGGAAAGAAAGATAACTTTTCTTCCTCACTGATGAAGCGGATCTTTTGCGGATAGTAGAGTAAACACAGTTGAGAGGTAGTATAAAGCGTCGTGCAAGATGTAAGGAGTGATGGGTAAATGTATGACAAGGGAAATATAATATGAAAAAGGGGATAGAGATTGGAAAAAGCACACATTTCGTTAAAGGACAGGAATGGAAATAAGTATAATATTAAATAAATAAATACTGCATAATATATTAGCAGTTCCCATTTGGTGTTTAAAATGTTTATACGAAGAGTTTTATCATTTTAATATAACAAAAATTTTTTTGAGAGAGATTCCACGGTCACGTGTGGGACAATCAGACTAAATTTTCGCTAACATTTGGGTCATTCCATGTCAAGTGTCCGAGGGAACTCTACTCGACCCCGTCCGATTTTGATGAATTTTTTTTTTCGGCTGTGCATGTAAGAATTCCATGAAGCTATACCAAATTATAGCTCCATAAGCCCTATAGTTCAGCCAATATAAATAATTTTGTAAAGGCCTCTTTTTCGTGTCGTGAAAAAAAGACCAAATCGTCAAGTTTATGCTTTTATTGCTCGCGACCTAAGGCGATTATCAGGCTCAAATTTGTTGATTCTAATCACTGTTTAGGGTAGAATAGCCTACTTGTGTCATAAAAGCTTAATGAACTGTAGATTTTTTACAATTTGCTGCCAAAGTTGGTACAAAATTGTATTTTGGCAAATTTTGACCATAAGTTATCAGCTTGAATCTGCTGAAAGAATGAATTTCTGAAGCTAATGTTTTCCTCGTTTGTAAAGTGTTAGTATGTGCAAAAGGTGTGCAAGTGGCATCTTGATAGCCCAAATAATTGCTGAATTATTCGAGTTGAAATTTCAGTAAAAATTTTTTTTTCTCAAATTTGTCTCAATTTCAAAGGGAAATATCTCCAAAGGGTCATCTTGAATTTCAATTTTCTTTACATCATTGGAAAGAACACACTCTTCTTAACTAAAAAACGTTTTTTTTTATTTTTGAGACAAACCAGTTTAAAGGGATATTGCAGATCAAAATGTGTACGTCATTCCACGTGAAATGAAAGAAAAAAAAAGACATAGACCTTGAAAGCTCCTGTCAATTTGTTCTATTAAAATTTACAGGAGCTATTGTACTTATGTTCTGATGAAAAAAAAACATTTTCTAGATATTTTTGAACTTTTTTTTTTTGTGTGCGCATCCGTAAAAATTTTAGAAATGGCAAAAAATAAAGTTTCATTTTTAACAAAAGAATTGTTTTTATTATCGCTACTACAAGAGCTTGAGTCTTTTCCTATGTGTTATTTTAAAGTTCTTGAAACAGAAATTCGGATAATATGTCACTTTGCAAGGTTATAGGTCATTAATATTTCAAGGTCATAAAAAGCATTTTCCCATTTTTCATAATTCTTCTTTATGGGCTTATTGCAATCATAGGCTGAATATCTAAGCATATCCTCTGAAGTATAAAGAATGATTTTCAATTACTACTTATCATATTTTTAATTACTATTGTTATCATTTACAGGGGGGAAATAATTGCAATATTCAGCTCTATCGAAAACTTTCGTTATTGCTTTTTTAGAAAAATGGTTTTGCAGTCCAATTATACATACTTTTTATCACGTACGCACCATATTAACTGCTTTATTTATTATTTATCTCATTTTTAATTATTTTTATTTTTATTTTTGCAAAAAGGAAACCAGGGACGTCATTTCAAGTTTTCCCAGTGGGGGGCAAAGGGTCAAAACACAATAGAATTTCACCAGAAAACAATAAAAACCACGCCCACTTATATGTAAATACATTGATTTCTCAAAGTCAGGGGGGGGGGAGCAATTGACCCCCCTGCCCCCCTAAATGACGGGCCTGAAGGAAACAATGCTTTTTATTAATTTAAAATAGTAATGACACCTTGCCAAGTGACATATCATCCGAAATTCTGTTTCAAGAGCTTAAAAATAACACATAGGAAAAGACTCAAGCTCTTATAGCAGCGATAAGATAATTATTCTTGTTAAAAACGAAACTTTATTTTTTGCCATTTCTTGAGCTTTTACGGTTGCGTACACAAAAACTAAAGTTCGAAAATATCTAAAAAAAGTTTTTTTTTCATCAGAACATAAGGACAGTAGCTCCTGTAAATTTTAATAGAACACATTGACAGGAACTTTTAAGGTCTATGAATTTTTTTCTTTCATTGAATGGAATGATGTACACATTTTTGATCTGAAATTCCCTTTAAAACTGGTTTGTCTAAAAAATAAAACCAAAGTTTTTTAGTTAAGAAAAGTGTGTTCTTTCCAATGATGTAAAGAAAATTGAAATTCTAGATGACCCTTTTGAAGTATTGCCCTTTGAAATTGAGAAAAAATTGAGGAAAATACTTTGACTGGAATTTCAACTCGCATAATTCAGCAATTATTTGAGCTATCTAGATGCCACTAGCATACATTTCAGACATACTAAGAGGCTACAAACGAGGAAAGAATTAGCTTTAGAAAGTTATTCTTTCAGCAGATACAAGCTGATAATTTATGGTCAAAACTTGCCAAATTCGATTTTTTAAACTTTGGCAGCAAATTGTAAAAAATCTACAGGGCAATCAGCTTTTGTCACACTAGTAGGCTATTCTACCCTAATCAGTGATCAGAATCACCAAATTTGAGCCTGTCTTAGGTCGCGAGCAATAAAAGCATAAACTTGACGATTCGATCATTTTTTTCACGACACGAAAAAGAGGCCTTTACAAAATATCTTATATTGGCTGAAGCATAGGGCTTATAGAGATATAATTTGTTATGGCTTCATGCAAGCCTTATAAATACATCCAAAAAAAATCATTAAAATCGGATTGGGTCGAGTGGGGACTTGATAAAAATTTGGGACACTTGACATGGAATGACCCATTTATGAATATATGGGAATCGTTTATGTCTATAAGCTAAATCGTAGTCAGAAACTCCAATAACTCCACAGCTGATATGTAATAGCAATTCAACATTTTTGATGACCACATTAATATGTTTTGCCTTCGGCTTCTTTAAGATTATCGTGTGTGAAAGCTTGGAAAAACAACTAAAGAAAGCTTTGAACTAAAAAGAACTTCAGTAGTGATAAAGAAATAGGTGATGAAAATAAAAAACTAAATAAATGAATAACTTACCATTTTGACTTTCGTTAAAAATGGTAATCTTTTAAAGTGATAAAATTGATTTAGAATTTGCATCGAGTTAGGTCATTTTGATTTTAAAGGGCTGAATTTGCTTTTATACGTTGTGATTAAAATTGCCTGGAGATTACAAGAAGAATTTCTAATATACTCGATATACTATCAAACAAAGACATGATTTTAATTAAAACTGTTCTAATAATTTTATTGAATATAATCTACGATTTATGAATGGTCAAAAAATATGTTTTAATTACCTAATATAGTTATAGAAGTAACATATTTTGAGCAAATCCAATTTAATCCTCGTAAAAAGAGCAGGTCGAAAACTACCTGCAATGATTCAGTTTTCTCCATAAGTAGAGGGAATATTTCTATCACGGTTTAAAAGTACAGTCAAGTCGTGTAATTCGAAATTCCATGGAACCAGCTAAATGCATCCAGTTTTTAGTAGTTCGAATTACAGGAAGTTTCCTCAGCCTTCTCAAGAGTTTGGGGCTCAATAGAAACTTCGAGATGAAGGAATATTCGAGTTATACTGTTTCGAGTTACAGAGAATCGACTGTAGTAGCTGGAATTATGTTCAGTGCAAATAGGAACATTGCATATTAGTCATAGAAACAGAAAATTATTTCCAGCATTAAAAAAACTTACTAAAATTTCGTGATTAAAACTAAGAAAAATGCAAAAAGATAACCTCAAAATACTCTTCATAATAAGCCGGAATCCACGCTTTTTCCGCATCTAAAAATTTCCCTTTCTCCCAGTTTCTTTAAGAATTAAATTACTGCAACATTCGCAAACGTGAAAAAATATGCTTCAATTATTAAAAGAACCAGTTTAAAAATGCAAACCTCTGGACAGGATTTCCCAAAGCTTATTTAAAAATGACGGCTTTAAAAATGATATGACTTCTTTTTAAGAAATTGAATCCGAATGCGGGCGTGTTTCCAAAAAGAATGCGAGTATCGTTTTTTCGTCCTGCCGAGATCAAAGCCGCCCAAGGAATTAAAGAATATTTTAATCAAGTTTTAAAAGTGCAAAAGAAGATATGAAAATCTTACATTCTATTATCAATCTTTTTTTCGCTTTTTATGATATCGAAATGACAAAAAAAAAATCATTAATATGTTTCTGTAAAGATTTGAACTTTGGGATGAAAATATTAAAGAAGTATACTTCAATTGATAACAGGTTTTTCATTCGATGCTTCGTAATCCCTTAGCTGAAAAGTAATATGTATTTATGCTTTCTAAGTAGAAGTAAAGTCCCTGTGTGAGTTTTTTTGCATGAGTTATTTTTTCGACTTTTTTTAAAGGTAATTAAAAAAAAATAAATAGCGCATTGCAGAAAGTAAGAACCGGCCTCTAACTTGACATTTCTTTATTCTTTCAATGAGAAGAAATTACCGATTTCTTTAAAAAAAAATCTTATAGAATGTTGAATTACAAGAATTTAATTAGTTTTGTTTCTATGAAATAGAATTGCACTGCTAACCTCTGTTTTTTAACCAATGCATGACCAATTGACCATTGCTAAGCATTAGATTGAAAATTTAAAAATAATGTTTGAGATCTATGGAATTTTACATGATTTAAATTTAGGACTCCATCAAACTCTAAAGGGAAGCTTAGAGGCATATTAATTACAGTAACACCCCGTTACATCGCGCCTCGTTATATCGCTCATTCGGGTATATCGCGCTTTTAATTTGTCTCCCGAATTATTATACATATTTTTTCTAAAAATGCTTCTTTACATTTGATATCATAGAAAAAAGTTTTATTTCTGAGGAAAGTATTTTCTTCTTTTTCAAACAATGACTAGACCTGGTAAGTTTTCTCTACATCTGATTTGCAATAGAAATATTAAAAATTATTATTATTACTATTTATTTTTAAAAGACAGTTAATCAGCAAATTTTCTTTCATTTTTACTAAAAAGATCGTCCTACTATGATTATAAACTAATATTTTTAAGCAACGCATGCCATTACTTTGTACGTTAACTTGAATCATTACTTTTTTACGACCTCGGTTATATCACGTTTTCGGATATATCGCGTTTTTTCTGTTGTCTCCGAACAAGCACGATATAACGAGGGGTTACTGTATTATGGAATTGTGGCTAATATTAGCGCAGCAACAAATTGCCTTCTTTGTGGGAAGAAGGGAATTTCTAGTGGAGCTACTAGTTGATAGGACTCAATCGCGGGTCACCTTGTCTAGAGGTCAGAGAAGTTTGACCTGGATGGGGATTCCCTAGGCTCGAGTCCCGGCTCAGGCATGGATGTACTTCCTATCTCTTCTGTCTTTGTCCTTTTCCAGGTAGCACAAATAACCTTTAAACGTTTTATTAACGTTTTTAAGCGGTTGTTATAACATTAATAACCATTTTACAACCTTTAAAAAACGAAGTGTGCTACTTGGGTTCTCTGTGTCAATGCTTGTTGTGACTGCCCTATAAACTGGTCTTATGGCATGTGTGTTGAGTTAAATCGAATTTCCTGCTAAATGGTGCTTGTAAGAACGGAAGCCGCACCTATTCTACCCTTAATGGGGTACATGTATCTACTCGTGCTCTGGTACCCCGAGTGGTATAATTAATAACAATCGAATGCGATCGAATCGAATTATATTTGTAAATTGTCTTAAAAAATGATTAACACAGCTTATTTGTGCAGTGTACCGCATAACTGACTGCAGTTTTATGTAATTAATTAATATGACAGCTCGTAAATCTCTGGATTTTGAAGCAAAATGACGAATTTGGCATCTATTGCAGAAAAATTTATATTGCTATGATGGGGTTTCCAGTGAACAAAACACATCAACTGTAACCACTGGATTTTGCAGTTTCGGAGAACTATTTTTTTTTTTAAACTCGTCATGTCCTTGATAATGCTTTTGTGTCACATTTAAATGAACCACTAATAGAAAAACGTGTTTTTTTGGCTCCTCAGCATTGCTACTGCTATGTTTTTCAGTAGATATTAGGCAAATATTGTAATTATGTACCCTAAACGCTGTATTATTACAAATATATTTAGTTTATACTATGTTCACGAAATCATCATCTTCACTGCAAAAAAGTGAACTGTTGTTTTTACAGTATAATACTGGAAGCCCAGGTTCCAATTGAACACTAAAATGCACAGTAATAAACAGTAAAACTAGCAATTTTATAGTTTCTTACCATAAAAGGAGCAATTTGACAGTTTATTGCTGTAAAATTTAGTTGTGTTATACTGTAAAAACAACAGTATAATACTGGCAGCTGAATTTCCAGTTTAAAACTGTAAAATGAACGGTAAAAAACTGTAAAATTAGCAATTTTTACAGTTTATTACTATAAAATTAGCCAAATTATAATTTAAAAGCAACATTCATTTTTTACAGTGCTGTCCCTTATAAGGGACAAGTTGAAGAATAATTTCATTTCCAAAAAATGACTTGATATGTCATGAAGTTTTAAAATTATTTTTATGATATTCACATAGCGTGATATAGACATAAATATAAAGGGCCATTCCGCCGTCACGTGTGGAACAATCAGACCGGAAATGTTCACCAACATTTTGTTATAGCTCTTTCACAGGTGTTTTAATCTTTGCATTTGATGCAAATGTACTTCTGACACAGTTATGTTTTTGCTTAATAGGTTGTTATTTACAATTTAATTTATTTGTGTACGTCACGTGCGGGACATACAAAGTCAACCTCATGTCATGTGCTGTATGAATGAGTTAATATTTTTGCTCGATTAATTTAGCAATGACAAAACAAACTGTATTTTACGAAAGCTAAGGCTCTAATGTAAATGAAACATATTTCATTTAATCAGAAATAATAGTTTAAACCGAAAATATTTTTGGCCTATTCCACGAAAACATAGCCATTTTGTCCCGCACGTGATGGTTCATATATTTCATTAAAAGATAGGTAATACATTTTCTTAAGAAATCACTCATACGTGTGTGATTTCATAAGCAACAACATTGTGTTCATTACCCTTTTAAATTTCTATTTTTAATCAAACTTATGAAGCGTTGCGTGCGGAAAAAAGCTACCGTTTTCCGTGGAATGGCCCTAAAGTGTTAGATTTAAACAGCACAAAACTTTTGAATGTAACAATCTCACTCATTCAGAGTAAAGATTCTCCATCTCACCATTATCGTATAGCTTCTTTTATATTAATTTTACCAAAGTGATTATCAAAAGGCAAAATTACTTGTAGATGATATAAAAGAAATGTCTCTGAAACATTAGATTACCCAGGTAGCACAAATAACCTTTAAACGTTTTAGAAACGTTTCTAAGCGGTTGTTACAACGTTAATAACCATTTTACAACCTTTAAAAAACGAAGTGTGCTATTTGGGTATGCATTCAATAAGCATAGAAAGACTTTCTCTCCCTGAAGCAGAATTGATCGATAGAGAACGTCTGGTTTATTATGGAAAATTAATTTTCTGATCAGAAGGACATGAATCTATCGTGCAAAGCTTTACAAACCTGCTTATATTGTTTTGGACATCGGATCATGCCAGTACAGTTTCAGAGGTAGAGATAAGTAGTCCATTGAACTGTAATCAGAAGAGTTGATAAATTAGCGAGAAAACTACTGAGAGAACAACAAATTTTGCTCATAGTCTCAAACTAAATGACTAATTTCAGCTATTTATTCGTCAGCAAAATAAATGAAAGAAAATTTAATGCATTTAAACTGTCATAGAGCAGATGCATTTGATGTGTTCCTCTTTGGATTTATTAATAGATTAATTTAAACGTTAAAACTGTGCGAGGAATGGCAGGGTTGTAATTCAATATTATTCTCCAGTTATTAACCTCTTTTGTCAGCAAATAACGGCTGTTGAGATGAATTATGTTTATTCTTGATGCATGTACAAATAAACAGAAATGAGCATACATTAATCAGAAAATCTAGTTTCATCCTAACGCGAGAACCATTATGTAAGAAATGTCTTTAATAATTTGTTAGTTCTTGCTTTGTTTCCGTTACATTGAAATTTCAATGTAACTCCACACTGCAGAAAATAGATGTTTTTTTTACAATATAATACAACTAATTTTGTAGTAATTTTAAAATAATAAACTGTAAAATTGCTAGTTTCACAGTTTATTACTGTGCACCTTACAGTTTTAAATTGGAACCTCTGCTGCCAGCATTATACTTTTGTTTCTATATTATAATACAGCTAATTTTATGGTAATAAGCTGTAAAACTGCTAATTTTACAGTAATACGCAGTAAAGTTGCTAGTTTTATAGTAATGAACTGTAAAATAGTAAGTTTTAACGTAATAAGCTGTAAAATTGCTAATTGTATAGTAACACAAGTAGCATCAACTCATCGGATTTTGCTCGGCCGATCATTGAACTCCTCGTAAACTGATCCCGTAACACACGATGACATCGTTCCGATCAGTATCCGAGTACGGCTTTCGATGAGCTACTTTTCATCGGAAAACGATGTCCTTTCGATCAACTTTCCCGATGAAAATAAGCTGAGCTTCCAAAATTGATCCTAAATTCATCGGCACGGGACTGCACTGCTCGTAAATTGCTCCAAATCTCATCGTATTTCGAGCAAAACTCATCGGATTTTGCTGCTCGGATTCTGTTTGGCCGATGAGACATATTGGAACAATTCCCGATGAGAACTCATCGAATCCGATCATCGGCCGATGAGAATTTCATCGGGTTTCGATGAATGGCCGATCATCTGCCGATGAGATCATGCTGCTGGGAATGAGCTGTAAAATAGCTAGTTTTAGTTTTAAACTGGAACCTCTGTTGCCAGTATTGTACTGTAAAAACAACAGTTTATTTTTTGTAGTCTAGCTGAGTAATTTCCACAATCGATTCCAATAAACATATTAAATCTGAGTTTCATCATATCTATCTCTATCATGAGTTGAATTTTTATTTTAAAATAAGCTTTTACATACTGAAAATATCGAAAAGTTAAATGTTTAGAACGAAAAAATAATTACAGCGAAGTAAATCCTTTTTTTTAACAAACGCATCTTGTAATGATAAATCTAGAAAAGAAGCTTCTCTATAATGAAAATGAATACATTTTTTTTACTTGTATAAAGATTTGATCTGAACATCATTTACTTTCCAACCAGGAAAACATGGACTCATCGTGCAATGTTTTACAAGCCAGCTTAATGCATTTTGGACACAGAATCATGCCAATATAGTCTCAGAGAGCCCGAAGTCCATTTAACGGTAATCAGCAAAGTTGATCCATTAGCGAGAAAACTACTGAGAGAACAATCAATTTTGCTGTCGGTCTAAATGCTACGTTCAGCTATTTAATCGTCAGCAGAAGGGATGGCAGAAAATTTAATGCATCAAAATTGTAACAGAGCAGATGCTTTTGATGTGGCTCTCTTCAACTTGGTTAATAGATTAATTTATATGTTAAAATTATTCGTGGAGTAGAAGGGTTGCAGTTTCATATTGTCCTCCAGTTATCGGCCTCTTTTGTCAACAAGGAACTGCTGTTGAAACAAAATATGTTTATTCTCGATGCATGTACAAATGTACTGAAATGAGCATACATTAATCTTCAGAGCTCGTTTCGGGTGAAATAATTACCGGTAGTGTGATGCTTCTATTAACAGCGAGAAATGCAATTAATTTCATGATCTGTAGTGATTAAGTAGTGTAATGGAAAGTTTCAGCTATTTCTGAGACAAAGAACATTTGTGATAGTGAAAGAAATTTTTATTAATGTTTTGTTTTTCGGTAGGTTTTTGAAAAATTAATACCTCACACTGTAAAAAATGAATGTTGTTTCTACAGAAGAATACAGCAAATTTTATAGAAATTAACTGTAAAAATTACTAATTGTACAGTAAAAAACTATAAAAATGCTAATTTTACAGTACTAAGCTGTAAAATTGCTAATTTTAAAGTTTATTACCGTAAATTTTAAGTTTTAAGCTGGAATATCTGCTGTCAGTATTATACTACTGTTTTTATAGTATAATACAACTAAATTTTGCGACAATAAACTGTAAAGCTCCTAACTTTACATTAAAAAACTGTAAAATTGCTAAATTTACAGTTTATTGCTGTGCCTTTTACAGTTTTAAATTGGTACCTCGGCTGCCAGTATTATATTATAAAAACAACAGTTCAATTTTTTTGTAGTGCATAATCAAAATCATTTTTTAATTATTCTGTATTAATCCCTATATATCCAAGTAACTAAATTATAAATCATTAAAAAATGAATTTTTGTTAAGCACGAATAATTTAATACTTAAAGTTCAGAGAAATCATTAGTTTATTTCTATCAAAAGCTGTCATTTATCGTACTTAATGTGGCTATTACATACAACATTGAATTATTTTAAGGTAACTTTTAAGAATTTATAGGCATCTAAATGTTATTGAATGGAAGTCATAAATTTGAATATTTGCCTAAACAAAATTTGATAAACTTCGTTTCTTTTTTTTTAGTTTTTTTTTTGTTTTTATATTGCTTGTCGATTATTCTTTTCATTTTTTTCATTCATTGAAGAAATATAGTCCCGCCATCTGTACAGATGTATAAATTTTGCCACATTAAATTGTACATGTGTCTAAGTTGGTTAAGTTCATGTGCTCACAACATTTTTTATTGTGTTTGTTTTGCTGATCTCTTTTTAACTTTTTCTTAGCGTGTATGTGAGTGATTTTACACTGAAGTGACAAAAGTCATGGGATACCTCTTAATATCGTGTCGGCCCTCCTTTTGCCCGGCGAAGTGCAACAACTCGACGTGGCATGGACTCAACAAGTCGTTGGAAGTCTTCTGCAGGAATATTGAGCCATGCTGTCTCGATAGACGTCCATAATTGTGAAAGCGTTGATGGGGCAGGATTTTGGGCACGAACAGACCTCTCGATGGTGTCCCATAAATGCTCAATGGGATTCATGTCGGGCGATCTAGGTGGCCAAATCATTCGTTGGAATTGTCCAGAATTTTCTTCAAACCAATTGCGAACAGTTGTGGCCCGGTGACATGGCGCATTGTCATCCATAAAAATCCCATCGTTGTTTGGGTACATGAAGTCCATGAATGGCTGCAAGTGATCTCCAAGTAGCTGCACATAAGCATTTCCAGTCAATGTTCGGTCCAGTCGCACTAGAGGACCAAGTCCATGCCATGAAAAAACAGCCCACACCATTACGGAGCCACCACCAGCTTGAACAGTGCCTTGCTGACAGTTTGGGTCCATGGCTTCGTGGGGTCTGCGCCACACTCGAACCCTACCATCGGCTCTTACCAGCTGAAATCGTGACTCATCGGACCAGGCCACGGTTTTCCATTCATCTAGGGACCAACCGATATGCTCACGTGCCCACGAGAGTCGCTGCAAGCGATGTCGTTCTGTCAGTAAAGGCACTCGAGTCGGTCTTCTGCTGGAATAGCCCAAGAAATCCAAATTTCTCCGCACAGTTCTAGCAGACACGTCCATTGTACGTCCCACATTGATTTCTACGGTGATTTGACGCAGTATTGCTTGTCTGTTAGAATTTACGACTCTTTGCAGACGTCGCCGGTCTCGATCTTTAAGTGCAGGCGGTCGACCACTGCGCTGTCCATGGTGGGATGTTATGCCTGAAATTTCATACTCTCGGCACTCTCTTGACACAGTGGATCTGGGAATGTTGAATTCTCTAACGATTTCCGAAATGGCATGACCCATGCGTCTAGCTCCAACTAACATTCCGCGTTCAAAGTCTGTTAATTCACGTCGTGCGGTCATCATCACGTTAAAACCTCTTCACATGAATAACTTGAACAGAAATGAAAGCTCTGTAAAAGCACAGCGCATTTATACCTGTTCTATGCGATGCTACTGCCATCTGAAAATTTGCATATTGCTATCCCATGACTTTTGTCACTTCAGTGTATTTTTACTTAAAGAAAAAAAAAGTACTATTAAATTTCGAATCCGGTAAATACATAAAATAATCGTTTTGTCTCCTTTTAAGGATTGCATTTCATTCATTTGATCAATAAGACTTTGAAAGGATAGTTAAAAACATTAATTTTTTTTAAAGATAACTTTTAACTCAAACGGGGACGCTCTTTAACACGGAGATTATTTATATTGTTACAAATCTTGTAAATAGTTGTTGTTTTTACTGCCTTGCATCATTTTATTAGTTTTGGTTTTATCTGACGTCATGTTGCAAAAGTATCTGAAGATATCACCTTTATCACTAGTATACCGGCCCTGTAACACTTTGTAGTTTTTACACTTGCCCTAACTTTGATAAGCATGAAGACATTTTCGCGTGTTTTTTTTTTCTCTTTTATTTCTAGCGTTTTCTTGAATGGAATATGTAATTTATGAATGACCAGAATGCTCCGGATTTTGCTAGAACCTTCTTTCTGTGTATAAATAGCCTTGAACACAGTTTTTAGTCAGTCAGTTGTTTTCAGATTTGATTCTGGTGACTCGTTTTCTTCGCTATTCGCTTGGACGAATGTTTGTTTTGCTTTTGTAATTGCTTAATTACTGTTCACGTTAGATACGTGGTGCTGAATTACTGTTGAGAGTACAGTGTAGTGTTTGCTTCCTAATTGCTGATGTTTAGCAATTGTTTTCTGCTCTTATTGTAAATAGTGTAAATACTTGTAAATAAATTTATAGTTACTTCCTCAAGATTGGAATGCTCATTTGAAGAAAGTTGAAGGTGCTACGGACTCGTTACAATTTTGGCGCCCAACGTGGGGCATCTTCAAGGACTTTCTTGGAATTACCTGTGAATTCGGACTTTTCTTCCTAAGGACTTTTTGACTTCAGAATTTTATGGTGATTACTCGAGCAATGGAGGAACAACTGAAAAAACTCCTTGATGCTATCAACGCTGTTAAAAGTGACATGACTGCGAGCATGGCTGCGAATCAAGAGCAAATAAAGAATGATATGGCGACTCTGGCTACTAATCAGGAACAATTAAAGAATGAGCTCGCTACTAATCAAGAACAATTAAAGAATGAACTGGCTACTAATCAAGAACAATTAAAGAATGAACTGGCTACTAATCAAGAACAATTAAAAATTGATCTTGCAACTAATCAAGAACAATTGAAAAATGATCTAGCTGAAGAAATTAAAAGCGATTTAACGTCAATGAAAAGTTTGGTGGAAAGTAAATTTACCAATGTGGAAAATAAAGTGGAGGCTCTGGAAGAGAAAGTTGACAGCGTTGAGAATCGAATCACCACAGTAGAAAACAATGTTGAAAAGAAAATTAAAGAACTTGAATCGAAGTTATCAGCATCCTCCAACAACTCAAGTGACTGTGTAGCTGCAGCTGGAACTTCTCGTCCATCCATCAAACTGGCTACGTTTGACGGGAAGACCTCGTGGAATATTTACAAGAAGCAGTTCCTCATCGTTGCAGAAGCAAACTCCTGGGACTCTTCCACGAAAGCCTGTCAACTTGCAGCCTCGCTGAGAGGGGATGCAGCTGATATACTACAGACCTTCCCAGAGGACAAGCACCATGACTTCGAAGCCTTATCATCGGCCTTGGAGCTTCGCTTTGGCGAATCCTGCCAAAAAGAATTCAGCCAACTTCAGCTCAAATCCCGACTCCAGAGAGCTGGAGAGACTTTGCAAGTTTTTGCAGCAGACGTTGAGAGGCTTTCCCATCTCGCCTTCTCGGACTGTCCTTCGGGTGTTCGCGATAGCCTGGCCCTGAACTACTTCATAGATGGAGTGCGAAATCCAGAAATTCAGACGGCTCTCCGGATGGCGGACATTAAAGATCTTAAATCCGGTCTGGTCTACGCAATGAAGTTCGAGGCTGCACAGCAAACGTCCCGCAAGGATCGCCATTCAATCAGAGGCGTGGAAGTGAGTGCCCGGATTCGAACTCAACGTGTCTCTCGGAAATTAAGCGACAAATCAAAGAGATCTCGGGGACCCTGAAGAAGATTACGGCTCACAAGGACCAAAGTAGACAACCACTGAAGTGCTGGAAATGTGGCGGTGAGGGCCACGTACGAAAGAACTGCGAAGCTCGCCAAGAAAAGAAGAAGTCTCCCAAAGTTTTCCAGATTTCCCCAAGAAGTGGCGGCTGCAACGGACTCTTCATTTACGCTTATGTGAATGGGTTTCCCTGCGAAATGATTGTGGACACAGGAGCCAACGTTACCATTATTAAGACTGATGTGGCTCGTCAATTTGGACTCAAGATCTTATGGACGCCGCCCTGCGTTACTCTTCAAACTGTGACAGGTGACAAAATTGAGATTGAAGGAAAAGTGAACTTAGAAATAATGTTCGGAAGCGCCACTTACCATCACACGGCATTCGTCGCTGACATTACAGATCCCTTCATTCTCGGACTGGACTTTTTGAGAAAATTTGATTTTTCTATCGACTTTAAAAATAATGAGCTGCACTCGATGAGGGAAGACATAGCAATTTTCAATACCGAAAATAACTTAAAATCCGCTCATCAAATAATAGCCCAAACAGATTTATTGATTCCCTCTAGATCAGAAGTACTAATACCTGGCTCCATCAAGGAAAACAACAGCTTTAAATTCGGCCTCATTGAATATCCTAACCAGAATAATAGCCCAAAAGGAGTACTAGTGGCATCTACGCTTGTGGACCTTTCAAGGAATGCAGTTCCTGTGAGAGTCGCCAATGTAAGTGAAAGACCGAGGAATATTAAGAAAGGAGAAGTGTTGGCAACTTGTACTCCCGTAAACTGCATCATCAGAAGAATTGATTCCTCCTCCGCTGTGTCTTCCGAGTCCTTGACTTCGAAATTAATTGGGAGTGCACCATTATCGAAGGATCAAAGATACGCTGCGGAAAAATTGGTGGACAACTTCAAGCAGGTGTTTTCATCTACATCCGAGGATGTTGGTCGCACGAGTTTAACGCAGCATAGGATCGACACTGGAGATCATCCCCCTATCAAGCAGCATCCAAGACGACTACCGTTCGCCAAGAAGGAAGAGGTTGAGATCCTCGTAAAAGAGATGCAGGAGAATGACGTCATCGAACCCTCATCCAGTCCTTGGGCATCCCCTATCGTCTTGGTCCGAAAGAAAGACGGCTCCACCAGATTTTGTGTTGATTACCGACGCCTGAATGACATCACCAAGAAGGACAGTTACCCTCTTCCACGGATCGATGACACTCTGGACACCCTTTCCGGACACAAGTGGTTTTCGACCCTGGATTTAAAGAGCGGCTACTGGCAGGTGGAGATACACCCCGACGACCGAGAGAAGACGGCGTTTACAACCGGACAAGGCTTGTGGCAGTTTAAAGTGATGCCCTTCGGCCTCTGCAATGCACCAGCCACGTTCGAGCGTCTTATGGAATCAGTGCTACGAGGACTCTCTTATGAATCCTGTCTTGTCTACTTGGACGACATCATCATCATAGGACGCAGTTTTGAGGAACATTTGGACTAATCTTAGGAAGGTGCTGCAAAAGCTTAAGGAAGCCAACCTGAAGTTGAGCCCGTCCAAATGTAATTTGTTCCGCCGTGAGGTGAACTACCTTGGTCACATTATCTCCTCCGAGGGTGTACGAACAGATCCAGATAAGGTATCCGCAGTCAAGAATTGGAGCCGCCCCGAAAATGTCCATCAGCTGCGAAGTTTCCTGGGGCTCTGCACGTACTACAGGAAGTTTGTGAAGGGTTTTTCCAACATTGCACGACCTTTGCATAAGCTGACGGAGAGCAAACAAAAATTTGAATGGTCCAAAGAATGCGAGGATGCATTTCTACAGCTGAAGGAGGCTTTAACATCAACGCCTATTCTCTCTTATCCTCAGCCTGGAAAATCCTTCATACTTGACACTGATGCGAGCCACGAGAGCGTTGGAGCTGTTTTATCTCAAGAAATAGACGGTAACGAACATGTCATCGCCTACTGGAGCAAATGCTTATCCAAGTCGGAGCGAAATTATTGTGTCACGAGAAAGGAATTGCTCGCCATAGTTAAAGCTGTAGAACATTTCCATCATTACCTCTACGGCCGTAAATTCCTGCTCCGGACTGATCATGCCTCTTTAACTTGGCTTTTGAATTTCAAGAATCCAGAGGGCCAGGTAGCCAGGTGGATACAGCGGCTCCAGGAATATGACATCGAGATTAAGCACCGAAAAGGTTTGTCACACGGTAATGCTGACGCATTATCAAGAAGACCTTGTTCCGAGAACTGCCATTATTGCTCCCGAATAGAGAAACAGTACGGGACGACAATCCCTACTGCCTGTCAAGTTACTGCTACTTCATCATCTTCAGATCCTGATCCATGGAGTGACGACCAAGTAAGAAAAGATCAGCTTGAAGACCCAGACCTAAAGCCTATCATAGAGTTAATGGAAAAAGACAGTCGGCGACCTAGTTGGCAAGACATTTCTATCTACAGTCCTGCAACGAAAAGATACTGGGCTCTATGGAAATCTCTCCAGCTGCGAAATGGCGTCCTGTATCGGAAATGGGAATCTGACGATGGTAAAGCATTCAAATGGCAGTTACTCCTTCCCAGATCAAGAATTCCAGACGTTCTAAAGGAGTTGCACAGTAGTCCGACTGGAGGACATTTTGGTGTGTTGAAAACCCTCTGCAAGGTTCGAGAGCGCTTCTTCTGGAGCAAGGCGAAGGATGACGTAGAGAAGTGGTGTCATTCTTGTGACGCCTGTGCTGCCCGTAAAGGACCGAAGAGAAGAAGCCGCGGGAAGCTACATCTTTACAACGTAGGAGCTCCTTTCGAACGAATCGGGATCGACATTCTTGGTCCTCTACCGAAAACTACTGATGGGAACAAATACATCCTCGTTGCCATTGACTATTTCACCAAATGGCCCGAAGCATATTCCATTCCGGATCAAGAAGCTACCACTGTAGCAGAGACTCTAGTCCAGCATTGGATCTCGAGATATGGGACACCTTTGCAGATCCATTCCGATCAGGGAAGAAACTTCATCTCTGCTGTGTTTAAGGGCCTATGTGATATCCTCAAAATTGAGAAAACTCGAACGACACCACTACACCCACAATCGGACGGCATGGTGGAGAGATTCAACAGGACAATCCTTAATAATCTCTCGCTTATGGTCTCCAAAAATCAACAGGATTGGGACAAGAAACTTCCTCTGTTCCTGCTGGCCTACCGCAGTGCTGTCCACGAGACCACCGGATATTCCCCATCACAGATGCTCTTCGGCCGAGAGCTTCGGCTGCCTTGTGATCTCGTCTTCGGTCTCCCTCCAGATGCGCCTTCATCGCCTGAGGAGTACGTCCAGGATCTCCAGGCCCGGTTGGAGGACGTTCATCACTTCGCACGGGAGCGAATCAACATCGCGACGGAGAAGATGAAGACCCGATACGACACAAGGTCCACTGGCCATGACTTTCAAGAAGGTGACAAGGTGTGGCTATGGAATCCCATCCGACGTAAAGGTCTGTCACCCAAATTGCAGTCGCATTGGGATGGACCCTACACAGTCCTTCACCGGCTGAACGACGTCGTAGTGAGGATCCAGAAGTCATCACATTCAAAACCTAGGGTTGTCCATTATGATCGGCTAGCCCCATACTATGGCCATAGTTCGTAAAATAAATCTAAAGCTACCATGGTAATTTGTTTGTAAATTTTGTAAATAACTTTTGCCTTTAATTGTTTGTAATATTACTTTATCAATGTTATTATTTCTTTCATGTTCTCATTGTTATTGTTTATCATGTTTATGATTGGTCATCATGTAATGTGTGCATCTGTAAATTTTCCCTTGCTTCCTTTCTGGGGATTGTACTGCCCGGGACGTGCAGTCCTTGGGAAGGGGGCAATGTTACAAATCTTGTAAATAGTTGTTGTTTTTCCTGCCTTGCATCATTTTCATTAGTTTTGGTTTTATCTGACGTCATGTTGCAAAAGTATCTGAAGATATCACCTTTATCACTAGTATACCGGCCCTGTAACACTTTGTAGTTTTTACACTTGCCCTAACTTTGATAAGCATGAAGACATTTTCGCGTGGTTTTTTTTTCTCTTTTATTTCTAGCGTTTTCTTGAATGGAATATGTAATTTATGAATGACCAGAATGCTCCGGATTTTGCTAGAACCTTCTTTCTGTGTATAAATAGCCTTGAACACAGTTTTTAGTCAGTCAGTTGTTTTCAGATTTGATTCTGGTGACTCGTTTTCTTCGCTATTCGCTTGGGCGAATGTTTGTTTTGCTTTTGTAATTGCTTAATTACTGTTCACGTTAGATACGTGGTGCTGAATAACTGTTGAGAGTACAGTGTAGTGTTTGCTGCCTAATTGCTGATGTTTAGCAATTGTTTTCTGCTCTTATTGTAAATAGTGTAAATACTTGTAAATAAATTTATAGTTACTTCCTCAAGATTGGAATGCTCATTTGAAGAAAGTTGAAGGTGCTACGGACTCGTTACAATATAGAAAACTTAAAGATTTTCTTTCACTTAGATTGTTTTACCGCTTTGAAATTTAACATAAAGACTTTTTTTATTGTAATGCGTTATAAAGAAAAGCGCTTTAAATCAAATTTCAAGTAGGAGGTATGAAAAGAAGCATAACTGTTTGAAATTCTTAACTCGTTTTAAAACAATTATTGCTCTCAGTACTATTTTTTTGGAATTTTTATTGCCAGTAATAGTTCGTTTATTCGCTTTTTATGAATATTTGTTTGATTGTGAAATACACTGGCGGAAAAAAAAATCCCAACACCAAGAAAAAATTACTGTAGAGTAATGAAATTTGGGAAATGCAATTGTCTAGTTAACATGCTTAATTGATTACATGTTCAAGATCACTGGCTAATTTAAGCTCAAGAAAATGCTGTGCAAATGTGAAATTATGTTAATTTAATAGAGGGTGTAACCTCCAGAATTTTGAAGGCTAGCCTGCAAGCGTGCATGCATTATGTCATATAGGTGCCAAATCTCACTTTGTGGTATGGAGTGCCATGCTTGTTGCACTTGCTGTGTCAATACTAGGACCGTCATTGCTGACTGTGGATCATGCTCGAGGTGCCGTCCAATGATATCCCATACGTTATCAATTGGAGACAGATCTGGTGATTTTGCAGGTCATGGTAACATGTCAGTACTCTGTAGCGCACATTGCGTTACAGCAGCGATGTGAGGGCGAGCGTTATCCTGTTGGAAAACGCCCCCTTGAATGCTACTCATGAAGGGCTGTACTACTGGTTTAATTAACAGACTGACGACAAATTTTCAGTCAGTGAGTTTGGGATAACCACAAGAATGCCCCTGCTGTCGTAGGAAATTGTTCCAGAGACCATAACTCCAGGTGTGAGTCCCGTGTGTCTAGACCGTAGACCGCTTGGATGCAGGCTGTCACCTGGTCTCCTTCTGACCAATATACAGCCACCACTGCCACTAATTTAGAATCTGTTTTCATCAAAAATTACAACAAATCTCCACTCCGACCTCCAGAGAACTCTGTCGTGGCACCACTGCCGTCGGAAAAGGCAATGGTTTGCAGTCAATGGAATACCGGCTACAGGCTGCCTGGCTCGGAGCTGTCCTTGAAGTAAACAGTTTCTTACCGTTCCTTGGGTCACGACGGTACCAACTGCAGTTAGAATATCAGCCGCAGATGCAGTACGATGCACCACAGCAAGATTCGGCGATCTTCCTTCTCAGTCGTGCCACGTGGCATCTCGGAACTCGATCTTCTTGAGGTAGTACCATCCCTTGCCCATAGCTTCCAATAATCATGCATGGTGGAAACATTCCCACCCAAGTCTTTCTGCAATATCGCAAAATGAAAATCCACCTTCTCGTAGCCAAAGTGTACGACCTCGTTTAAACTCGGTAAGCTGTTGATAATGCCTTCTTCGTCTTCTTAAAGGCATTCCTGGCTAACATGAACGCAATTCGTCAAACTTCATGGAAAAATAATACACACGAGCTTCAGAGCACGCTTTTAAAACAAGCCTTATTTGCACGTTCTGAGTGACGCCAGCTGCGCCACACTTATGCGCGGAACGCGAAATTCATCTTTCAGTTGTATAAATACGCCTACCAAATTTCGTTTATCTAACACAAGTCTTTCTTGGTGTTGGGATTTTTTTTTCCGCCAGTGTATATAATTTAAAATTGAACACTAACTTTGAAATAAAAAAAAATTAAGCCTCACTTCCTTATTAGTTTTTATTTGTCCTCTTAAAGCATTTGATGAATTTAATGTTTATAATTGCGACTGAAAATTGCGATGGTAAAGCATAAAAGAGAGAGAAGAAAGATATATTTTTTAACATATTTTTTTTTGCTAATATTAAGAATCTAATGTCTCAATAATATAAAACAAATGTAGGGTAGACCTACTAGGGAATGAAAACATCGTAGTTTTTCTGGAAAAAAAAAGTTTTAAAACGTTTTTCTCATGTGAATCGGTAGAAGGAACTTCTTTCTACATAGTGGTGCTCAGACTTAATTTACACTACGCACTATTTATTGCGACTATTTATTGCGTCAGCTGAAGGCCACATATAACCAGCTGAATATTTTTTCTGTTTTAAATATTATTCAAAATATAACATACTAAATTTTCAATCTATTCAGAATGAAAAAAAAAACATTTACACAGTCAGCTGATGTATAATCCTCCACTTTTGTGTCAGCTGAATGTTTTTTTTATCTTTTCTAAAGGATATAATTTAAATAATAAACGAACTTTCAGCCGATATGGTATCACTTATTTATTTTATTTTTTTACGCACTTGGGAGGCTGCCGTTGCCTAAACCACCAACTGTAACCTAGCTGAAGTTCCCGAGACTTCATACAAACATGATATCTAATTGCAGAAATGAAAACCAGCCGATATGAAATGACGGAACAAAAGATGTCGCTGGCTTCCGGAAAATGTGGAGTTTGTAGGAAAAAACACTCGCCTTCTAACACCTGGACCTTTTAAAGATTCCGACTTCAATTGCTTATATATTTGCAAAGAAGTCGCAGCTCAGCATTTAAGTAAAAAAAGAACTAACAGATGCTAAAAAAATGCAGAAAACAAAAACATGAAATAAACATTATTTTCACTTTCTATGTAGAAAAGATAACGATCCAATAGAATCTAGAAAAAGACCCCATTACGGTAAAAAAATGTGTCTCACTAATTGATGTGTGAAGAATTGTTTGAATAAAAACTATTGCTTAAATAGAAGAAAATTAGAAAGATGATTTAATTTATCTAGTGGCTAAATTAGTTACTATAAAAATAAGGGAAAAAGATCAAAAGTTAAGTATAGGTGTGCATAACGTAGTATAAATTTACGAGAAAATGAAATACAAAATCATATTAAAAGAAACAGTAAAGCTTTAAAAAACAACTTTTTTGTCTCTCTTTCTCTACAGTGATAATAACATCAAGTTTTCTGGGGGGGGGGGGGAGAGACTTAAGAAATGTTCTATCAGGACATACTTAATGAGAAGTAGAATATTTGTTCGGGTCCGATTTTTAAAAAATAGTGCATTAAAAATGAAACTTTTTTCGCGAAAACAGAAAAAGTAGAAGCACAATCAGTGTAAAGTTGCTAAAATTGCTGAGAACGGGGGCGGAACGCCACTTTGCTAGTGTTTGAGTCACATTCGTGATGGGAGTCTTGGTCGTTGCAAAAACAGTCCTCTGGTAAGTGATTTTGTTAATATTAATTAGTTTAACTATCACACATATTATTTATCATTTCTATGATTTGTGTCTAAATTTATCGGTTGTTTCACAACGAATTATGTACTAATTATTTCAACTAAATGAAAATACAGTTCCCTGGCGACAATTCCCTGCCTAGCAATACGGTAGGGCGCATGTCCCCTGTCATGATTTATCAGAAAAGCACATATAACTTGTAAAATATACAGAATTTTAATTGGCCATATTTTGAACCAAAGTAATAGATTCATTTCGTTCGCAACAATATTATAATTTCGCAAAAATGTCACAAAAATATGCCCGGACACCTTCTGTAGGAACCATAACGAGTTTACAAATTTGTTTAAAAATAAAATACAGCCTAAAAATCAACTGCGCAAAATTTACTTACCACTTTCTTCTTTGAGCAATAATAAATAGGAAAGAAGTAAATTAATTATGTAAAAACCCTTGATCTAAAAGCAGTAAGTGAAAGAGCATATGCTATAATGAAATTTCTTGTGCAAATGCAAATTTTGTTTGAATAGATGGTGAGGTAGGTAAATTATGAAAACGTCACTAAAACGGGGATCTTTTTATACATCTGCATTGTAATATAGCCAAAAGCAAATTCAAAGGGTGAAATATAGGGAAATCATATTTGCATATATAGTGTTTTACAGGGTTATTGACGAAATATCAGTTAAATTATGTGCATTTATTTTTGGAATTCATTACTAACGCGGAATTTTCATTACTCGATATAAAATTGAGGCTATTTTGTGAAAGCATTATACTTATATTTGTTATTTTATCATTTCTTTTAAAATATCAACAACTGCATTTTTGTACTGATGCTTAAAGCAGAAAATATTTAAACGGAATAAAGCTATTTTAAATTTATGAAAGAGTATAATCTTTTAATAAGTATCTGGTAGTATATTGTAAAATATCAAATTAATATAAGAGTAATCGAATAAATTTCTATGAAGTAATAAAAAATTTTAAAATGAAAATGCAGATTACTTTGCATTTTTGACATTCATTTTAGCGCAAATCATATGCAATTATGCATTGCGTGGGATATTTAATCAGCAGACTACTAGTTTAAAGACAAATATTTCAGAGAAGGAGATTCCAGGTTTAGGATTGAAAAAAGAATAATCGAAGAAAGCGTGAGTTTTACAGGGTGTTCGAAAAGTCGCGGAAAGAATGTTTGGACACCTAACAGCCAGGGGTGGCATATAAGGGGGACAAGAAGGGGTGGTTGCACTCCCAAATGTTTCCTGCAGAATGATAAAAAACAGATAAATGCAAATTATGTATACTACAAATCAATGATCACAGGCGAAATAAATTTTAAAACTGTCAATTTTCAACAAAAGTTGATAAAATTCGAAACTTTTTCTTCTAGATTATTTCAAAGAGAAAGGAATCGGAAGTATGTGTTTTCTAACTCAAACTTAAGCATAACAGAACAAGAAAGGATTTTCCCCTTTGACTGGCTATTGATGAAAAGGAAAATTTTCTCTTGTTCTTGACTCCAAGAATTATTAGATTAATACTTAACTAAAAGTTAAAAACTACTTATTACCATGAGAACATTTTGTGTTATAGCTCGTTAAAAATAATTAAATCTTGGGACATAAAAATTTAAATTGTTTTAATAACTCTAATTTTTGTTTTAAGACCTCTTTATGCTAATCACTAGGTATTTTATTTCACGCTGAGGTACTTCATCTTTAAAAATCTCGCTCCCTCAAATAAAATGGTGAAATGCCGCCCCTGCCAACAGCACATATTAAAAATGCTACCCGTTAACTCCGGTACACGCACAAATACGTTGAACCATATTTGAAGACGCTCTTCTTACTTTTTGAAGTGTTATTTGTTTAATTACACTTTCAATGTTTGTTTTAAGTTTCTTCGATGAAGTGCGGATTTTTTGGCATGAACACGTGATTTTGGGTAACTCCATAGACAGTAATAGGGAAGTTTCAACCTATTAAATATTCTTACTTTGGCTACTAGATAGTGTTAAGACACTTACAAAACACAAACATTCACCATCGCCGAATTTTAAAACACAATGATTGATTTTTAATGAAGTTTTAAAAAACCCACGTGCAAAAAAAGCGCTCCTTAAAAATAAAACCAGTGACGTCAAATAGTTCTAATTTTAGCATTTCACCAATAAAAATAGTGGAGATTGTATTCGTCAATGGGCAATCCAATAACCTGCCACGGGTGTCAGCGTCGATTGTTTTAAGCTGTTTGTGGCGAAAATCATATTCAAATTTTAAGCGAGGATTACTTGGCGAGTTCTACCTTTTTCCGGCTGCCAGCGAGAACAAATTGAATTTAAACTGAATTAAAGGTACTTTAAATGAAAAATTTCATACAAACTAGTAACTTTAACTCTTCGCTGTTATTTTTTCTAGTGATTGAAAATGTATTAAGTTAGAAAGCATATTTTAAGCCATGATGTACAGTAATCTTATTACGGCTTGGATGACATGGGCGGTATTTTGTCAACATTCCATAGGCTAAGCTTTTGTTGGATTCTTCAGCACTGCTTCAATAATGGCAGTCATTCTGCAGATTTAGAATCACATGAACTAAGTGAATTTAAAGTTAAAGAGTTACCCGTTACATAATCTCTAAATATTATACTTAAATTTTAATATGAAATGGGGAGCATGGAATGAGATGATTTGGGTAGAATAAAGTTGAAATGGCGTAGTAATTTCTAGCCTTCATGGTTTCTCTGTGTCTAATTTAATATTTTGACTATCTGGTTAAAGTTTTATATAAATAAGGGATATATAAATATACATGTTAACCTTCGGGTAATCGGACACATTATTCTGACTAGGTAAGTCTCGTTGTACCCATGAGGTTTGTTGTTGTTATAGTGTGTCAGTTTTATTAATAATTACTACACTGTAAAAAATAGATGTTGCTTTTACAGTATAATACAACTAACTTTATTGTAGCAAACTAAAAATTGCTGCTTTACAGTAATAAACTGTAAAATTGCTAATTTTACAGTTTATTACTATACGTTTCACAGTTTTAAACTGGAACCTCTGCTGCGAGTATTATACTGTAACAACAACACTTTTTCTTTTGCAGTGTATGAAGTGGGGGTGCGATAGTTTGGACTTCTTTATTTTAACATATAAGACAGCATAAGTCAGATTTACAACACAAGGAGAGAGGTAAAACCACCGAGAGCACCGGCGGAATCCAGCTCGCAACCTCTTGCTTTCGAAGCTAAGATTTTACCCCTGAGCCACTGAGGACCCGTACCCATGAGGTGGTCCAGGGTTTTGAAAGCTAAATTAAATGATTTTAGTTCATTCTGATTTATGATTGGTAATTTTTTTACTAAGTCATACCACATGGTAAAATCAGCTGTATTATACTGTAAAAAAAAAAACATCTACTTTTTGCAGTGTAGCTACACTGGTAAACCTTTCACAGTCAATAGGTGTTTGTCTTTATGAGAAGAAAACAACGTATCTTATGGGAATGTTAACTTGAGTAGCATATATTTCCTTCTTGCCTAGCTATAATATTTCCGTGTATTCGCATATGTAAGTTTAGTTTGCAGCTAAATAAAAAATGGATGATAAATAATATAAAATGAAATGTTTATGTGATAAAAGAATCCACTCCTCAAAGAAGTCCGTGCAATTCATTTAGTTGTTATCGAACCACACCCATGCAACATCATATTCTTTCCATCGATTTTGTCACAACATTAGGCGACATCACGCGATGATTCCTCAATGTTAAATGATTTTGGTAGCATGATAATGTATTATATATGTAATTATTATGAGTACGGTATTATTTGAGAAGCTTTTTTACATTCATGTGTTGCTTTTCAATGTGTCTAACACGCTGCGAGTGTAACCAGTATTAGATACAAAAATATTGTATTTAATGTTTTTTCGAGCACTGCGTGTTTTGATTTACTTTGTGGAAGTATATTCATCATTGGCAAACCACAGCCTTATACGTTACGAAGATAATTGAGTATGTACCAGTTTTGTTTACTAAATGCACGAGCGGGCTGTTTTGGAAGACATTTTTTAAAATTATTCGGAATTTTCAAACAATAAAAATTTCGAAATTTTTGAAATTACTTAACAGCTGAAATTTTTCTCACATTCACTACTGTAACTAAACGTAGCTCATTTTTTTCTAACATTTTTATGTAATTTACTAAACTATTTTCCCCTCTTACCATCGCAGCTTAGTAAGAGGCCTAAGCCTTTTGCTGACCTAGTGCAATCTCCAGGTATGACACAGTCTACAATGGGTCACCATTAAATAGCAGATGTCAATGCGAAAGACAAGAGGAAGGAATCTGGACTCTCTTCGATGGGGAACTGCTCTAAGACTCGAATGTTTTCGAGTGAATTCAAAGCTATACGAATATCCATAGGACCTTTTACATGCCGCATAATAATACTACCATGGCCGCTAACTATTTTTCGACCTTCGAAAATCCATCTATTGGCCACCGCGGCTCCGAGATCGGTTTCAAAGCGTAGAAGGCCTTGAAGGAAGAAAAAATAAATTTCGTTTTTACTGAATACAACTAATTTTACGGCAATTAACTGTAAAAATTCTGCTTTTACAGTACTAAACTAAAATTGCTAATTTTGCACAGATAAACTGTAAAATTGCGAATTTAACAGTTTATTACCGTGCATTTTGCAGTTTTAAACTGGAACCTCTGCTGCCAGTATTATACCGTTGTTTTTGCAGTATAATACAGTTAAATTTTACGGCAATAAACTGTAAAATTACTAACTTTTCCGTAAGAAACTGTCAAATTGCTAGTTTTGCAGTTTATTACTGTGCATTTTAGTTTTAACCTTACACTGCATGATTTTTTTTCTTTGAAAGAAATATATATGTTCTTTAGTGTAATAAGAAAATATTGGAAAACATTAAAAAAAATAATTTTGAGGATTGATGTTTATATTTGCTTTAACTATACCTAATACTTGATTTTTATGCTTGAGTTGCCTTATGCATTAGGGTGGGGCGAAAAATAAAAAGTTTTTCAGGTCAACTTCTAATAGTTGCCAAAAGTTGTCTTTGGTGATAGTTAGCTTTTGTACAAAATTTGAGAAAAATCGGTTAATATCTTCAGGGGGCGCTGCGATCGCGAAGTTTTATCATAGCTTTGTTATGGATTTTATGGTTAAAATATCACAAAGAATGCCTTTAGCTAGTCTCTTTCCTTTTTTTTACTCAAAAGATGTTTTCATGCATTAAAAGCATATGAAATGACTCACAAACGTTATTTAATATGATCTATTTATATTTCCAAAAAATCCATTTTTTTCACGTTTTTGTTTCTTTTTAAATGCTTGAAATATAAATATATCATATGAAATAATTTTTTGTGAGTTATTTCATATGCTTTTAATGCATAAATATATATTATGAGTAAAAAAAATGCAATGAGATTAGCTAACGGCATTGTTTTTCATATTTTAACCATAAAATCCCGATAAAAGCTATGATAAAACTTTGCGATCGCAGCGCCCCCTGAAGATATTAACCGATTTTTCTCAAATTTTGCACAAAAGCTAACTATCAGCCAAAGACAACTTTTGGCAACTATTAGAAGTTGATCTGAAAAACTTTTTATTTTTCGCCCCACCCTATTATGCATGCTCATAAGGATAAATAGTTCATGTAGCCAATTGTCAACGCTATGCAGTGTAGGGTTAAATTGGAGCCTTGGCTGCAGTATTATACTGTAAAAACAACAGTTCATGTTTTGAAGTGCAATGTGACCACTAAATAAAGGGATGATTAAATTCTGTAAGGGGTATGTAATAAGCATACAATATGATTTATCTAACGGACAAATCATTGAGCAAATTTCAATTTTGATGGATGGATGATATTTGATTTTGATTAGTATAAAAACACTTTTTACAGACAAAACCACAAATAAAGAGCATTTTAATTGACTCTGGTTTTATAGTAGAATCTGGATGTTTTCTACCTTATGTTTTGTGTCACCAAAATTATTATAGTGTATAAGTTTAAGTATTGCCGTCATGTCGATATATGTACAAATTCAATCTTTACCAAAACCGTTATACACGGACTTAACGATAAGAGTTCATCTGAACTCCATAGAATATATCTACTTCAAAAGTATGTTCTTTTTTAGAAACCAAAATTTTCAGTTTAGCAACATGAATGTAATAAAGTGAAAGTATTAATAAACTGAAGAGGATAAGGAAAAAATTATAGCACTTTTAAAACGCGGGGTAGTTTGAAATGTTTAGCTGAATACATTTGCAGTAAAACCTTCAGCTTGCCAAAGACTTTGCTAATGTAAAGAAAAAGCTCCATTAATCAAGTTTATTGGAAACATTAATAACTATGCAAAGTAATTAATATTGACTGAGTGCTTAAAAATGAGCCTTATTTAAAAATTCAGTATTTGGTTAATATTATTGATATGGTTTTAGAATAAATCAACAATTTTTTTTTTCAAATACTTTGGATAGACAGAGAGGAAGTTTTTAGGTCTATACTTTTCAGTAAAATTCGAAGTAGTCAGAGTTGTGAGTTAAATTAAGAATCGCATTTTCCCATACCTGGAAAAAAAATACAAATTTTAGCAAAAATTAAAAATACACGTTAGATACACAATAAGATTTTTAGAAAAAATTTAGGGAGCTTAAAAGGTTTCACTCCCTTTTATGTTAAAGATCAAGATTAAAACCTTAAGATGGGCCAATTCCGAGTTTTGGAACTATAAAATTTGAGAAAATCGTGAATGTATTTTTAATATCTTCATATTCATTTTTAATTTCATAATCATCTTGTTGTACTATAAATTGTTCTGTGTGAATATCAAACTAGTTTTTCTGATTAGCATTTGCGTGTTGCTTCTTTATAAATTCGTCCAATCGATGACCTAAAATATAGTAGTTCAGGAACAAATTATCTCATTTAAGTCTCCCTCTACAAGTTAGTATCGATCCAATTCATCACGGCTTCGAGTTTTTCTCATTTAACCTGTCTTTTACGACGAACAGCACGGAATATTAAACAGGTTTCCAACTACTTGTTTCAAAAACGCTTTGGAAGGGACCGCACGCAAATTTGTTCCAATGATTTCATTACTTTGATTTGCTAGGTTAAGTGGAGAGTTTTAAATTTTCACCAAATGTCTGAATATATGTATAATATGATCATGACCATTGATTTTACATTAATTTTCTGTGTAGCAGTAGTTTTGAAGCAAGAAAATAAAAGATTACAAAGGTCCAAAGTGTCCCAATTTTGTCAATCTTTAATTTAGTCTTAAATAAACTTTTTTCCCGAATTCCGTCTTATACTCTCTTAGTTAACTGTAAAAAATTGTGTGTACACTGCAAAAAATAAACTGTTGTTTTCACAGTGTAAAACTTTGAGCAGAGGTTCCAGTTTAAAACTGTAAAATGCATAGTAATAAACTAAAATTAGCAGTTTTACTGTTTATTACTGTAAAATAAGCAATTTTTCAGCTTATTATTATAAAATTAGCTGTAGTATACAGTAAAAAAAAACTTTTATTTTTTGCAGTGTAATTTTACTCCGTAAATACGGTGGCAGCAGTGCTGTTTCCACTGTTATGGAGCAATTTAACCGATATATCTGGTATAAAGCAACGCATCACTTGTGGAAGGTTACACCATGGTAATATGATTATAGTATAACGTTTCACCAATTTAGATGTAAGGTTGCACTAGAATTCTCTGCCGAAAGAAAGAAGAAGAAAAAAGAGCACTCATCAGGCAGGAAGATTACTTCTTCCAATTATTCGGTTATTGAATGTTTGTCAGTTTCTGGCTTTCCTGTTACCAATCAACTTAATTAACTATAAAATTAGCTGTAGTATACAGTAAAAAATAACATTTTATTTTTTGCAATGTAGTTTTACTCCTTAAATACGGTGACAGTAGTGCTGTTTCCACTGTTATGGAGCAATTTAACCGATATATCTGGTATAAAGCAACAAATCACTTGTGGAAGGTTATACCATGGTGATATAATTATAGTATAACGTTTCCCCAATTTAGGTGTAAGGTTTAACCAGAATTCTCTGCCAAAAAAAAAGAAGAAAAAAAAGGCACTCATCAGGCAAGAAGATTACTTTCAATTATTCGGTTATTGAATGTTTGTCAATTTCTTGCTTTCCTATTAAAAATCAACTTTACACAAATTCGTAAGTTATTTTTAATTATACAGGCTAGAGTCGAACTCAAAACCGCGAACTTACTACGTTCAGAGTGCTTTCAAAGTAAACGCGTTTTAGGCAGATTTTCCTTGTTAAAGCCAAATTTTCCTTGCAGAAGTTGGTTTAATTTTCTTTGTTTGAAGTCTGCATTTTTTAAAAGTTCATTCAATTTTCGTTGTTTTAATTAGCTTATAATAAATCCTTACAGAGCACATACATAATTGTTAAAACTATCATTTTCCTTTAATATCAAGTAAATAATGAGAGTTAATTTTCTATATTTTTATTTAAAAACGTATTTTTACATTGTTGCTTTATGTACTATGTTGCATGTTGTTACCCTATATACTGTATTAACCACTTTTTTCATAAAATGGCTAGCTGTTTCCCTAAACGTTGCTTTCTTCCTTACTTTCGAAAGTCCGAACAATTTGGAAATCCGAACTGTCTACGGTCAAAATTAGCTCGGACTTTGACATTCTACTGTAAATTGTAACCCCCAATCGGTACCTTTTTTGAAGAAGCAAATGGACGTTACTAGAACGCAATGTTTGGATTAACTTAAAGTGCAAAAAGTAAATAATAATATCAAAAACATGAATTTGAATTTTGACATATCGAATTCAAATTAATTTAAATTATGTTTTTCCTAATGAGGAATAGCAATATGTGTGTGTGTGTGTGTGTTGTGTGTGTGTGTGTGTTTGTGTGCTTCTTTGCCACCGTGTTCTGCATGGTTGTGCAGCGAGACAACCAATATTGCAGACTCTGTCTCGCAGCGCCACCATGTCCTCCATGAGGAAGGAGCAGGGGCCGGTGAGCAGGTTCAAGGAGATGGAGTACCGGGACGCGAGACGTTGGCAGAATGCTAATCTGAATAAGGAACCACCAACCAACTGGGGTCCAAACAGAAAACACATAGCAATATGTCATTGCTCAAAAAGAGGGGAAAAAAAAGGAATTTATCACATTGAATTTATTTCGGAAAAATTCAAATTAGCGTTTAAGTAATAAAGAATTGATATAAGAAACCTAAAAACTCAATACAGTGAAAACTATAATGCTGACACGTCCTTGTAAGTTGACTACTTATCTAAATTGACCACTTTAATCAGCTACAGATTTAATCCTCTATCATATACATCAACCTCTGTAATTTGTTCACCTGTCTAAATTGACCACTAAAGAGCTGTCGTTACAAATGAACAGCTTTTACAGGTTTCACTGTGCCACAACAAAATTGGCAATTTTAAGTTATTTATTTCCTTGTGTGCAGTTTGTACCTAAGAATATATCGGGTTAAAATGATGAACTTCGTTTTCTGCACATAAATGTTACACTCATCCCGCATTGACAGTTAACTTTTTTCCTCTGTAACTATTAAGGAAGATCGAACATACAAACTGAGCATTTTTTGAAAGAACTTATCCGCTAAAGCAGCTTTCTGCTTTAAAATTTTCAGTTACGAGTACTTTGACCCCAAAAATATGTCCTTTGCTTAGTCAACCCTAGCAAATATTTTTTTTTAGATAAGAGAAACTTTTTTATAGATTATTGATTGAAACTAAAAAAAGTAAAAATAAATAAAGAAAAATTAAAGAAAAAAAATCTCGCTTTTTGGAGAATATTTTTAGGGCTTTATAAATTGCAGCACATGCTTTCATCTTTCAGTTTTTTCCCCAAGATTTTTTTACTTCTGTTCCTATGTTTCGAATTTGTGAAAAAAAAATTATTTTTTACTTAAAACCATAAATGTACTTTCTCTTCAGTCGGAGTATGTAAAGCTGTTCACATCAGAATATAAAAAAAGAGTATCGAGAAGTTTTTTAAAAATAACTAAGTGTGTAATTATGTAATACATAATAAAACAATGGTAAGCAGTAAAACTTGCAGTTGTAATGTAGAAATAACTAGAAAATGCTCGATTGAATGTTAAATGCAAATCTAAATTGTTTATTGAATGTTAGATTTATGATTTTACTATGTTGAACAAAAAACTTTGTTATTGTAAGTTTCAAAATAATCTGTAAGTTGAATGTTAATGTAAATGAACGACACACACACATGAATTGAATTTCAGTTGTTTGTAATTGACTCTACTTTGACTTTTTATGCCTATCCCAAGCTGCTATATCGCTAGAGGGTGCTGCTAGTATTGTTTCAAAAATATTTCCCCCCTCAGTATTTACGCCATTCGTAAAATCACGCCTTTTTTCTACTAGGTAACATCCGAAACATAGTTGTTTCTTCTAAATTAAGTGGTGCTCCCGTACTACGAAGGAAATGTCGAATGATTTTGGTTATTAAAGAAGTGGCAATCTTTTTTGCGACAAAATTTTGCAGAATTAGCTCTCAAAACAACCAAAAAGAAAGAAAGAAATTCAAAGCTATGATTTCATTTTTTAATAATTAATCCCCGCACTTCAAAAAAGCTTATCTGTCTTGCCTAGTAATTTATAATTCAGTGATACTGCGTTGAATAGTTTACTGCTTTTCTTACACAATCTGTGAAGAAAATGCTTTTTTAAAATTCCTGAATACAAGCTACTTTAGTTGATATTTTAAAGCCAGATAAAAGTCTCCGACAAAAGGAAAGTCATTGGTTCACAGCGTTTATCAGCTGTCTTTTAAAATTGATGGAAAGAGTGGTAAATGTCAGACATATATTACTATATACCTGCTTTTATGCATTAAGTACAGTGGAACCTCGATAACTCGACACTCCATGGGACCACGAAAATATGTCGGATTAAGCGGGCTTCACCTTACCGAAGTTCCATAATTTCAACCATTGTAGTGTTTTCTGTCTTGCTTAGTTATTAGTGCATACGATCAACGTGATAAAAAATAATTTCAAATCCTCAAACCTTAAATTATCTTCTTCAAGCAACTCCCCCCTTCGTACCTTGTTTACTGTCAAAGTGCAGTTTTTGTTTCATTTAAATCGTGCGGTTTTTCTTATATTATTTTTGAACACTCGAATATAAAGAAAGTTAGCAACATAATTTAAAGTTTTAATAAAAACCAAACACCCTGCGTGACAAAATCTGAATGCTCTAATCAGAAACTTCCATGTTATCCTCAGCCACAGAGGAGTCATTTCCACTTCTCATCACCTTTCAGTTGCGATAATGATCTCTTTGAAGCCGTTGCAGAATGTCACAGTGATTTTAAACGCCAAGAGAATGAATGGTTTCAGCGAAACTGGCAAGGAAATTTAATTAAAAACGAAATACACGAGTTTGAATATTATTGTTGAACATGCATGTTATCTGTATGTACTGAAAACAAAAACTGAACATTAGCTTTTGAGTTAATGTTGATGCAAAATAAATAGAGATGCTGATGCAAAATAAAGATATTGCTACGCGAAAACATATATGCCTTGAATTAGGTATTATTTGTGAGTATTTATAATTTAACAAGGTAATTTTTTCTGCAGATAATAATATTTTCAGGATTTGGTATTAGGATTTCGTGGTGATAAATAAAGCTTTTGTCAGATGATAGCTAAAAGAAAACATTTGAAAAATATTTAAATAAATATCAAAAATTACTAATGAATTTAGTGCCTTATCCCCCGATTCATTGCTTTAAAAATTTTATATATTAATGTATTTACTAGATATCAAGGAAATGTATGCATGCGCATATAATTTTAATAGGATTTGTTTTTCGTGGTGATAAATGAAGATTTTGGAAGAAGATAACTGAAAGAAGAATGTATGAAAAATATTTTAATATATAAGAAAAATAGCTAAAGAATCAGTCGTGTTATTTGATTTATTGGCTATACCAAGTTTAGTTTTGATTATTCAATCTATCAAATGGATGAAATTCCCAAGAAATAGAAGAAAAGAACTTCGTCAAGATCTAAACGAGACTATTTTCCTAGGTATCTCATTTTTTTAATTATAAAACCAGCTATCGATTAATTTCTATAATCGGTCTCTTCAATTGGCTTCTATTGATTTTTAAATAAATATCTACTTCTAAAATATGAAATTTGATCAAAATAATTTTTGACTAATGAAAATAAATGCATACTTTTATTTTTCCAAACAGTAAATAAACTTTTTAGTTGTCATTTTAGCGGTATTAAAAAAGCAACTTTTGATATTATTTCTGCCATATTAGAGAAAATGTTAACTTTTTAATGTTTCAAATCCATTAACAATGTTTTTCTTAATAATAAATTACGTTTAAGCAATATTTTATTACTCGCATAAGGAATTTGATAAATAATTTAACGAAAATGGTACTAAAGTATTCTGTGTAAATTGACACATTTTCATCTACCCAAAAGTAAGTCTTTAAAATCTCTAAAGCTAATAAAAAAATAATGGCAAAAACATGCAGTCTGGACTTCAATCAAAAGAAATAATGTTTCTCTGTAGAAGACATGTTCCACGTTTGATGGAGCTTGCATATAATTTTCATCAAAAGATACTGGATGAAACTCCAAACTATTCAGCTTATGCATAGTTAAACACGTTCCAAGCTAAAAAGTAAGACTTAGTTGGTAATCTGCTAAGAAAAGTAATGCAGTGACAGGAGGAAAAAATGGTGAAAAAAAACTGTGGTTGGACTTTTCATGTTGTGCGAGAGGTTGTCAGAAAAAATAATTGAAAAGAAAACCTGTAATAGTTAGCGGAGTTGCTTGGATATCATGCAAAAGCATGCATTTTAAATATAAGTCTTCTAATCTTTTCCCTTTTTCTTATAAAGGTAAGGGAAAATTTCTGTCCTGGAAAATTATCTGCATTTTCATTAAAACGAAGTAGTGAATATATTTGTTTTACGAAGAGAATATCCTATTAATGTTGAAAGAATAACATTTTCTGTTTGACAAGTATCTCTATGTATGTTTTTGTTTCATGTTTCTTGGGGGCTTACACGAAAAAGTAAATAAATAAATAAATAAAAAATAAAACAGAATGCAGTAACCCAATGAAGGAACAGCTCTAATCAGTGTACAATTAACATTTTCTGGTTGTCTTCGTTTTGGAAGTTGCAATTGCCAATTCATAAAAAAAAAAATGTAACCTTATTTTTTGTACAAAAAATTAAATAAATAAATAAAATAATTAGATAAAATAAATAAATAACTAAATAAAATATTATAAAAACCTATATTAATAAATAAATTGAAAATGAATAAATGAATAAAATACGAAAGTTCATTCCATGGTCGATCCACACCCTACCTCAAGAGGTTATTCACGGAATCAAGCATAAATTGTTATGCAGGTGACCCTGAGAAAAAAATTAATTTTTCACTCGAATTGCTGTAAGTGGATGAAACAATTGAACTTCTTTGTTCAGTGCAATTGCTATATCTTCTAAAGTAATGCAAAAAATTAGGACAAATTTCATGTCCAGTTAAACTCGATGACTCCATTGCAATGAAATGTATTAGTGGTTCATTCACGTAAATGAGATCTTGCTAACTTTTTATAATAGTAGAAGAATACTTTCTAACTGGGTCTTCAATGAATGAAAGATTTAGATACATGAAAACTCCTTTGTACTGTTAAGATTTAAAATCCAAGATATCTTCATAAATTCTCCGAACATTTATTCTTATAGGAAAGGAATGTTTGTTATTATAACTTAGTCTGGCCTTTAAAAATAATACATGAAGAGCGAAAAATGTTTCCAAACTTGGATATTAATTTTGAAGTTAGCAAAAAATCTCTCAAAAAACTTTTTAATACTATAAAGAAGAGTTAATTAAAATGAATACGTTTTTTGTGAGAGAAATGCTTCAAAAATCTAAAGAATTTGAGCAACTTGAAGTTCACAGATTAAAAAAGTTGAAATTCCCAGCAGAAATTAGTAAAAAAACGGCTTAAAGAACTAGATTCTTTCCGCTTTGGTGCTAGTATGTGAAACTAATGCAGAGTAATGAAATTAATGTTGCTTCAAACTTGCACAAATATATAAAACTAAGAATAAAATAACTAAAACTAAGTCATTTATTTCAGCTGAAATTTCTAAGGAATTTATGAAAATAATAAGTACGCAATTAAATTGAATGCAAATTCTAAACAGAAAATGACATTGACCGTTACACGTTTTCTTCCTGGTAATATCTTTTTTAGTCTCTGTGATTTTCATAAGAATGAATAAGAAAATGAGTTAATGAATGAGTAAATAAGTAAATAATTAAGTAAAAATGTAAATAATGTGATAAAAGAAAAAATATGTACGTGATTAATAAAAGAATGAATAAGTAAACGAAATGAACTATTTCACTTTGCCTCGCGTGCACTTGACAAATTACACTAAACATTTAAAATAAAAAAATGCCTAATATAAACAAAATAAGGACTGCACTGGATATCAGTAGATCTCAATTTATAGTTAAAACGATAATTACGGAAATTTTATCATTTTGTTATAGCAAGAAGTGTTTTTGAAAAACCACAAGTATTACAATATGGGTATTAAATTGTGAAAATGGCTTGTATAAGTTTTTTCGTTGATCTTTGGAGCTACTTATTTCTTGACAGGAATCAACTATATGTCTAGGAACCTAGTTAACCCATTAATGCCTAGCGTCCCTTTTTAGGGACGGTCCAAAATGTGAGTCTGAATTTTCAAAAAATGAACATTTCAACCAAATAATTGTGTTCAATTATTACTTTGGTATTGCTTCAATTCTGTATTAACAGATTTCAGCACATAACCGCTGTAAAGCGTGATCTGTAGCCATTTGATTATGATCTTTATCAAAAATTACATCGTTCACAGTCTCAAGAACAGAAAGCTAAGTTTTTAAAGTTATTAACAAGTAAATCTATCTGTGTTTGATATATGTGCTACTTTGATCGATGTTTTAGTTTACCTTTTTTTGCAATTTTGTAAATTTTAAATTTTTTTAGGATTTTATAGCAATTTAAGAACGTCCCTAAAAAGGGACGCTAGGCACCAAAGGCTGCATTGTTTAACCGTTGCTGATTTCTTGCTTAGAATCTATAATTTATATCAAAAGAAGTTAGTAAATGTTTTTAGACTGAAAAACAGATAATAATTGTCATTTTTAAAACTTATTTTATTTTAAAAATCTAATTAAATTAAATTAATATATAAACTTAATTATACAACGTTCTTAAATATTTTTTCTTCTTTTTTTTAATTACAAAAAATACTCAAGGTAAATTTTGAAAGAAAGCTATTTCAAAAATGTAGTTCTTTAAAACACTAATTATTAGTTGTATTTAATTCGTTTTCCATTATGTATTTAGGTGTTTATTATTGTTTAGTCTGACTGTTGGGGGGGAAAAAGCCCTAAGCTGTTTCAGAAGCTTAGCATTTCACCTTGATGAAGAATTCAAGGATTGCATATGTGTCTGTTGTTTGGAAAAGGGGAGGGGTTGCAGATTTAATTTCAGAATTCCTTGAGAATGCCAATTTTGATCTCTACTGTGACAATTTATTTACTTCTCTTGCGCTTCTACGTGATTATTTGTCTCAGTAAAGTTTTGAGCAAGAATCGGATTAAAACATGCTCATGAACTAAAGTTACGTTGTTCAAAAAAGAAAAGAGAGGAAGTTTTGAATAAATGTCGATGACAGGTAAAATAATATTACGTTGGTTCGGTGGAATAATAGCAATGTCATAACTATTGCATTGAATCTTCATGGAGTTCATCCTATTGTAAAGGCTAAGCGATTGTTCAACAGCGAAAAGAAAGTAATTGAAATTGATGAACCATATATATATGGTTGCTCGGTACAATCGTTACATAGGGAAAAAGATCCCATGCGTCAAATATCGGGAACTACCAGTTTTTGATTCACTCTAAAAAATGGTGGTAGCCGCTCTTCATTTTTATTTTAAAAGCTGCTGTACAAAATGCATTGAGCTCAAGAGTACCGGATTGAGTTAGGTATTATGGAGCTAGTTGTTCTATTGCTTTAAATGAGACTCAGGTAAGATGTGCCCATTGAAGTAAAAGAGCTTATCGCAATGCAGCAAATGCAATACGTAGGTTTGCAGAACAAATGTTTTGCTGACCTTCATACTCAACAACACCAATATTTCCTTGTTCTCTGAATCTGCTAACCAGTTAACGTTAATTGCCGCTTTTATTTTTTCTTATAAATTGTCATTTTCAATATTACATCGTAGGCGGGAAAAACTTTTTGGTAAAAAAGTATGTAACCTCTGATGCCTAGCGTCCCTTTTTAGGGACGATTTTTCTTTCTTAAATAAAAAATTTATTTTTTACATGATAATTTTTTAACTATTTTTCCTGTTCATTAAACACTATTTGTAACCAGTATACAAAGTATCGTTGAAAAAAAAAAGTCAGGCATTAATGGGTTAAAGTAGTGCTAGATTGGTGGCGCTGCAAACTGTGAAAATATTTTACCATTTCATTTTGCTCCACATTCCCCCTACTTCTATTTGTACGAATATTTTGATCTTTTCTTTGCGTACTTCGGGCTATGCTTAAAGATGAGAACACTGGGACCAAGATCGCCATTATCTAAGACCGGTCAATACAATAGATTTGGAGCTGAAACACTTTTGTTACTTTTTTTTTTAATGTCAATGTCTGTTTTCGGAAAATATGATGTTCGAAATTAAAAACAAAAATGTTTGCTTTTATTTCTTCGCAAAAGAAAGCTGTTGAAATCACTGAGGTAAAAATCAAAAGGCAACTTTTTTTCTGATTGAACCTTTAAAAATCAATGATCAATTGAAAAGCTGATAAAGAGGCAAAAAAAAAAAAAAAAAAACACGTCTTTTATTCAGAAAAAGAAAACAGAGGGTGAAAAAAACACCGGATTTGATAGCAAAAATTACGCAATCGTTTTACTTAGTAATATTATACTGATTTCATTTTCGCAATTTGTCTTGGCTTTGCTCAAAAACCTGTAACCTTGTTAATTCGATTTCAGAATCCCCATTTTTTTTATTACTTAAACCTTTTTTTTTAATTTAAAGCAGTCTACACACGAAACTCTTCTCTCGTAAGAGTATTACGCACTAGTGCTAACACGTCAAGCAACCAGAAAAAGAGTATAATTTCAGTAACTTAATTTAAAAAATGCAATTTTCAATCTAAAATAATGTTACTTTTTAAGACTAGACGTATGTGACATTTTAAAATACGTTAGAGACATTTTAAGCCTTGAAAATTACGGCAACAAATTCCTACTCACTAATATTTTTTTTCCCTGTTCATATACTCAATTAGTTTCGCATTCATTCCTCAAGGGACTGCAGCATGATCACTGCCTTCTTTGCTTTAGTTTTTCTACTCTAGTAAGCCTCACTCTTTCAATTTTTCTCTTCGCAAGTCTCCCTTTTTCAGATTTTTCAATTATTTATTCCCACGTAATAATTAGCGTATATTAAATCGTGCTTCTTAGGAGCTGAAGAAATGCTCATTAGGAGCGAGAGAGAAATAGTTTCGCCGCCAGTTTACACGTAAGGTTTAAAAAAAATATATTTAACGAAAAATATAAGTTAATGAAAGGTTACAGAAATTTGTAGTGATATTGATTTAGTTATTTTTGACATTTTAGCAACTGCTTTGTGGTCTTATGTAGTTCCAGCTTTTAAAAAAGACATTTAGTACTGAAGAAAAATGTACATAGAATCAAATCACGAGTAGTTGATATTGCGCCGGCAGTTCACACTCATAAATAATTAAAATACAAATTATCAATAGAAACAGCACTGGCTCAAAATGATCAGTTCAGAGCCAGCTTAAAGGAAAGCAGAGCAACTTTAAAAACCATTTTACGAATGTGTAATTTTTCTGCCATTTATAATTAACCATGTTAATTAGTTTTCTTTATAAATGTTAAATTACGAGTGTGGTGTCAACTTTTTCATATTCCTGGAGTTTCCAATTATCAATAATTTGTTTCAACGTGAAGTATGCAATAGTTAAGTAAAAACAACTCCTATTTTTTGCAGTGTAGTTTTAATACTTTTTTTTTGAGTTGTTTTTCGTATAAAGATTGAAGAAATGTTACGTTTCAAGCTTCAAGTATATCCTGTGCAAATATGTTGCTGTAGAAAAACAACCTCATTGCTATACTTTACTAAAAAAATGCTAAAGCTAATTAACTGAAAATAATAGAAAGTATCAGCACAATATCTTTACTCATATTTGTCGAATAAATGCTTTTATTCAACAAAGTTATGGGAAAGAAAAGGCGCTAACAAATGTCACTTAAAATAAATGTAATCGCAATATTTGCTTCAAAAATTTAATAATTTGCAAAAGTCTCTCCAATACTTTGTTAGACGCAAAACATTCATATTTATAACATGATTTCAAAGATTACCAAGCGAGATTAAAAACGAAGTGGAGATAATTAACTCTGTGTAAAATTTTCGAACAAAGGCATTAAAAAGTGCACTTTAATTAGCTTAGTTAATTAGTTTTCTTGATTGAACGACGTATTTAACAAAGTTAAAAAGTGTTCTGTTATCATTCTGGATTTTTAAAAGTTAAATCGCTATAAATGCTACTAATATTTTTATAAAAAAAACTCGTGTTAATTCTGAATATATTAATATTACAGCCGATAAGACATGAAAAATAATTATTTTTAATTAAGCTTTTGACAAAAGTAAAGATATTGTGCTGATACTTTCTATTATTTTCGGTTAATTAGCTTTAGCATTTTTTTTATTAAAGTGTAGCAATAAGGTTGTTTTGCACAGGATGACTTTTGGCATTCAGCTCATAGTGAAACAAGAGTACTATTGGTATTTTGAAGCATAATTCCATCTTATTGGTATTTCATAGTTACAAGAAACGCTTTCTTCATTGTGGAAATTGGACTAAAGGAAGAAAAAAATAATTTTGGCATCTTGCATTTAAATTATGTTTTTCGCAATCACTAATTGCGATAGGTGTATGTGTGCGTGTTTGTGTGTATGTAGATGCGTGTGTTTGTGGTGGAGAGTGTGTGAGTTAGAGATGAACCGATAAGCAAAATAGCAGATTACCGATTAATCGGCTGTTGATAGTCGGCCGTTTTATCGACAGAGCCGATTAATGTTCATGAATATTTTTAATAATACCAAGTTATCTACCCTTTTGTTGAAATAGAAATAGTAACTAATTAATTTCTGAGAAATGATTTTTTTTCTCCATTTTCCTAATTTTTCAAATAATAATTTCAAAATTTCCTTAAATCTCTTTGAGACAATTTTCATAAAATTGTATATAAAGTTACAATGTGTTAACCAGACTTGAAAATTTAAAAGAAGTAGGGACTAGGCTGTGTTGAACTGGCTCATTTAAGAGCATTTATTTGCTTATTCATAATAGCGTCATGTGAATATCAGCTGTGAGCATTATGTTTTCAATATTTCCTTCATTCATACACTTTCTGAACTATTTGTTTTATTTTTACGCAATACACTTTCATACTACATATTATAGCAATTCTTGCAGAAAAGTACAGTGAACTCTCACTTATACACCGCTTCATTTATGTGCCTTTTTCACTTATACGACGATTTTCAGTGGTCACAGCACATTCCATAGTAAAATAATGATAATTTCATTCGTTTATGCGTCTCTCTAAAGATAAATATTTCATTTATGCGCCGAATTTTTCTAAAAATATAAACAATTTAATTTATTTTCTTGAAAAATGAGCATGTTTCTTCACTTTCCTCTTTAATCCTTCTCTTTTATTGCTCACGGAAGGTATTTTTTCCACATGAACTAGAGTTCGGAGAGGGACAATTATCTATTATAGATCGTTTTAAAAGGACCAGTTTGTGATTAGGTATGCTGGTATTTTTGTTTTCTCCTTATCATTGCAATTTGGTTTCAGTAGTTGCCAAACCGTAGTAATATGACCATTTTCTATAGAAACAATCTTATTCATGCTCTCATTAGAACTTATGTTGCATTTTAGTCTTTTAAATAGGCTTGTTCACTTATGCGTCTCTCTCACTTATGCGCCGTTTCTTGTTGGTCCTTTGGGCCGGCGCATAAGTGAGAGTTCACTGTATATTAATTTACTTACACTGATGGACATTGAAAGCACCCATACACATACAAAATAATAAAAAAAACCCCATAGACACACAGCAGCTGTTTCTTCCCTAATAACACCGTTTTGAACTTTCAATGATATGGAATCCCAAAGACAATAATATCAAGTTTCAAGACATATCTAAATAACGAATCATATTTCCTTAGTTTCTTTAGTAAATATATATATATATATTACCTGTGCGATTCGATTCTACACAAATTCTCTTCTGTTATCTTTCACCCTTTCCATTTAATTACAAGCAGAATCAAGTGTCGCAATATCTCTCCCAATGTGATTAAATATACGATTACTAGAATGAAAATACTGATTGGTTTATATATCAAGTTAACCAATTACATACCCTAACAGAAAAAGCTAATGTTAGAAAATTTTCGAGCATCTTTAACCCAGTATTATTATTGTTTGAAACCTTGGTATACCGTTGTAGAATTCTAAGTAGTGTACTGGTAGAGCTTTGGGAGTTTTGTACGTTCTTATGGAAGGAAAATACTACAAACTTGTACGGTTACTTAATGAGGGTCTGATAAATGCAATATATTAAAAATGAAATGTAATTTCTCGAGGACGAACTCACGTGGAACGTAAATTAACTAAAAATTTGAATTTTAATCTCCAAGAATATTCATTGACATATTTTTAGTTGAAATGGGAAGAGCTTGATATGACAGAAATATTTAGATTGAACAAAGTGTACTAGAACTTATACAAATACAAGTGTGACAACTAACAACAGGCTTTTGGCCCAGCTAGGTTGGTCTTGGTCTATTTAAATTCCTCAATGAAGGTAGCCCTTTTAAAGCTATACATTCCCTTGCTCATCACGACCTCTTCCGGTAGGCTATTCCAAGCATCCACTAACCTAAATTTTCTTAATTTCCTGGTTAGCTTGAAATTTGAAGAGCTTAAAACAATGTCTTAATGTCCTGCTTTCCATGCAAAAATTCAACCCAGTAACTTGTTTTATTCTGACAAATTTAAATAATTGAATCCTGTCCCCTCTGATTCTCTTTCGCTCAAGGCTATTTATTTATTTGGGGTATGACCGTTCATAAAAATTGCAAGACGCAAAATTGCGTCAGTTCAATTGCTCATTCTTTAACAGGAAGTATCATTATTTTCTTTTTCCTGTTTTAAAATCTAGCTTTGCTAAACAAATGCGTTAAACACAAAAATGTACTTCGTAACTGCATTCAACTAAACCCTATAAGAGCCATGGGATATTTGTTCATCAAGCCCAAAGTATTTTTTATAAATTATAGAATAAAAATGGTTTATAAATTATACTTTGGCATGTTATTAAGATAAGAAAATCTTAATGTTAATGAAACGTACTATTTCTTGTAAAATATACTGTTTTTTTGTTTCTGAAAATGTCGCAACTAAAAAATACTTCTACTTTCATGCAAAATTACTTTTTCATTAAATATTAAATTCGGGTAATGTCATTAATTATCTAAATATTTCCGAGTTCAACAATCAACTAATGATGTAATGACGTTCAAAAAAATAATTTGATATCTTACGAACTATACAGGCATGTATATTGTATATCCCATCTTTTTACACAAATACTATGGAACTAATTTTCACAAAATCTGGCACTGCCACGCGTCTATTTTACATCGCAATTCAATACTTAAAGAAAAAAAAAACTTACATACTCGGCCCCGAAGCTTTTTTTCCCTATAAGTTAATTTCTCATCCTTTTTCTCATTGTTATGTTTTTTTTTTGTCATTTAGCACAAATAATCTCCTTCAATTGAAGGGGCAAAATTGAATCAAAAATTAACAATGCTTGCCATATTGATCAAATACTTTTGTAGCTAAAAACATATATATATATATATATATTTATTTTTTTTTTTTTTCAATTGTACAATAACAACTCAGTAACAAGTTTTTAAGAATAAAAGTAGAATTTCATTGGAAAATTCTCAGAGATTTCTTTTTCCGCTTGTTCCCGAAAAAGATACCGGTTATCGATTGTGAAAACCTCACAAGATCATCGATTTTCCGCTAAAACTAGAAAAATAATTGCAATTCTATGATGGAAGAAGTGGAAAAAGTTTAACGTTTTAGTGATTGTTTTGCCCGTTTTGTATGGGAAACGAACCAGAAAATTTTTGAAAATAAAAGTTGTTTGATAGAAAATGACTAGATTTCTCGTTCTTGTGTTTACCAAAATGTGTGCAAACATACTTGTAAAATGTGTTAACGGACGAAGTAAAAAAAGGAAAAATATTAAATAAATAAATTAAATAAAAATAAACAAATAAATGAAAGGAAAGAAGAAAAAGAAACAATTAGTTATTTTCTTTTTAAGATATTTTCAAACTAAAATCTGACTTATTTTAGTGCAAGAGCATTAAAACGTACAATTTTAATGTAACGAATATATTAATATTTCCGGGCCAGTCACTGGCCTTGTGCATCTGCCATTTCGAATTGTATAATTCAGTGCATGTAGTTATGATCTTTCTTCATAAAATTTATAGTAGCTTTGTATCATTTAATTTGTGAAACTTTTTGATAAAATATTTTTGTAAGTTTTATATGAGTTTTAATATTGTTAATTTGTAATATTGTAGTTTAAAATATCGCAAATGTATGAATAAGTAAGTAAATAAAAAATAAAATAAAATAAATCCAACATCAATTTGTTACAATTTCAAATAAACCCAGATATATGTTTTCAGACAAGACGCATGGTGTGTTTAATGCTTTTAAATTTACTTCTTATGGGGTAATATATCAACTTCTCTTTTTGTCACTTTTGAGAATCGGTTTTTTATTTTTAGAACTGTGCCGATTTAGTTCATTTCTAGAGCTGTTTTTAACCCCTGACTCAACAAGGAAGCGAGTTATAAGTTTGACGTGCTTGTGTTTCTGTCGATCTGTGTGTATGTCTGTGGCACTGTACAGTTTAAACGGGTGAACCGATTATGAATTTTTTAAATTTTTATTTGAAAGGTGAAGCGATCGAGAGTGTCCTTAGCTAGGTCGCGTCTTCGGCTGACATTAATTAACAAATCTATTAATTAAAAACCTGTAAAATGTTTTTTGCCATTTTTGAAGTGAAAACGCACTGAAAAATTTAAAACAATAGTACCAAAAGAAAGATAGAAAAAAAAAATCTGCGTCTGATAAGATGTGTTTAAAACTTCCATGTAAAATAGAACGGGAAAAGAAAATTCAATGATTTCAAATGTTTATCTGTTCGCAGTTTTTATTTGTTAGCAATTAGTATACTTGTAATTGATTTTAGTAAAAGAAATTTCAATTTTCCTTCTTTATTCTGCTTTTGTGACTATACTACACTGCAAGGTTTATTGACAAAAACATCGTGACGTCAGCGTGACGTTAGCCTATGAAAAACGAGCTAGATAAAACGTCACAGCCTACTTGGCGAATTAGAGGAGATCTCTAACTGCTTGTGAGCTCTTATTGCCTTCGCCCGTAGTGACGTTCAGGTGCTGTATAGTATAACAAATTTTACTACTAAGGATTATCTTTCTTTTTCCGTGTTTACCATATCCTCTCGAAAACAATTAAAAGTATTTAGATTCAAAATGCTTTATGATCATAGAAGTTCGTTTTAATATGATATCGGCAAGCAGGGTCAGGGGTTGTTTTAATTTTTAATTTAATGTTTTATCTGCAAATTGTTTAAGGCAAATTTTAGCCTTAAAACAAAACATTTGACTGGCGCAGAAGAATGTCCCACCCGTCCAAAGGGATTGAGCCTGCAACAACGTTGCATTAAAAACTCAACGTAACTCAGAATATAAAATCCGAATCGAGCTCTTCAAAATTAGAACTAGGTTGAAAATATAATAGGAATGTGTGGCTCCGGAACTTTGAAACCAAAAGCTATAAAAAGGCAAACCATGCTTTTACTCATACGAAATAAGTAACGAGTAAAACTAAGGTTAAATTTAAAATTTAAAAAGCCCCCAGCTATGATTGCTGACCACATATTAAAATGAACTTCATTGGTCATAAAGCATTTTAAATTAAAAAAAAAATAATAATTATTTTCGAGATGACATGGCAAAAACGGAAAAGGAAAGATTATCCTTACTTGTAAAATTTGCTAGTTACAAAAGCAGAATAAAGAGGGGAAATTGAAAATGCATTTCAAATCCTCATACTAAAATCTATAACAAGTTTTTTTTTTTGTTAACAAATAGAAATTGGCAACAGATAAACAATTTAAACCATTGAGTTTTCTTTCCTTGTCGGCCAACAATGTTCCAATGTTCCAATGTTTCCAATCGCTTTAACAAAGGATTATCCGAAATTGCTGAAAAACGTTATGATTCTAGTTTTTTCACATTTCAGTTCTAAACACATTCTATCAGGAGCAATTCTTTTCTTCCTTTTGGTACTATTGTTTTGAATTTTCAAATATGTTTTCAGTTCGAAATCGCGAAAACTGTTTTAAGGGTTTTAAATTAACATCTTCATTAATTAATGTCAACCGAAAAAGCGATCTAGCTAAGAATACTCTCGATTAACAAAAAAAAAAAAAAAAAAATCGGTCCATCCGTTTAGACGCTGAAGTGCTACAGACATATTAACAGACACGTCTAACTTATATCCCCCCTCCTTGTTGCGTCGAGGGTAAAAAACAAAAACAGTGACATTCGAATAAAAATGATGTTAAACAGCATGAATAAATATATACATTTTTTATTCCGATAAATTTCAGAAACATACTACTTAAATGTTGTCTTCGTCTCACCGTAATCTAAATGTACTAAATAAATTGTTTTGAAAGAAAAAAATGGTGAAGCGAGGAAGGTGTATCGATTTTCCTTTGCCTCCAATGATAATTCAAAATCTGTCGCTCAAATCATTTAGAATCTTTCATCGACTCTCATTTTCCTCGGCAATAACTGCCATATTCTCGATTAAAATAATTATCTATTGAATCTTGCCATTTTCCTTGAAGACGTGGCGAAGCATCATGAAGGGAAGAGTTTAATGATTTCTGTCCATAAAGCACGTTTGCAGCAAAAGTGATTGCAGTAAATGTCGCAATTTTTTTAAAAGCGTATCTCATTTTTCGTATTGATTTTTTTTTGTTTTATGTATTTCACGTTAGTAGTAAAAATAAAAGTCATTGATGTGTAAGGAGACATGTAACCCAAGTAGCATCAACTCATCGGATTTTGCTCGGCCGATCAACAAACTCCTCGTAAACTGATCCTGTAACGCACGATGACATCGTTCCGATCAGTATCCGAGCACGGTTTTCGATGAGCTACTTTTCATCGGGAAACTATATCCTTCCGATCAACTTTCCCGATGAAAATAAGCCGAGCTATATTCCATTGGAAAACGATATCCTTCCGATCAAGTTTCCCGAAGAAATTCCTCGGCACGGGACTGTTCTGCTCGTAAATTGATCCAAATCTCATCGTATTCTCATCGGATTTTGCTGCTCGGATTCTGCTTGGCCAATGAGACATATTGGATCATCGGCCGATGAGAATTTCATCGGGTTTCGATGAATGGCCGATCATCGGCCGATGAGATGATGCTGCTAGGGAAGATGTTGTCGCAAATATTAGAGGCACAATAGAAAATTGAATCTTGCTTACTGGATAAAGAAGTTATACTTTCGTTAATTTTGATACTTAACACATTAGAGATTTTTATTTGATATAATAATTTGAGTATTTCAGTCCTAAATAGGTTTTATTTAAAAATAATTAGTTTCATGTTTCATTTTCGTTTAGCAACAAGAGCCACAATGCTGTATTATTGTCATGTATTACTTTATTATGGTGTTTTATTTTAGTTACGCATTCTTAATAAAAATTTTACGGAAGTTGATAGTATTGTCACGCAATAAGATAATACTATACTCTGTTCACAGAAAATATAGACTGAAAGGAAACAATCAGACTGCCAGCAGGCCAAATGCATCCGATATGCAATTTTTAGGATTTTGTTCTGAAATAATTAAAAAACAGGCAATAGTTTTCAGAATCGCCGTCGGTTTGGCGCCATTTTTTTCTTGTTCAAGCCAAATACGTGGCTGATGTCGTGAAAGATCTAATTCAGTTGTTTACGTCTAGTATATAGTGTACTGTCTGATTTTCTTAGGTAAAACCTTCCGCGTATGTGCGCATACGTCAGGTCTTCTCTGATCTTACCAAAATAGGGTGACAGGTAAGATAACAATAAGGGGAAGAATAATAAGAAGCATTTTGAGCCGTATTAAACAACGTAGAATGGTGCTAATTTCAAATACACTAGTTTAGTTGAATGTGTCAAAAGGATAGCAAATGCAAGTTTTAAATTGAAAACTTCGGAAAGTTTCCACTCACAACCCATCACCCCTTTTTTAAGTGGAATGGTTCGCGAGTGCTAGGCGTGTTTTTCAAGGACGGACATCAGCTACTAATCATCGGATCTCAACATATAACATATAACCTTGAATAACGTACTTGTATAACTTTGCATAACATATAACCTATGTGAGACCGTTTAGTTCCATGGATTCAAGCAAAAGTTATGAGCTCCAACAAAAAAGTAGACCCATTGACTTCAGTCTCTCTTCAGCTTTCCCCCAAATAAGACTTTCTTTTTATATCCATTACTGACAAAAACGTGTCGACATTTAAATAATGGGAAAGTTATAATGTCACACTAACTGAAATGTAAGCACGCAAATGCCGCATTGTTTCTGATAAATCAAGCGTAGAAACATTGCTTTTTGTTTTCTCCACCGTAGGAAGCGACTTGTGTGGAGGAAAAGTGATCAAAGTAGGAATTCTAAATATTAGAAATTGAAAGAATTCTTCAGTTTAACTAGTAGTGATTGTTGACCAAATCAGAGACAACACAAGTTTTTTTTTTTTGAAAACAATTTTTTTTTTGAAGTTTTACATTGAAAAACTTTGCATAACAAGGCTGGATGTCTATCAAAATGTGTGCAAACATGCTTGTGAAATGTGTTAACGGGAGAAGTAAAAAAAGAAGAAATAATAAATAAATAAAATAAATAAATGAAAAGAAAGACGAAAAAGAACCAAATAGTTTTTTTTTTCTTTTAAGATACTTTCAACTAAAATTTGCTTCATTTTGGTGCAAAAGCATTAAAATGTACAATTATAATACAACTAATATATTAATATTTCCGGGCCAGTCACTGGCTTTGTGCATTTGTCATTTGGGAATTTTGAGTTTAAAAGAATATCCATTAATAGTTGCTTTTTTTTCGAAGCATTCTTACTCTCAAAGATTATTCATTTTATCTGGTCTAAATGACTTTGTAAGCTAAAAACTGAAAAAAAAAAGTTTTTGAACTATCTTCATATGTAAAATAAAAGAACAGAATCACGAGAAAAAAAATGGCACACAAATTATGTTTGAATAACGTATGGCTTCCAACTTATTCGATTTACAATCCGTTATGCACTTGCTTCAATCGCAGTGCAAAAAGAGAACAAACCGAAGAAGAAGTTTTAAATACTAGAATTTCTTTACATAAAAGCACATGTAAATACTAAAAAAAATATCAATTTCTAAAGAAAAAGAAATCATTACGCTCAACACATTTCAGCACCTACATGTTATTGTGAAGACCCTTTATTATGTGTTATCAATAACTGCTTTATGAGGTGATTCAAGTAAGACATCAAGATAATATCTTCGCTAGATTACCTTCCCTCAGTTTATTCTCAATATTTCCGACATTAAACACAACTCATCTGTTATGCAAACGCTACAATCTGAATCGTTAACTCGAGCGGTGTGAGCAAATAACGATCAGCTATGATGGGCCACAGAGAAGTTGTTAACGAGAATTTTCAGCGCACAGGGCAACAATCTTAGATTATCTACCCAGCGAAGGAAAGTTCTGAGGGAGAGATATGTCGAAGTTATGTTGTGGAAAAATGGAGGAGGAAATTGGAAGTCATGTATCATTTTTGTCACATAATTTTCTATGCGGAGAAGAAATAGTAATCAGTTTTCATTATTTCAGCTTTTTTGTGTAGCTTGTAAAATCTTGCATGTATTTTGCTGTCGAGTTTTATGTAGAAATATTTTATGTAGCAAACTGAATGTGAAAACTGAGCAGAAGATAAGGGGATATAACGAAATAAAAACTAAGAAGCTGTCTATAAATAATGACACACTTTTAAAAACGTATTTGACCTCTTCCCCCTTTGTCACAAAGTGTTCCATTTCGTTTTAATCCTCCCCTCCCTTTGTCACAAGCTACGCTATTTCTTATAAACATATTAGTAAAAAAAAGTGTGATGTCAATTTTTCACCCTCTCCCCCTTGTCACAAACTGACACTATGTTACGAGTTATCCCACCCCTTTTGCCAGAAAGTGTTCCATTTCGCAGTATCTCTCCCCTCCCTTTGTCTCATTCTACGCTATTTCTTATAAACATAGTATTAAAAAAAAGTATGATGTCACACTCCCCCCCCCTCTCTCCTCCTTGTCACAAAAGGACACTGCTTTACGCTTACCTCCCCTCCCCCTTCAAAGCGTGACATCATCATTTATGAACAACTTCTAAAACATAAGTAAACTAAATCTTCAAGTATGTTATGAAAATGTGTAAATATCAATAATCACGTAACTAAAACACTAACCTTTCCAGCTATTTTCTGTGTTAATCAGTGACACAAGGCTATGGCAAAATTGTATCAAGTTCAGATATTATCTCTTTCAAATTTACTGTATTTAGTATTTCATATTTCACACGTTCTTAATCGAACTCATGTCATTTAAAAGAAATTATCTTTACAGGTTGTTGATATGTTTAATATTATCATTTTTTTTCTTACTACCCTTAAATCAGCTATCGCCACCGTTGGACAACTTCGAAAAGTTTTTTTTATCCTCTATAACTATATCTACAGCCGATTTCTTTGTTTTCAGATATTGATTTTGCCTAATTTTCCCTTCTCTTATAGCTAAATTTAGTTTGCTATAACATTTGGCGTTGATAGCTTGACAAATGTTTTGTAATATTATATTTGAATTCTTTTTTCTTAAAACTTAGCAAAAAGTTTCATCTCAAACATTTGAGTTGACGATATATAGTTTCTTAAATACCGGTTTGAATCATGTGAATGATAAAATTTCATCCCATATTAGGTCTCCGCAATTCATAATGTTCAAAAATAGTAATTTTTAAAATCTTAACCACCAGGACTTGGTTAGGGGTGAATGAAGTGTTTAGTTACGCAACAGCAACCAGCGGAACAGAAAACTGTTTTTATGTCACAGATAAAAGTGTAAGTTAGGTGAGGAAATTGTCAATCAAGTAGTTCTTATTTTTTGAAATTAAAAATTTATTGGTCATGTATTCTTTAATGAACCACATTTTCAATTAAATTCTTATATACAAAAAAAAAAAAAAAAAGGAAAAATAAACTACATTAAACATGTTTTTCGCTAAACTTATTTTCTTTTGTAAAGATGGTGATTTTCCTCATTCTTACTACTACGATAAAATAAAGCACAAAATAAACAAAAAACAATTGAACCGTTTATATCCAAAACAGGTCCGTCATTTAGGGGGGGGGGGGCAGGAGGGATCAATTGCACCCCCCTGGTTTTGAGAAATCAATGCATTTACAGATGAATGGGCGTGGTTTTTAATGTTTTCCGATGAAATTGCATTATGTTTGGACCCTTTGCCCCCCTCCCGGAAAAACTTGAAATGACGTCCCTGATCCAAAACCAATCAAGAGAAAAACTCGAAATGTTAAAAAAAGTTTTTTTTTCTCTATTTATTTTTTTGTCAAAACTATTTTAAACCGAAATTTACCCAAATTTCGATACTATATTTCTTTTAGTAAACAGTGTTGTAATCGCATTTGTATAAATTTAAGTTAAATGTTTTCTTCAAAATTAGATAATTTGTCATTTTATTGTTTTTTGAAATAAATTATTCATTTGAAAACTAAATAAAAAGTAAGATTGTGTAAATGTGCTACATAATGCTAGTTGCTAAAAACTTATAGCAAAAATTTGTTTTTAACGCATACAAAAACGTAAAAGACATTTAACGGTTAAAAAATGACGAAATTTACCAACTGTCAATTTTGTTGTGAGTGTGTGTGTGTGAGCATGAAGTAAAACTTAAAAATAATTTTAAAAATATTTGTATGCATATTTTGAAGAGAGTAAGCTCGAAAATATACAAAGTTGCTTTTATTTCAGTACTTATTAATTTACTTATTGTTCACATTATATTAAGATACAAATTCCACATAATAACCACATGACTTAGTTTTAGTTCAATTACCTTTTGTTACTGCCATGGATCTGAATAATAATAATAACGAAGGGTTTAGGAGCCCTAAACTCCCCTTACATTTGATGTTATCGCTACGTTTAATAAGCAGTCTGCTCCGCGCGTTATCATGACTTTGAAAATTAATGAAGTGATTGATTTAAGCAGACAACACGTTATGGTTAATTTAATAAACGAAGATATCGGGGGAGAAATTTCTCGGAAATGAAATTATCTTAGATATTTATCATAAATTACTAATGCTGGAATCTCAAGGCATTCATAAAACTTTGAGTTTGAAACTAATTGTAGTAATAGGTGTGAAGATAATTAATGTATGAAGTTTTACACACGAGTACATGTGTATAGTTAGAAAAGGCTCAAAACTAGTTGGGTTTGATTATGATTAAAAGGGAAACACAATGCAAATGGAGCGAAACTTTTGAAACAAAAAAGGAGAAACAACTGTCTCACAGCTAAGGAAGTCTCTTCAGAAGAACAATCTTGTAGTACACAACAGCTAGTAATCTTCTGTATGAGCGGAGTAAAAATCTTCTTAGAACTTTTAACCAGAACACTATGTATTTTCCCTGATTAAAGGGTTCCTAGTAAAGCCGTATTACGTGTATGTAATACTCTTTCAAATTTGTACTTAAAACTTAGTTTTTATGAATAAATTTGAAGTAATAGTATCTGATTAAATTGTGTGAAAAGGAGGGCTACTGGAAGATATTGATAAAAGTGACTCAATAAATACATTTTATTTCGCTTAAACGAATCATAAAAGGTATACTGTAATAGATGCTTGCAATTATTACTAATTGAATTACCAATTATGTTATATTTTCTAAATTTTAGGGTGCACAGTGGCAAGTTGATACGCGAGCATGTTGGTAGAGAATGTCGTACTTCACACCGAATTTCGGTACATTTGGAGAAGCGAAGCAGCGCACTCGAAATTGCCAGCCTAGTTGTCAAAACACAACAACAGCAATAATAATGCAACAGCAGTAAAGAAAGAAAAGAATAAACTATTTTCATCTTTTTTCGTATCTACTCAAAATGTTTTTGACAGTATCTAAGAAGATCAGCTCTGGACTTATACGAACATCAACGAATATTTCTTGCCAAGTTAAATTTCATTTAGTGGAGTACTGCCACTCTAACTAGAGCTCCCAATTAACTATTTCAGGTGAAAGCCAAACATTCATTAGTAAACCAAGTGTCAAAAGTTAAAAATTGTAAAATATTTTTTTACAGTTACCATACCGCCCCCTTTTTTGGGAAGGGTGGGGGGGGGGGGAGAATAAAATTCACTCTTAGCAACTTATGTTCAAATGCCAACAACATTTGGAAGATTTTATGTCACATTTGAAATGCAAAAGAAAAGCAAAATATCATTTTGCAGAACTTTCATTCACGCAACTTGAAGTTAGACTTAATCTGAAAGATACAACCCACATAGAGCAAAGTGTTTACGAAAAAACTCCGTGTCACGCTATTCGAATTATATATTGGGTCGAAATGATGATGATATCCGTTTCCAAGGGCATCCAGGTGAGCAAGAGAATAATTTGGCTATCGATCAAATAGAAATAGTGCACTTTCGAATTGCACACTGATGCTGAATATTTGATGCAGTTGGTGCTGAATTTTGTGTTATCTGAATGCATTATATAACGTTTTCCATCGCTACTATAATATTGGCAGTTAAAATAACATGTATGTGTAAAGTTGCATGGAATATTTTACTCATCTTGTTTATTTGGGTTCAAGTTATTCATTCTTATATTTATTGGAAAAAATAACAAATAAAAACTTATTATTACGCCATTTTTAGCATTGAAATTCAACCAAAACATGCGTTTATTATTACATATATGTCCATTTAGGTAAAGTATGAAGTTACTTTTTTTTTTCTTTCGTAGTTTCTTTCTAGATATCTGCGTTTAAATCAATGGAGCTCCCTCATGCAGCTTATATAGAACTGTATTAAAGATGGATTTTGTGTTTATTTTCTGCTTATTTCAGTGTTTGCCTCAGAAGAAATGGAAATTTACTGCAATCTGTCATCTCAGTTACTGTATTTCACACAACGTGCTTAATAATGCTTAAATTGGCTTTATATTATCAACTACGATGCCGATCTTACACTCTACTATATTATGACAATCTAAGTTTTTTGGGTAAGTCAACGATTCCATGCAATTCTGCTTCATACAATGATTAAATGTTTCTTTTTGATAAGCCACGCGTCATTATTTACCACAAATTCAGCTCGATTCATGCAGGATAATGAACGTGCGTTCAAGCAGGGATCATTTGGTGGTGATTTTTATGATATGCATAGCAAATAGCATACACAAATTCAGTATCTGAATCATATTGTTGATGAACCGTTTTTTAAACATCCTATTTTGGTTTCTAATATTTTTCCTACACTGATAGAGGTGTTGAATGAGATATTTATGCATTGTTTAACGTTTAACTATTATTAAATAATAAAATAAATACAATTTTGATAAAGCGGGAAAAAAGCTAAATATCTGAAGGAAAAAAAAATGTGAAATGCTAAAGTGAAAATGCGAGGAAGAAATCGCTGAATGAACAATAAAAGTATCTAGTTCTCTTAAAACAGCAGTCATTTACTTTTACTCCCTTATTCGGACATACTATTAAATTTATTTTCCATTACAATGCAATACTCTTCTAGGAAAAAAAAAAACCTTCAATTTACTACAATCTGTCATCTCCGTTACGGCATTTTAGCACAACATCCTTAATAATGCTTAAACTGGCTCTATATTATCAACTACGATGCCGATCATACACTCTACTATATTATAATAATCAAAGTTCTTTGGGCAAGTCAATGATTTCACGTTTCCTTCTGATAAGCTGCGCATCGTTATTTACCCAAAATTCAACTCCATTCATGCAGGATAATGAACGTGAGTTCAAGCAGGGCTCGTTTGCTGGAAAATTCATATCGGCATTCTTTGAGCACAAAATATTTTATCAGTTATTTGCACACAGCCGGAAATTAAATCCCCGATGCCTTTCGGCATGATTTTCTTAAGTGATTTTTGGGAATGGTTACGTTGAAAAGTAACTGCTGAGGTGAAATTTATTTTTCCCGCAGTGTCACTTTGTTAAATTATTTTGAAAGAATGTATAAATGGTTTAGGAGACCTAAAGTTATCGTTGTTATTTATTCTTGCTTTTTTGTATTTTCTCTTAAAAATAAAATGGTTAGGTTACTATAAATTTGTTACTTATTTGCGATTGAGTTTAAGACTTTAAAATTATGTAGAATATTTGAGACACCACATAAAGTACTTTATTGATAAAAGGAGTAAAAGGGTGGCTTTTGTAAAGCAATGAGATGGGATTATTCACCTCTTCCTAAAGCGGTAAACTGTTACACAAACCGTTGCACTTTTACTACTTACTAAGTTACGAGATACCAAGTAACAACTTCAGTTTATGAAGGAAAACTTTAAACGCGAGACTAGAAAAATGGCGAATGAGCAAAAAAAGAAGGTAGAAACCGAAGAAGAAGAAAAAGAGAAAAACCTACAAGTAAAAGCAAAAGTCAAATAAACATGAAACTAAACAGATTAATAAAAATAACTGAAGTAAACGAATCCGCACCGTACGAATGTTTTTTTTTTCTGTGAATTTAGTAACAAAATTACGTTCTTGAGGAAGAGTGATACGACTGAGCGAAATAACTGAAGCTTTCGTTGTTGTACTTTGGAGTAATTCAGACAACTACAGATTGCTTAGTGTGTAATTAGTTTTATTTCTTCATTAGTATTCGTCAAAGAATAAAAATAGAAATAAAAGTGAAATAGGTCGCTAGGCAATAAGGTGTACAAAACTGAAGAAATTCCATGCAGTTGGCTACAAAAAAAAAAAAAAAAGCCTAGAATACATGTGAATCAAGGCCATCACGTCTTATTCTGATAACTTTGATCATTGATGTTCCAAGAATCAATAAAAACTGAGACTAAATACTTGAAGCAAGTTGAAAATATAACCTAATATCCACTTAGAGGATGATTATGGAAGCACTGTAGAATACTACTTTTAGAGTTAGTTGCCAAAAAAAAAAAAAAGAATCCCGTTAGGGCGTTATGTGAAAAGAAATCACCTTGTTTATTTTGTGTAATATGTCTTTAGATATGAAATAAAAAATGTATACACGTTTTTGGGTTTACCATACAAGAAGTAAGTAGACACTTTAGTTATTGAAATAGTCAGTGGCGGCTCCAGGTCTTGCGTGGGAACTGGTCGAAAATTTTTGCGGAGTCCTCAATTGAAAAAAAGATAATATGATAACAATCAAATTGCTCTCCATCGCAAGAACGATGTCATACCCCTCCCCTCCCCCAATGGTATAATCCATAAAACATAATACAATATAAATAGTTTACTCATTGAAGTAAACTCTCTTGGATACCTCCCAGGTCTGAAAGACTTCGATTCAGCCCATTGCGTCGCTTAATGTGCTGAAGATGCAAGAGTGCATTTTTTTCTTATTCGTAATGCTGGAAACACGGTTCTTTGTAACACTCGTAATAATTGTTAAAGCATCAGAAAACGAGCTGAAGCTCAGAAATGTTGTTTGCAATCAGTTAATGCTTATGTTTTCAAATAAAATTTAAAATCGTTGATCAACTTTTAAATACATACAGAATCTGAATTTAATAATAATCGACCAACTTTAGTTGTGGGTAACTGAATGAAATATTACTAACGCCAATAATAAACTACTAAAGTGTAATAGGATCAACTCGATGTAAAATATTTGCCAGCTATTTCATCTTAAGAACAATCTATATAAAATAGATTGCGTGTAAATAAATATACCGGTGAAGAATTATATTTAAGCACAAAGCTAGCTCAATTATGTAATACATCTATATTTCATGTTTGTAATAGCATTTACAGTGTATAATCATAAACTGAACATCATTAATTTCAATACAAGCATGAGAGCGAATACATTTGTAATGAAATTACGATTTGTCAAACCCCAATGGCTGAAAGCAATTAACGACTTGTTATGAAACCAGCAGACATTCAAATGTCTGGCGCAGTATAGCCTAATAAGGCTCTTGCGCCATAAACCCCAATTCAACCAACCAACCAGTAGACATTATTACATTTTGATGCATGCATTTGACGTCAAAAACGTTAAGTCCTCTGTCGGACATTAAATAAAAAAGCCTGTAATTAACTGGATGTATTCACTGGTTAGTGCAAGATAGTTGAATATTAACACTTTTGTTGTTAAATTAAAAGCGCAGGGAAATTAAAAAAAGTAGTGTGATTGATGATAATGCTAATGCGTAATTAAAGTATACTTAAATTTTATGTAATTTGCTCATTTTGAAATGTCAACGGGAGTTTCAAAGTCAATAACCAGTAAAGATCTTAGGTACCGTAAAATGGGGTGAATCGGAACACTTTTCAGCTTTGATTGTAAAAAAAGCAATTAAAAGATTTTTTTAAAATTTGATTTTTTGGGTAAAAACTTCGGTCTTGCTTTACTTTTGATATTCCAAGCAAAGATAAAACATTTTGAACAGTTATTATTAAAATATATAGGAAATTATGGGTGTTCCGAATCACCCCGTTGGTAGGGATCAATCGGAACGCATGTTATTATTTTTTTTTTTCAATTTAACCTGTAATAGGTCTCACAAACATGAGTGATATTGATGGGGGAAAATAAGAACAGATAATTACTGTCAAATAAAAGTATAATTTCAATACCAGTAAACGTTTATAATTTGTCACAATTCAAAATAGTTTGGAACTTATAAAAAATGAAAAGTAATTTTTAGCAATGCTTTTGAATTGAAATACAAAGATTTTACATGAATGGAAGTCACTCATGTCGTCGACAAATATGTACTTGTCCTTAAAACTAGCAATTGTGACTTGGCTTAAATTTTTTCACTCCATCTCCAGGGATGAACTCTGCCTTTTCTTTAGTTTCTTAAAATCTCTGGGTTTCAGGGATTGTCCTGAAAGATTTTTTCGCTTATTCATTACTGTCTGTGTACTGGACTTTTACTACATAGGTCTACATGACTTTCCCCCTCGTATTTTAAGTAAAAAGAGGTCTCCTGGAGAAAAAATCTTTTGAAATCTGCAACTTTTTGTCATTCTAAGATCTAGTTGCTCACGAGAAGGGATAAACAGTAATAAATCCTTGTCCTTGTCTGGATTAGAAGAATTGGGTTAGAATCTTGGTTTTTCAAACAGTTTTCTTCAAATAAATTTGAATTGGAACAACAGAACAAAGTGTTCCGATTCACCCCGCAATTTTTTTTCCTGTGGCATTTTTCAGAATTCTTCATTTTTATGACACAATTTATAAAAAATGTAAATTCTAATGCGATATTCTGTTGTTCAGGTACATGTATAATTGAAACATACCACTCTTAGGTTTTATATATAGGATGGTTTGTCCTTGCATATGAAGTTTTGCAGTCTATGAAAACGTGATGTTTTCTAGCGTTCCACGTGCAGCCCTCCTTAGAAGCCAGTAGCGTTGCCAGATTGACAAAAGTAATTTTTTCCTATTTCTTATGATCTTACTTTTCTAAAAAAAATTAATGTGGCGAAAAATACCCAATATTATATTTATGAAGAATTTCTCTGTACGGTCGGGAAGTTTTGTTCCGATTGACCCCGTTGTTCCTATACACCCCATTTTACGGTATTTAAGTTGAGCATTACCCTAACCCGAGAACTAAGGATAGAGTAGAAATAAAAAGTGTTTAAATGGGTAGCAATAGAAAGAACGTCTTGAATCAGACTTTTAGCGTAAAAATTGTTTTTATAGGTCTTAAAGTGGGTGTGTGTGTCTAAAAAATTTAAGAAAAGCGCCAAATTTAAAGACTTTGAGTGAAACTGATCACGCAATATCACCGTCTGCATGCATCTACAAATAGTGTAAAAGCTGTCTCCCGTTACTCACGGAAACTTGTTAAATTTGTTGATTTGTCTTAAAATTTGGACAGCCTTTAAGACCTACCAGTTCGATTACGGAAAGACGAGAGAAAATAACTTCACCGTTCAAAAACATTTTTTGCTATGTATTTTCGATTGCAACTTGTTTAGATTTTTTCATTATTACACTTTAGCGTTTGCGTTACTAGTGAGACGCATTAGCGTGCACTGGATTCAATCCACTGAGCTGAGTCCATAATCTTAAATTTGAATGGCATAACAACGCTCTACAAAAATTAATAATTGAGCATACAGCTCAACGTATTTTAACCAGTTTTAACGCAGTTGAAGAGTCGTAAAAAAACTCTCCTAAGTTTTCTCCCCTGAAATTTTTGGTATTTTTTTATATATATATATATATATTTTTAAACTACTGTTCCCATAGCTACTTAAACCAAATGTACTTAAGCAGCTGTCAAATATGGCTTCTGGAAGAAGAAAGTCTAGCGAATTCCGGCCTCAGTGTCGGCTAGTGTGTGTGTGTGTATATATATATATATATATATATATATAAATGTATATATATACAGGGTGTACACTCCAATCGTGGACCAATAGCTAATTTCTAAACCGTTAGAGATAAGCATATAGTTTATTTAGGAAAAAATCTCCAAATTACGAAAGGAATTTTGGGTCTATTCAATGTTTTTCAAAAAACAAATTTTGAAAGAGTTACGAAATTTAAATTTTTATACAGCCCCCCAGTCCTATCAATCATATTTAGTAAAACATTCTTGACACTGTAACGTTTAAAACTAAAAAAAATCACTCTTCTACGACAAAAATTGACCGAGTTATGACGTTTTGAAAAATCAAGATTTTGAAGGATTTCGCATACGGTCCCTAAAGCGATCTCTCGATGACGTCATGAAACAATGCAAAATCTTGATTTTTCGAAACGTCATAACTCGGTCAATTTTTGTCGTAGAAGAGTGATTTTTTTTTTAGTTTTAAACGTTACAGTGTTAAGAATGTTTTACTAAACATGATTGATAGGACTGGGGGCTGTATAAAAATTTAAATTTCGTAACTCTTTCAAAATTTGATTTTTTTGAAAAACATTGAATAGACCCAAAATTCCTTTCGTAATTTGGAGATTTTTTCCTAAATAAACTATATGCTTATCTCTAACGGTTTAGAAATTATCTATTGGTCCACGATTGGAGTGGACACCCTGTATATATATATGTATGTATATATATATATATATATATATATATATATATATATATATATATATATATATATATATATATATATATATATATATATATATATATACAGGGTGTCCACTCCTATCGTGGACCAATAGCTAATTTCTTAACCGTTAGAGATAAGCATATAGTTCATTTAGGAAAAAATCTCTAAATTACGAAAGGAATTTTGGGTCTATTCAATGTTTTTCAAGAAATCAAATTTTGAAAGAGTTACGAAATTTAGATTTTTATAGAGCCCCTCAGTGCTATTAATCATATTTAGTAAAACATTCTTGACACTGTAACGTTTAAAACTAAAAAAAAATCACTGTTCTACGACAAAAATTGACCGAGTTATGACGTTTTGAAAAATCAAGATTTTGCATTATTTTATGACGTCATCGAGAGATCGCTTAAGGGATCGTATGCAAAATCCTTCAAAATCTTGATTTTTTGAAACGTCATAACTCGGTCAATTTTTGTCGTAGAACAGTGATTTTTTTTTAGTTTTAAACGTTACAGTGTCAAGAAT
>JAXGGA010000737.1:0-192846 GCA_038373865.1 Uloborus plumipes | reverse complement strand
AAGAAAAAAAAAAACTGTGCTGAAGACGGGGGAGGGGGGGGGGGGATTGAAATAACAGAGTGGAGTTTATTTTTCAACATTTACGAAACATAAGTACGTTTTGTCTTCTTTAAATTTTAAATTTATTGGTATTTGTTTAATATTAACGGTTTTTTTTGTTTCTTTATTTGTTATTATTGTTAAAGCAATGAGATTGCTCTTTAAGAACGGATACAATTGTGCCATCAATGTTATAAATGAAAACATAAATATCTTGAGAGCTTCGAATCTTACTATTGCCATATTCTACTTGTGAAACAAAAGTTTTCAGTATATATTTTTCCTCTTTGAATAAATATAATATTGTTACTGCCGCTGAAAGATGATACATTTTTGATGATTCTGGATCACGGAGAAAGTGGACCAAAATTAAGTTGAGCTATGAACAATAATTTGCTTATTTACGTTTATTGAGGGACAAGGGGATCAAAGAGTAAATGCATTTTTATTTCTTTACTATCAAATTTCGAAAAAGAAAGAAATCTCGCAGGAAAAAGGTTTTTTAATATTTGCTTGAAATAGAATTTGATCAAACATTTTAATGTTCAAAGACTTTTAAAGTTAATTATGTGTCTTTTTGAGAAATGTGTTAATTATATTCATTACTTTCTCCAGAATACTTAAAATGTGGTGATTATATTTCTGTGGTCATATGATGGCCCGTCATTTCAATTTTTCTGGGGGGGGGGGGGAAGGAAACAAGGGATGTGTACTTAAATTAAATTGTACCTACAACCAGCAAAAAACATGCTAATTACATCTAAATAATTAATATCCCAAATCGAGGAGCATTTGACGCAGTGGTTGGAAAAACTACATATTTTTCGTAGCGAACTACAACTACAACTACTTTCTTATAAATGTAGTTAACTACAGCTACAACTACTTTTTTTAAATGTAGCGAGCTACACTACTTTTGAAATGTAGTTGCTACTTCGCTACTTTTTAAAAAAATATATAAATAACAAGAATACACCGTTTGAGGATCGACCGAAAAAATTCGAAAAGTGGTTTAGCTTAAAAAATTACCTCATTCGAATATGGAATAGAAATAGGAATTGTCTTTGAATTTATTTGTGGGCCAATCCATGGTTACGGTCGGTTCATTCGCACAACTTCAGCTGCTCATATTTTGTTCACAAATGCAGTTAAAGTTCTAATGAAAACAGGGAATGATAAAGCTCCCCCCATCATGATTATCACCAAGCGTTAGATTGAAATTATTAGTGGAAGTTGTAGAAAAATATCGAAGATGTGTGGTTGCGGTCGTTTCAAAAAAAAGACATGGTTTTTTGAGTGCTATCAAACACTGCCACTTTTCTGTGAATCTATTGCACGTATGATCTTCTGGATTTTTATAACAATTGCTAAATAAATAAGGAATGATATCATACAAAGAACTTAGCTTTTTTGTTGAAAAATAAATTTTTATGAATTTTTTATCGCGGTTGCGGTCGTTTCAAAAGCGGTTGCGGTCGTTTCACGTCTGACTATTTTCAATATGTATGTTGCTAAAAATGAGTAAACGGCTATTTTAATTCATTTTTTCGCCATATATAAAAACAAATGATGGACATATGAGCCGAAAGCCTCTCTTCAGATATTTTAGTTCCATTAAATGCTCGTAATCATCTGTACTTGAGCTCTGGATTCCTTTTTACTTTTTCTTAGAAAATTTTCTGCATATTCGTTTATTACGTAAAGAATATTAACTGTACCGGTCACCTCATTGCTTCCACTACAAGTGTTCATTTAATTTAACATTTAAAAAATACTCACACATCATTAATTTCGGTTTTCAAAGAGGGCCAGTCAAACACAATGAAAGAAAAAAGAGTCCTGCCGGAATGTTCGTTTCCGAAACGTCTTTGCTACTGTTACTTCTACTTTTGACTAAAATTAACATACCGAAAAGAAACAATACAAAATGTATAGACATTTATTTTTATTCCACGAAATTATGTACACACTCTAAATGGAAACATGAATATAATTAACTTAAATAGAACTAACTATATTGATTAGAAATATATTTAACGAACCTTAACAATTTTAAAATTAATGCTTGTAGCAACAGGTTTAACCAGTAAGTTGGTTCGACCAATAAGCTTAAAAAAGTGCAAGTTTTGAGTGCCTGGTATCGCTTTTATATCTCTCCATCTGCTATTCAGCATTTGTTTTTCCGATTTTATTTCTTTGGAGGATATAAACAGTACTTTGATGTTTTTTAATCTTTCTCTAGCACAATGTGCAAATTCGATAGCATTAGTTATGACCCATCTTCTATTTCTTACATTGTTCCAAACTGTTCTTTTAACTATACCTCCGACGCCATCGATCGCTCCTTTTCCATGTGATGTTGCGAAAAACGACCAATCTCCACTAACTCCGTAATCGTCTTCCATAAAGCACAAATTCGAAAGTGTGAACTTGATCTTAAATTGAGCCGCACATCCGTCTGAAAATATGCTGACATGTTTCAGAGAAGGATCTAACTCTATAAGACTTTTTAATATGTGTTTCAAAAACACAAACACAGCATACTTTCCGTGTTTTAAATCATCACTAACAACAGCAAAAGAATAATGATGATTAAGGACCCATGCTACTGCTGTAAATATAGTGACTTTTTGGTGGTCCCAATGCAAAGTCTGAAGCTCATTTTGCAATTTTGCGGTATAATTTTCGGCGAAGTCAACTTGCAATACGGCTTCCAACTGTGAAACTGACTCCTTGCAGCTTCGAAAGTGCTGCTGCTGCATATGTTTTACAAAACAATGATGCATAACACGCAGGTATTGAGTTTTTTTATATTTTGACGCTGATATTCTATTTTCCATCAACTGACAGATGTGTGAATCAATGATCTGGGAACCACACGAACAGTGTGAGAATGAAAGAAGTTAAAATTGATAGCAATCGAAAAAGCATGTTGAGACATCTTTGGACAGAAAGTGTATTTTCCCCCGTTCCTCGTTATCGAGACATGAGATTTTAAAGGCTACGAAAATTTAAGTGAATCTCCTAATTTAAAAGCTTGTTGATGTGTGTGTGAGAAATAGAAGGCAGACTAATAAACCATCTGCATATGATAGGATATCCTTATGCAAAGCATGTGAAAAGATCTCTCCCATCATGACCTGAAACTCGCTAAATTCGGTGACTTTATTAAAATATCGGCAGGCTTAAGGACTTTATTTTTCGAAAACGAGGACATGAGGGCAAATAATTTATCGATCCAGAAAAGTGTTTTACTACGGCGTTTCAAATGCAAATAACTTTTTTTTTCATTATTTTACTATGTTATGGTTTCCTGGCGAACATCGAAGGACCCCGCGAGTCAAAAATTTGACAAAGCACTAACGTAAACGGTATTTATAGTAGGAAAGCTCCTTTATAGGAGCTTTCCCTCTCTATAAGAGACGAATACCCACAAAGTAACTTTCAGATGCATCAGAGACCTTATGTACCAAATTTGGCAGAGATCCTACTTGGACTGTGAATTTAGACCTAAAACGTGTAACACCCGCAACCAACATAGCACAAAAACGAAAAGGTTTTTTGAAAAAAATATTAGTGCACTTTTTTAGAGTGAATGAGTACACTGTAAAACCCAAATGGCAAATTTCTACTTCAAATAGTTATTGTTACAGAATAACGAATACTTGTTTTCGGTTGCGGTCGTTACAAAGCTTCTAGATAATTTTTGCCTACCTGTAATTAAAAACTAATACAACCTACAAAGAAATTGATTGCTGGAAAATGTCAAAGGGGGTGCTTACTAAAGCACTATAATTCGTTATCTTCCAAATTGAATCCGGTGTGGCCAGGGTCTAGGCTGGAAACTTGATAATTTTTAACCGAAAAAATGGATTAGAAAAAACGCAACTTTAGGACGTTGAAACCATGTTTACAGTAAAAACTAGGATATTTTACCCTTTGAATTAGGAAACTATGCTTTCTTGTGAATAAAATGACATATGACATGTTATTATTAAGTGAGTTTCATATTTTGATGTCTATGTCCTATTTCTCGTGGATTGGCCCTTGTTACTTTTCCTTTTTGTTCCTTTTTTTTGCTAAAATTTGTCCTTTTTATATTTTTTTTACAATTTTTACGAAAATTCGCCACAAGAAAAACCTTGTTTTTTTTCCTTCCTTCTCTTTTTTTTAAACTTTTTTCATTTATTTATTATTTTTTTTAATTTAAAAGTAGTTTCCAGAAGTCGCTACAAACTATTTTTTGTATCGCGCTACTCGCTACTCTACTTTTTTTGAAAAGTAGTGCGCTACACTACAAACTACTAAAAAATGTAGCTACTACAGTAGTTTCGCTCCTTGTAGCGCGCTACTTCCGACCACTGATTTGACGCCCCTGAATGACGGGCCTTGATCAGACGGCACCGTCAGGTGAGGGAGTAGCCGAGGCTTGTACCAAGGCGAATGCCGAACATTACCGCTCAGGCCATTTGTTCTCGAGTTCTCCAGTACTTTATCACAATGTCCTGATTATGGTGAAGTGCAACACAGTTATTTAAATGCTCAAATGTCATTAGTGGAGTGGAGTCGCACAAAAAAGTCTGGAGGAATCTACCACTCTGATTCTATAGGGATGGTCACGCACAGTGAGACCTCTAAAGAGAGCCACTTCTGTCTTCCTGGATAACTGGGATTTTTTTCGGTTTCCCCTACCTGGAGTACTCCAACTCTTGTTTTAAGAGTAAACTACAATTATTAATAAACGCATCCATATGTTGAATTGCCGGACACCTTGTCTCAGAGTTTTGTTTGTCAGAGAAGTCTGACCGGAATGGGGAGGCCTCAGGCTCGAAGCCTGGGGCCCTACTCTGTAACTCCCTGGAACTTTCAGTGACGTCTATTACTCTCTAATGACAAGCACACAAGAACAGCCGAAAAAGTAGTCGCTTGTCAAATCTTGTGCGACTCTGAAAGCCCTAAATGTGCCCAAGCTGAATTTTCTCGCCTTCTACCGCGTATCGAGAAGGAAAAACGATTGACCAATCAAATGACACTATATCTCACTCGCGTTACATCAACCATGGCTACCTGCGATCTTTAAGCGGCTAGCCAGACGGGCGAAAAAGAGCGTACAAGCAGAACTTACATTTTCTGCCACTTCAGTCATTTGGCGCTGATCTCCTAGGGTTCGGAGAGACTTTTAAAGGGAAAGGTATAGCAATAACATGCGTATAAAGACTTGATTTCTAGGAGTAAAACTGTTTCAGTCTTAATGAAAAAAAAAAAACAAACATCAAAACACATAGTGTTGTTATGTGTTCACAGTTTAAAACATTTATAATGCACATGAAACAATTTAAAGATTGTTTAAAAGTCATAACACATGCAGTCTTCGAAACTACATTTACGTGAAACATTACGTTTACATCTGATTTAGAAGACAGCTTTATATATTCGAGCGACAATTATTTATTTAAAGGATTACATTTTCCTCACTTCCGTTTTAACCAGAGTTGCAAAAAGGAAAGCTGATTCTTCTAAAATTACATTTTTAGAAGCGCCGAAGAAAACGTAAAAGTTCAATTAAAATGCAGTTATATGCAGGATCGTCCTTCCGAATTGGGGGAGGGGGTCAGAGGGTTGTCAATTAAAATAGTTTTGTGTTTTAATTGACCGCCCCTCCCCCGAATGGGGGGGGGGAGTTCGGAATTGGGGGTGGGGGGTCAGAGGGGTCAATTAAAATACAGTTTTATTGGTCCCCCTCCCCCGAATGGGGGGATTCCGAATTGGGGGAGGGGGTGAATTAAAATACAGTTTTGTATTTTAATTGACCCCCCTCCCCCGAATGAGGGGGAATTCGGAATTGGGGGTGGGGGGTCAAAGGGCGGTCAATTAAAACACAGTTTTGTATTTTAATTGACCCCCTTCCCCCGAATGGGGGGGGGAATTCGGAATTGGGGGAGGGGGGTCAATTAAAAGTTTTGTATTTTAATTACCCCCTCCCCCGAGTGGGGGGGGGAATTCCGAATTGGGGGAGGGGGGGGTCAATTAAAATACAGTTTTGTATTTCAATTGACCCCCCTCCCCCGAATGGGGGGAATTCGGAATTGGGGGTGGGGGTCAATTAAAATACAGTTTTGTGTTTTAATTACCCCCTTCTCCTTATGGGGGGAAATTCCGAATTGAGGGAGGGGGTCAATTAAAATACAGTTTTATTACCCCCAATTCGGAATTCCCCCCCAATTCGGGGGAGGGTTGTCAATTAAAATACAAAACTGTTTTAATTGACCCCCCTTCTGACCCCCTCCCCCAATTCGGAATTCCCCCCCCCACTCGGGGGAGGGGGAATTAAAATACAGAATGTTTTAATTGACCCTCCTCTGACCCCGACTTCCTCTCAATTCCGAATTTCCTCCCCTCGACTCCCATTCGGGGGAGGGGGGTCAATTAAAAACTGTATTTTAATTGATGCCCCCCCCCAATTCCGAATTTCCCCCCCATTCAGGGGAAGGGGGGGTCAATTAAAATACAAAACTGTATTTTAATTGACCCCCTTCTGACCCCCTACCCCAATTCGGAATTTCCCTCCCATCCGGGGGAGGAAGGGTCAGTTAAAATACAAAACTGTATTTTAATTGACCCCCCCCTCTAACCCTCCTCCCCCAGTTCGGAATCCCCCCCTCCCCCAATTCGGAATTCCGCCCCCCAATTCGTGGGAGGGGGGGTCAATTAAAATACAAAACTGTATTTTAATAGACCCCCCGTCCCCCAATTCGGAAGAACGGGCCTGCATCTGACTGCATTTTAATTGAACTTTTACGTTTTCTTCGGCGCTTCTATATTTTAGATCCTCATATATTTAAGAAAATTTTATTTTTTTTTTATTTTTTATTTTCTAGGGTGAAATATATTTAAATAATCATGCAATATAAAAATGAAAGCAACAACCAATGAAAAACCTTGTGCCACGAAAATAGCCCGAGAACGAAGGAAAAATAAAAGAAAGAAGAACAGATATTGAGATCTTAGCATGTGCAGCTCAGCCAAATAATTCATCCCCCCCCCCAATCAATTCAAATTGCTTTCCTATTAAAATTTTGTATTTGACAGAAAATTAACGAATCTCAAAAAATAAATAAAGAAAAAATTAAAAAAAAGTTTAATAAAAGAATGAAAATGATTTTCGTCAATACTTTGCAATAGACACTCTAAAACAGCGGTTCCCAACCTTTTTCTCTTTGCGAACCCCTTGCAACATCGGAAAAAATTCGTGAACCCCCTGGTCTTAAAATAAGTAACACGTAAGAATACAATAAAAAAAACACAAAATTTGCTTTTCCTTTTCATAGCAGTTGATTGCAATATGGAAAAATATTATTTTAAACACCGATTAATAGAGACAATAATAAATTGAAACTGCAGATACAAGAAAAATAACAAACAAATTATTCAAAAAAATAAATTCGTTCTTAAAACATTCCTTGATTCTGAAGAAAAAACCTAATGGGATATTTGTGGCTACTTGAGGAAACAAAGGAGTTGAGAGTAGAAGCATATTGATGCGACTCATATCTTAAAAACTAACATTTACAAAAAAAAAAAAAAAAAAAGAGAACTGTGTAAAATCCAATAGTAAATTTCCAATTTGGAGCCTTTTGCTGTCATAATCCACAAGGTTCAAGATCCGCCAATAATATATTGCTTGACTATTCTTTCTTAGCCTCACAATATTAAAAAGAGTTCCGAACAACTGAATAAATTTATAAATTCATTTAATCACTACATTAATCCGTTTTGTTCTGACATATCTATACGGATAAGCTGTTTAATATTGCTTCTGGAAAAGCTGCTTCGGCGGAAGTTGAGTAATTTCTTTTAAATGTTGAGAGTATTGGCAACTGTCAACGACAAATATTCATAAATGAGTGTACATTGGACGTCACGAGATTTGAAAAATCTATTAGAAAAAACAAAATATTTAATGTTTCCAGTAATGTTGATAAAAAAAAAATCTGTAAAGATTGGTGGGAAAGATCAGGAAATTCGCCTACAGAGAGATATATTTGGACGAATGTTGGGAATTTCTATGGATAATAACATTGATGTCTTGAAAATTTTATCATTCCCAATTACTCCTGTTCCTCTATCTTTATGCCATTTGGATGGTGCGATTTGTAAAACCGATAAGTCAATACTCGCCCTTGAAACGAATACTAGCCATGAACCACCCAGGTATACAGATGTATTATTAGTTGACTGCTTTTTCAGTTTACATAGCATGAAAGAAGCGCCTAAAACATATGGTAATATTTCCAAAAATTTTTTGCAAATGGTAACAAAATTTTCATCAGGAAGAATCGACGTTGTATTTTCACCCATCAATAAAAGATAATGAACGGCTTTTGCGGCTGGAAACACCACAAATTGAATTTAGTATATCTGGACTTGATCAAATAAGGCCAAGAGATTTTGCTAAAGAAATGAAAAATACAAAGTTTAAAGAAGCTATCGTAAACTTTTTTTATTAAACATTGGGCAAGTGATGAAGTCGTATCATATATAGGAGACAGAAAAATTTATCTCAATTTTCGACATTGTCATTCTTATGTCACTAAGGGTAATGGAGTACAATCAAGTATTGCTGAAGACTTATGTTGCGAGTTGCATGAAGAAGCCGACACTAAAATCGTTTATCATCCCTGTGGTATCGTTGAAATGTCTAATATTGTTATTAGAGCCTCTGACACTGACATTCTAATAATCATGCTTGGCAATATGCATATGTTAAAAAATGCTTCCTCTCATATTTGGATGCTTACAGGAACAGGGAATAATCAGCGCTATATAGGTATCACAAGCATTTATCAGCAACTTGGCGAATTATTTTGTAAAAGTTTGATTGGTTTCCATGCATTTACAGGCTGCGATTTTAGTCCAGCATTCTTCAATAAAGGGAAAAAACGGCCATTTAACTTATTAAAACAGGATATTGAATTTCAGCAAGCATTTGCAGCTCTTGGGGACAATAATTTCACTGATAATGAGCTGCAAGAAATTTTCAAAATTGTCCAAAACTTCACATGTCAAATGTACAGAGTAAAAAAATAGAAAGAAGTGGATGATGGCAGGTTCCGCAGGATTTCGTTAGTTGTTACAGGGCTAAAGATATTAAGGAAGAATTCAGTAAAAACGTACGTAATTTTGATGCAAGCTCAATTCCACCTTGTAAAAGTGAACTATATCAACAATTTTTGTGAGCTCATTACATTGCCAGTGTTTGAAAAAATTCTTCCCAAACAAATCCCACTTCATTACTTCTAATAGAGCATGGTTGGATTGAACAAAACAACTCGTACACCTTCAAGTGGTTTGATGGAGATCAACTTCCAAGCTATATGTAAGCGATTTGGTTGAAAAACTCCCAGGTAATTTTATTTTTAAATGAATCTTCATAGTCTTGTTTGTTTGTTATTATCTTATTATTTTTATGATTTTGGCCGGATTTACATGTTTAAATTTAATTTCTTACAGAAAACTTTTCATTTGATGAGGAAAGTCAATCTATTAAAAATTTTTGTGATTCTGATGATGAACTGGAAGGATAGATCTTGAAGAGTTCAAAAATGTATTTCGTAATTAAGTGTTTCTTTAATTTTATCTTATTCATTGTTTTTAACGTGTAAAATAAATATAGAGGCTTCTGATTTCATTAAAATTGAAAAAAATAAAGATTGAATTGTGTATCTATTCTTGGAAAAATATTAATATTTTTTTAGACGACTAAATGACGGAGTTTCATTATATTCTCTCATAAGAGTTCCAATCCCATATTATTAAATCTACTGAAGTAAATGTGTATTTCAGGTACAAGTATTCACCCTGCACTCTGTTATGTAAATATTACATAAACTTTCAAGCAGATTGAATGATTGTAAGAGGTATACCCCGCAGTATACGGTACATTTTTAACCCCGCGACGGCGGCCACTTTCCGTGGTCCGCCGAGATGTTGGAACCGTGCCAGCTGCCAGCCGTGCTGGATATTGGCTTAGAATACCTTGATTAACAGATAAACAACATATATGAATTTGAGCTTTGATAAAATACCGCAAAATGTCAAGTTTTTTTTTTTCTTTTTTTTTTCCTCTTTTTTTTTTTCACGGTCGTCTGCCACCACTTTGGAACCCGCCTGCACGTCTGCCATTGCGATTTTTCAATAGTACCAATCGACTACTTCAACATATCAGAAAATCAGCTTTGCTAAAATGACGTAAATGTTCACCTTTTTTTGGCACCTTTCGCGCCCGCCGCCCCAATAGGAACCCGCTTTGAGCTTAACGAGTGCCCATTCCGTAAACAGCAGCCATAGGACATTGATGAAAAAATGAAGCTTGCTAAAACACCGTTAGTCTGCCGGCCACTAGCTCTTGGACTACTAGGAGATCAGCGCCATAAGCGGCGACAACGGTAACTTCGCCTTGTACGAGATTTCCTTTGTTCTCCGGCGCGTCTGGCTAGCCGCTTAAGGATCGCAGAAAGCCATGGTTCGTTTAACTGCTTAAAACTCCATCATAAATTGAAATATTGCAAAACTCAAATATATCACCTGAAATCTCTTTGAAAGAGCTATTTAGAAAGATATAATTTTTCTTTTTGAGGTCAAGGTCCCACCTTTAATGACGTTATCAAAATGGCCGCTTTTACGGGTAAATATATGTTTGTTTAACTCCCCTTAAAACTACATCACAGATTTAAATATTTCAAAACTCAACTATATCATCTGAAACCGCTTTAAATATCTATTTAGAAAGATTTAATTTTTCTTTCTGAGGTCAAGATCCCACCTGTAATGACGTCATCAAAATGGCATCTTTTACGGGTAAATATATGTTTGTTTAACTCCCCCTAAAACTTCATCATAGATTTAAATATTTCAAAACTGAACTGTGTCATCTGAAAGCGGTTTAAAAGATCTATTTAGAAAGATTTAATTATTCTTTCTGAGGTCAAGGGCCCACCTGTGATGACGTCATCAAAATGGCCGCTTTTACAGGTAAATGCGTTCATGTAACTGTTTAAAACTTCATCATAGATTTAAATATTGCAAAACTGAAATATGTCATCCGAAAGCGCTTTAAAAGAGCTATTTTATAGTACTTGGTTTTATTTTCTAAGACAAATAGTTGAAAAGTTATAACAATTTTAAATTGAAAATTTATAAAAAAAGACAATTTCCTTGTATTTTCCGACTTTGAGGTAAAAATTCCGCTGTGATGCATGCATTGTAAAAAAATCTTTCCAATTTTATTACATTTAAGAATAAATTAGTAGAATTACGTACTATTTATCGGTATTTTATGCAGATATTGAATGTAACAGATGTTGCAATGCAGAAACAAGCAGAGCCAAAGCCATGAAGCTGAGATGTAAATAATGTTGATGTAACTAATGAGTTGAACCCTTTTGGTTTTCAACCCTAAAATAAAAATGGATAAATTACGAGAACTAATATCATGCAAGTGCAAAGAAATGTGTACTCGATGTAGATGTATCAAACCAGGTCTAAATTGTACACTTCTTTGCAGTTGTGAGGGCCAGTGCAATTAATGAAACGTTCCTAAAAAATTCAGTTTTCCTTGTAACAGAGTTAATTTTTTTGTGTTAAAACGTGTATTTTTTCCGTATTTCTTTTATATGATTAAAATGCAAGCATTTTTGACACAATTATTGATGACGATATTATTATTTACATCTCAGCTTCATTAGGAGCTCTGGCTCTTCTTGTTTCTACATTGCAACATCTGTTACATTCAATATCTACATAAAATACCGATAACTAGTACGTAGTTATGCTAATTTATTCTTAAATGTAATAAAATTGGAAAGATTTTTTTATAATGCATGCATCACAGCGAAATTTTTACCTCAAAGTCAGAAAATACAAAGAAATCGTCTTTTTTTTTTATAAATTTTCAATTTAAAATTGTTATAACTTTTCAACTATTTGTCTTAGAAAATAAAACCAAGCACTATAAAATAGCTCTCTTAAAGCGCTTTCGGATGATATATTTCAGTTTTGCAATATTTAAATCTATGGAGTTTTAAACAGTTACATGAACGCATTTACCTGTAAAAGCGGCCGTTTTGATGACGTCATCAATCACAGGTGGGCCCTTGACCTCAGAAAGAAAAATTAAATCTTTCTAAATAGATCTTTTAAAGCGCTTTCAGATGATATAGTTGATTTTTGAAATATTTAAATCTATGAAGGAGTTTTAGGGGAGTTAAACACGTATTTACCTGTAAAAGCGGCCATTTTGATGATGTCATCACGGGTGGGCCCTTGACCTCAGAAAGAAAAATTAAACCTTCCTAAATATATCTTTAAAGGCGCTTTCAGATGATATAGTTGAGTTTTGAAATATTTAATATATGATGGAGTTTTAGGGGGAGTTAAACAAACGTATTTAACTGTAAAAGCGGCCATTTTGATGACGTCATTACGGGTGGGACCTTGATCTCAGAAAGAGAAATTAAATCTTTCTAAAGAGCTCTTTCAAAGAGCTTTCAGATGATATGTTTGAGTTTTGCAATATTTCAATCTATGATGGAGTTTTAAGCAGTTAAACGAACGTATTTACCTGTAAAAGCGGCCATTTTGATGACGTTATCACAGGAATGACCTTGACCTCCGATCAAGTATTTCCCGGCGTTTTTTTGCCCTCCTATGTGAATATAAGCCCCACATAAAATTTCAGACTGGTATCCGGAAGTGAAATATTTAGGCTGTTTTTGTCGCTAACTCCACAGACTATTAAGATGTTGTGTTTCACGAATTTAAAAATATCTGTATCTCAGAACTAGAACGACGTCGTAAGTCCAAAAATGGCGAATTTCACTTTATTAGTGAATTGTATATAGAATCTTATTCTGCATCGACCCATGAGGACGGTATTCTATAAAACAAATTCCTTCCAATTATTTAACAGCATTAAAAGAGCGCGAATCCAATCCTTTGCATGCATCCGACAATCATTTTTCCCTTCTCCTGAAAAGTTACAAAAATGGACTTACGTTAGTCTGGTTCAGAGGTACAGATATTAGAATTTCAAATCTCAATTAGTATATCTTTTCAACACATACGAGCATACAAGAGTAAGCGAAGTAAAGTGTCGAAATACATTGTACGAATTCATCTCAATGTATCAAATGCATCGACTGAACATGAAAAAATTTATAAATACTTTAAAAAAATAATACTAAATTTAACAAGAAGTTTTGTCAAGAACTAAACGAGCCTACTTTTCTGTACATCGACATCGGCATTCTAGCATCTGATCATTATTCTCTTAATTATCTGAGACTAAAAATTATGTCAAACATACCTTTTTAGCACTTAAAGCTGATTTCTAAAAGCAAAATGTACCCCTCTCGTCAGATGAAATAGACACATAAAAAGTAAATAAATGAATGAATAAAGTTTTGTCGCACCTCTTAAAGAATGTAACTTCTTCCGTAGAAAAATTCCTCAATTGTTTTCAAAAAAAAAAAAATTAAAAGCACAAAGTACATCAAAACACATTTTATCAAAGAAAAAAAAAAAAAAAACTCGTCCGTTGATAAAATGTCTCGAATTTCACTTTTAATCCGTTGCCAGTTGTTAAATATAAATAAAGAATAAAATGCTCTCGTGAATGAAACATTTTTGTTACAAAAAAAATCATCTGCCAATAATAATAATAATAATAATAATAATAATAAATAAAATAAAACAAATGAATAAATAAACAAAAAATCGTCTGCACAGTCAGTCATTTTTTTTCTGAGCCTGCATTTCCGCCATGTTTGCGGAGTCGGAATCAGAGTCCTCACAGAAGATTATTCAGAAAAGTACTTTACAAACATTATTTATCAAAACCATTTTCTTACAAAGTTAGTTTGAAGGAAATCCGACTTTAAGTTCAGGATCAACATTCAACTTAAATTCCCCGTAGGCGCTTATGTTAAATTTTTTTTCTGAAAGCATCGCGGGACAGGTTGTTTGAACGGTTCAAAGTTGAACCAAAAGTTGTTCAAATCGAAAAATCAAATATGGGAATGAGCTGTACTCTCCGAGATCTTTCCAACAAAAAAAAAGTTTATTCCATTCGGATGGTTCACTCAGAAGTTATTTGGTGGGGAAAGGTTGCTTGAACGGTTCAATGTTGAACGAAAAAATGTTCAAATTAAAAATTTAAATACGGTAATGAAGTATCCTTGCTGAGATCCTTCGAACAAAAAAAAAAGTTTATTTAAATCGGACTGTGCACTCAAAAGTTATTAGGGGTGACAGCTTGCTTGAGCGGTTCAATGTTGAACAAAAAATTGTTCAAATCGGAAATGTAAATACGGGAATGAAGTATCCTTGATACGATCTTTCGAACAAAAAAAAGTTTGTTCAAATCGGACTGTTCACTCAAAAGTTAGCATCGCGGGACAAGTTGTTTGAACGGTTCAAAGTTGAACCAAAAATTGTTCAAATCGAAAAATCAAATATGGGAATGAGCTGTACTCGCTGAGATCTTTCCAACAAAAAAGAAGTTTGTCCAAATCGGAATGTCCATTCAAAAGTTATTAGGGGGGGGGGGGGGGACAGATAGACCGACGCACAAATTCCCCATCTCAGTACCCTACTTTCAAATTTTTAATTTTTCGATATTCATTTTACCTTTTCATTTTTTTAACTTGGAGATATTTTTTGGACTTGGCGATATTTTTTAGATGCATTAAGCTACTTTTAATACTTTTTTCGTCTTTCTTTTATTTTCAACGGGAAAGTATGCTAAAAATAGTTGTTAAATTAAATCATTTAACTTTATGACTTTGTTTTTATCGATATTTTGAATTCATCGCATTATTAGTTTAAAATTCATAGTGGAGGAGCAACTGGTCAAATTTTAATTTCCGTGCGCTTTTTGTGATACAATTATGACAGTTGGTTTTTCTGAAAGGTATTGGCACAAGGAATGCGAATTTGGATGTTGCCACCCCCCAAAATAGTGCAGGGGGGCGTAAGGGGGGGGGCAAAGTTTCTTCACTAAAATAATTATATCTTCATTATTTCATGGCTTACAACCAGTTTTCAAACCGTAAAATACTTAAATCCACTTAATAATAACATTATAAGGCATAAAAAGCTGAATTCAAATTGCTGACACGTGTTTCGGAGCTATTAAGAGCTCCTTTTTCAGTGTATAAGATGAGAGCTTATGAATGAAAATTCATCCGGCTGAAGGTGGTTTTTTCATTGAATATATGTGCCTTGTTATCAAGCCTATCATTTGGACAACCCAGGGGGGTGCCACCTCTCCCCCCCCTTTAGAAACAAAATGCAAATGCACATTTGTGTACGCATTTATCCTTCAACACATAGTATACATTGAATTTGCACTTTTGCCCGGGACTGCAATCGCCCCCCCCTCGGAGGGAGGGGGTTGAAAATTAATGCTTTTATTTATTTATTTTATTTTACTTTATTTTTTTATTTTTTTTTCAGGGAGAGGGGTTCAATTGCCCCCGCTAATCTGATAACTTGTTCCTCTTAAATAACAATTTTTTTTGTCATTTTTCGCCCACCACAATTTTTTGTAACTTAAAGCACTGCTAAAGGAAGTTTTTACAGCCACAAATGTGCTTTAAATAATATAAGGGGGTGATACTCGTTGTGAGTGGTCTGAAATATACCTGAATTTTTAAGTTAAAAAAATGAGAGAGAGATTTTTAAAGTGTATTCACTCAAATAATAATATAATGACAACATTAACGAACCCAAATTTCCCAATTTTCAGCTGCATTTATATGCAAACAAAATAATAAATAAAAACATCAAGAGTAGAACTATAATTACAAATAACAACACACACGCAGTCATTTGACAGTGGCATTTGAAAGAAAATGTAATAGATATATTTAAATCAACTCATGAATTAATTTTTCATATTCTTGATCGTTTCAAAAAGACATTGCTAGGAAGAATTAAAAAACAATAAGTCAAATAATAATAATGTAGAATACAAGTTAAAAAGCAGTTTCATAATCAGATTCATCTGAACTGCTCTCCTCATACCAGTTAAAACAGTGATTTTCATCATCTACATCCAAACATTCACACATATCCGTGCATGGAAATCCGTTACGTCTGCATTTGCACAGCAGTGTAGAACATTTACTTTTTTTGCATGAGCATTTTACCAGTTCTAGAATCGCCTGTGGAGCAGGTTCCATTTTGGTCATCTGGGGAATAAATCTGCTGTCTTGCATTTCCCAACCATAACCAGCATCTGGCTGTGGAATATTCGGACATGCAATGATATCATTTTGCCATATCATGGCCTGATAATGTTCTCTCATGATGGCATAGCGAAGAGCTGATTGTGTTGGTGACATCTTCTTTGATTCGGCAATTTTCATTTGAAATAACATCAACTGAACAGAGCCAACATCTGATTTAGAACAGTTTGGCAGGTAAATTTTGCAAAAAAAAACTGTTCTAATGCACCAAAAATATCTTCAGATGGTGTAGAATTAATTCCTAAATTTGCAAAAGCTTGCAAAATATTTTATCAGACTACTGCAAGGCTTTCCAACAGGAGAGTTTACCTTTTCCAGCAAACTCTACTGTAGTGTCGCATCCAGTAAATGCATGAAAACCAGGCAAGGCTTTTACCTTTTCTTCTCCTAAAGCATTATATATTGGTTTGAGAGCAATCTGTCTTTTTCTTTTACCGCTCCCTACTATGCATGATGTTCTGGAGCATAGCATGGGGTACCGCCGAAGAGCCAAGACAACAACATCTGTATCTGGAGAGTAAACATGAATAGTAGAGGCACCTCGTAAAGTTGCATCAGTAGCGTGTAGTATTAATTTTGTGTCAGCTTCCTCGTGTGTGCTTTTGCTTCGTAGGTGTTGTACTAAGATATGAGTTGCTGCCGCTTCATCTCGCCATGCCTCAATAATAGGTAAATTTAGGAATTAATTCTATACCATCTGAAAATATTTTTGGTGCATTAGAAGAGTTTGTTTGCAAAATTTACCTGCCAAACTGTTCTAAATCAGATGTTGGCTCTGTTCAGTTCATGTTATTTCAAAAGAAAATTGCCGAATCAAAGATGCCACCAACACAATCAGCTCTTCGCTATGCCATCATGAGAGCACATTATCAGGCCATGATATATGATATGGCAAAATGACGTCATTGCAAGTCCGAATATTCCACAGCCAGATGCTGGTTATGGTTGGAAAATGCAAGGCAGCAAATTTCTTCCCCAGATTACCAGAATGGAACCTGCTCCACAGGCGATCCTAGAACTGGCAAAATGCTCATGCAAAAAGAAGTAAATGTTCTACACTGCTGTGTAAATGCAGACGTAACGGATTTCCATGCATGTGTGAATGTTTGCATGTGTGAACATGTGTAAATGTTTGGATGTAGATGATGAAAATCACTGTTTTAACTGGTATGAGGAGAGCAGTTCTGATGAATCTGATTATGAAACTGATTTTTAACTCGTATTATACATTATTATTATTTGACTTATTGTATTAAAATTCTTCCTAGCAATGTCTTTTTGAAACGATCAAGAATATAAAAAATTAATTAATGGGTTGATAAAATATATCTATTACATTTTCTTTCAAATGCTACTGTCGAATGACTGCGTGTGTGTTGTTATATTTAATATTAGTTTTACTTTCATGTTTTTATTTACTATTTTGTTTGCATATAAATGCAGCTGAAAATTGGGAAATTTGGGTTCTTTAATGTTATCATTTTATTATTTGAGTGAATACACTTTAAAAATCTTTCTCTCATTTTTTTAACTTAAAAATTCAGGTATATTTCAGACCACTCACAATGAGTATTACTGGCTTATATTATTTAAAGCACATTCGTGGCTGCAAAAACTGCCTTCAGCAGTGCTTTAAGTTACAAAAAATTGTGGTCGGCGAAAAATGACGAAAAAAATTGCTATTTAAGAGGAACAAGTTATCAGATTAGCGGGGGCAATTGAACCCCTCTCCCTGATCAAAAAAATAAATTAAAAGAAACAAGTAAAATAAAAGAAATACATAAATAAATAAAAACATCAAATTTTCAACCCCCTCCCCCAGAGGGTGGGGGGGCGATTACAGTTCCGGGCAAAAGTGCAAATTCAATGCATACTATGTGTTGAAGGATAAATGCGTACACTAATGTGCATTTGCATGTTTCTAAAAGAGGGGGGGAGAGGCGGCAACTCCCCCCCCTTTTTGTCCAAATGATGGGCCTGATAACAAGGCACTTCTATTTAATGAAAAAAACACCTTCAGCCATGTGGATTTTCATTCATAAGCTCGCATCTTATGCACTGAAAAAGGAGCTCTTAATAGCTTCGAAACACGTGTCAGCGATTTGAATTCAGCTTTTTATGCATTATGTTATTATAAGTGGATTTAAGCATTTTACGCTTTGAAAACTGGTTGTAAGCCATGAAATAATGAAGATATAATTATTTTATTGAAGAAACTTCGCCCCCCCCTTACGCCCCCTGCACTATTTTTGGGGGTGGCAACATCCGGATTTGTATTCCTGGTGCAAATACCTTTCAGAAAAACCAACTATCATAATTGTATTACAAAAAGCGCACGGAAAACCAGTTGCTCCCAGACTATCAGGCTTTAAGTAAAAGTCCCCTTTTTGCGTTTCTCATTTTTGTTTTCGCAATAATAGTTATATTTTCAGTCTTTAAATGCTAAGTAAAGACAAAACACATGTCTGGGCAGGGCAAAATTAAGGCATAGGTATATGGGGCCCAGGCCCGGGGCGACAACGTTTGGGGGCCTTAAATCTATCTTAAGTTTTTAAAATGAAGAATATTTCATATCGCACTATATGACAAAATAAAAAATAAATTTAATCCTCGTGGGTCTCTCCCATTTCAGTTACACCCTTGGGGTCATAAACGACCCCAATGCTTCCTTTAATTAATTTATTATTATTAATGAATGTTACATGCATTATTTAAGTTCACACACTTTTTAATGCTAAAAAAAAATAAAAAGACACAATCGAAGTAAAATTTAGTTTATGTATTAAAAATTAAAATTTTAGAGCAAAACTTACAATAACTGTAGATTTATTTACAACTGTTACAGACCTGAAAAAACATGATTTTTTGCAAGTAAATTTCAAACACTTATGAGATTTTTCAATGCATTTTCTGTCCAGTTCTCTTGGACAAAAGTTGCAACGTCCTCTTTTTTTTTTGCATTCTGGGGAAAAGACCCCAAGAGTCTTGTATGCAAAAAATGCAGTTCGGGAAAAATAAAACAAAATAATAGCATTATTTTGAATACAAAACTAGAAGAATAAAAGCTACAGAATGCCATTAAAAACAAATGGTTGATTAACAAGATATATTAAGACTCAGTTTTGCTTTTCGCGATATTTTGGCCTTTTCGCAATAAGAGATATATACTCACTCTATAAATATTAAGTACAAGTCCCTATTTTTGGGGCAATGCAGAAGAGAAAAATGGAGATCCTAAATCTGCGGATCTTTTTTCCAAAATGCATTTAAAACACTTCATGTTTGAGAGTTGAAAGAAACAAATTCATGTTTTATGCTTTTGCTATCATTTTAACACTTGAAAAACGATGATTCAATTATTCTGTGAGGAAAAATTAAACTTAAATACGATACGATGATAACGAAATGCCCCCCCCTTACCCCTGATAGAAAATATAATTTGAGTAAAGAGCTCATTTTATTAAAGGAAATGTACCCCCCTCCCCCCGAGTTAGATCGACACCCTGGTTAAGTAGAAATATAAATTCAAGTTTTGGGCATACCTTAAAGTTTTTCCAATTTGCAAAATTTTGGCCAATTTATCAGTAAAATAAGGATGATTACAGATAATCGGCAAAGTTGCAGAGTTCCAATTACTGCCGATAAATGGATGCCTCTCCCAACATCAAACTAAAAATAAAGAAAAATCTTAATTCTCAATGTAAAAACATACTAAACCACATTTTCAGAACTTATAAACATCATAGCACACTCCCCGTTAAGAAAACTTGGAATTAACGAACAGCTTCTCACTGCCGAGGAAGACTAGTCACGTCTTCTTGCCCTGTCATAGACTTCTCAGCGCGATTCTAGATACCTAAACTTAGAAGTGACTTTTAGATTAGCGATTATTCGCGTCTCACGAGATGTGACATCACGGGGCACAAAAAACCTGTATGCTCATTATCGACTATGTTGACGATACAATGAGAGTAGGGACCCTGGCTCGAGCATGGGTGTACTTTCTCTTATGTCCTCGTTTTTTCTTTGTGTGACTGTGTATGCTGTGAATGGCTTCCTGCCGGATAAACGGGTTTTATGGCATATGTGTTGAGCTAAATTGGACTTCCATCTTAACGGCGCTCAATAAAACGGAAGCATTACCTATTCCACCTTATGACTCGTACTCGAGTGGTATAATTAATAACAACAGCATATGTTGGAGTAAGAAGTCAAAAATTGCTAAAAAGTTGTCATTCATTACATAATCGTTTTCCTAATTGAAATTAAAAAGCAGTCAAAATGGCTGTTTGGGCAATCGAGAATTGATCTTTTCTTTTGTATTGTTCAGAAATGTTTCCAAATAGCATGGAACATAAACTATGAATATTTGTTCCCTTGATAAAATTTACTTCCTGAAAAAGATTTTTTCTCCCATTTACAAATCAAATTTCAGACGAAAACCTGAAAGAAATTGTTTTTCGGTTACTTGCGGAAATAAGTCAAAATGTTATTTTCACGAAATTAGATTTGTTAGACCTATGAATTGGAGAAAACAGATTTTGAATCCTTCGCGATAGCTTCTAGAAAAACGCGAATCGTTTGCCAAATAAATGGGCAGCCTCATTTAAAATGTAGCTTCAATTTACTAAGATTTTGCATAATATATTTTTTATGTTACATGATTCATTTTATTTAGTATCTCGTTCTAGGGGAAAATGAGAAGCAAAATGTTTAAAAACAAGTTATTTTCTTTTCCAAACATAAATTTTTAACTAAAAAATCGATTGTAAATGCAAAAACGTCCAGCATCCAGCCCCGGTCATTCCTTCAAATTTGGACGTCTTGAATTCAAAGTATGTTTTTCGCAATCACGTATTACGACAGGACCCACCCGTTGGATTTCTTGTTTCTACAAATCGAATGGAATGGAAATGGAGAAATTCGCCCCCTTTATATTATGACTGATGATTATCTACATCTGGTAATACGAGGTAGTAATTATGATGTGATAATAAAGATGTGGCTTTTGTGGCCAATTTGCACCAGTACACTTTTCATGAAGATGTATTTGGGTGAATATCAAGAAAAGTGCTAATTTAAGTCACAAATGAAAATCACAAGCACATTCTAGTTTCATACTGTAAACTTCGTCGCACATACAATCCATAGCAAAATTTTTAGATTTTGCTTTAATTCGTGACAGTAGAACTCTTTTTATTGCTTCAATGTCATGTCGGCAGCGAGTCACACATTCAAATCGCAAATAAAAAAAAATCCTGTGAATTGTAAAACATAGCAGTAGAAACATATACTGAAGAAAATAACGTGTTCTATGTTCATCCCCCCCTATGAAGATTAACTCTTGTATTCTAGTTAAAATGAATTTATATTGATTAAAAAATGTAATTTCTGCTTGTCACAAGCTTTCATAACATGACGACAGGCAAACTTCCGCAATGATAATTTCAAGACAAAACATTTTTCGCTATTAATTCAGTGCGTTGGGTGACCTTAATATATGATGTTTAAGTTTCGATCGAAAGTTTTCATTTCAGTTGCATTGAATTACAGGTAAGATTTGTTCAATCTGGACTTTTCCATTTCTACCAAATGAAGTGTCATGTCGGCAGCGGAAATTAAGACACAAAATAAATTAATTTTTCAATCTATTTTTGTTTCAGGGAAAAGAAACCTATTGCCATGGACATAATAAGGTGTTTTTATTCTCGAATCTTTAATTAGGGATTTTCAACTATCACAGGGGTTCCCAAACTTTTTCACTCCGTGGACCCCTTATCTAGTTTTCCAGTCTTCTGTAGACCCCCTTCCTAGGAGTCGTTCCAAAATTAATCAAGACCGTAACAACAGAACTCGGGCTTTGAAAAATCGGGAATTAAATGGTTAAGTTATTTTCCTGATGTTTTAAAGCAGGGGTGGCCAACCTTTTTAGGGAGAGTGCCACTATCTGGAGAGAAAATGCTCAGCGTGCCACATTGTATTTTTCCTACAACTGAAAAATTTTAAAAAATTAAAAATAGATTTCATGTTGGCTGACTATGTAATTCTTACTCTAATCAAACATTTTTTCTCGTGAATCTGAGTAATTGAAATTAAAATGATAATAAAGATAAAACAAGTCCGAACTTAAGAGTTATCGTTAATAAACACTTTTATATGTTCTTGTCAGCTGGGTTATACTTAAAATAGAAACAAATAACATCAAACATTTCTATTCTAAAAATCAAACAGTCTGCACTTAATGTGATTTATGAGTCTGTATCTTTTTTACCAAGTCTTTAATTTTAGGATTAGTTCTTGAGAATCCTAAGTTTAAGTGTTTTAAGTGCTGAGATTTGTATGCATTCGTAACAAAAAATATTTGTTTAGAAACGTATATTGAACCAAATCTACAACAGCATGAGACTGCTAAAGTGTAAATGTGAACCAAATTTTGTTGGTACAAATTTCCAAATTTCAATATAACGTGTATGACTTTCTGTTGAAGTAAGCTCTTATATTTTATTACCAATGAAAAAGGTTAGTAATTAGATTTGGATTTCAGGAGGGAAACAAGTAGTGTCTTGCAGAGAAATAGACAAAGAATTTGTAAAGATCAGCATTTTTTTTATCATCCTGAAAATTATCAAACCTAACACTGAATGAATGCTTAAAATAGGTGTAAAATTTTCTCCATATATCATTGGAAAACTATTAAATTTGGGTTGTTACTTTCAGTATTAATTTTTAATGTTTTATTCCTTTTTCTCCAAAGTAGAGAGTAAGAAACTGAAGTTTCATCATAAAAGAATGTAAATGGCCTACACTGGTTTAGGAAACTTTTCTGTACAATCTTAAATTTAAATTATTTAAACGCCGGATATAATAAGAGATGAAATAGCTATATTTAATTGCTATTCTTCATTCCTAAGCAGCATGTCCTCATTGCTTTTCTTCCAAATATTTCAAAAAAACACATTTTCCCTAAAATTCTAAAATCTTATGACTATTTTTCCCTTGGATAGCTATCATATTTCAATGAATGAGTAACTTGCCATATTCTCCTCTTTATTCTGGGGAAAGTTCACAAAACATTCCGAGCTCTAATTCGTAGTTTGTTAATACAGTGAACTCTACAGGGTCACCAACAGAGAAAAAGTCTTCCTTGGCAAGGAGACTTTTGGCAAGGAGTTTGTGATACATAATAATTCGATGACACTTATTAAGTTTTTTCTCCAAATTACTTTCGAGCAATGTAACAAAAATAAAATAAGGGTCTTCATTTCTACAACCATACCGAATTTCATCCAATCTGGTTTCCTAATTTTAGTTGCTGAGTTATTTTTTTCTTTTTTTTTTAATTTCATCATCCGTAGCCTGGAACTATTACAGATCAAGAATCCATTCTGCAGCATTGAAAGTTTCATTTGTGTTAAGCACAAATGACCTTTACAAAGCATTGTAGTGTTGCAGCTTTTGTTGGATGTCCAAAGCTAACGCCAGTGCTTTGCAATATTGTAGTTCAGACAATTTGTAAGCCAGCCTCCTGACATTTAATCATCATATCATTGCATTTATCAGTGTGAGGGTTTTAGTTTTTATCAGTATTTTTGAGATCGACATTTTTCCTCAATTTTAGAATTTATTTCAAAAAGTCTTCGCGTGCCACTGTTACTGCTTTGCCGTGCCACATTATGGCACGCGTGCCGCGGGTTGGCCACCACTGTTTTAAAGCAACCAGATGAAAGCATAATGTATGAAAATATAAAGAGATGAAATAGACATTCACCGAACAGTATAAGGGCCATTTCAATATTGATTTTTTTAACAATCAAAAACTTCTTAAATGTATGACAACTTTCAATAAATTTCAGTTCGACAGTTAGTGCAGAGGAAAAAATTAAAATTGAACTTTAAAGAAAACTTATGAAGAGAAAAACCTAATATTTTTATTCATACTTTTATAATAATAATGTCACAAAATTGAAATAGGCTAATATCCTTGCATAGTATAGGTGTACAAGGGAAAAAAAGACTGTTTAAAGTCGGAGGGAGTGAATTTAGTGCATCAATGGCAGGACCCCTATTTGCATCTTGTAGACCCCCAATTTTTTTTCTCTATATGGACCCTTTGCTAACTCTAAGGGACCCATGGGGGTCCTTGTGCACCACTTTGGGAACCACTGAGCTATCATATTGCAGGAAATTTGTCATGTCGGCAGCGTCGAAGTTAGAAGATATTTGTTACGAAACTGATGCGTGCGTTACCGATGTTTTTTTTCGCAATTCTTTCTTTATGTTATGAGTTTGTTGAGTTGAGTTTTAAAGTATAAAGATAATTTCAAGTGCATCGTTTTTTCTGCCAAATTTTCCCATTTCTGGAAGCAGTTTAATTATTGTTTTTTTAATGATTCAAAAACATTAATTTTTCCGCAAAATTTGAGGTTTTCGAACAAAATTGCCATTTTTCACCCTCTTTTCTTTTACATCAATATTCAGACCTTCGTTCGTAACTACTGCACTCAAAAATATAATTTTGTTTTAAAATGGAAAGCTTACGAACAGTTTAGTGCAAATCTCCCTCCCCCGCCAACTCTTACTGTCTTGAATTAATTTCGTTTTTTAAGATTGTGTTAAGAATTTTATTTTATTTTGATTTTGTAACTATTAACCTATTTGTCTGTTTGAAAAAAACTTTGTCGCACTTATTTAAACGTTAACTAACGTTGATTTAGTCTCTAATTTTATTTATGAAACAAAAAAAAAAGTCATAAAAGGTAGCGAAAGTGTTTACTTTTGTACATTAAGTGTGAAATCTGTAATCTTTGTCAGATCGGTAGCATTCTCATCAAGTCGGTAACGCTCAAAGACAACCCCCCTAAAATGGGGGTAAATGTTCACCTTGACCATGCCCTAATTTTAAAAAAATGTTACTAATGTGTATTTGAAATACCCTATTAATTTTATTTTCTGAGTATCTTTAAAAATTGAAAATGTCCATGGTCAAATTAGCACTTTTCCTGATATTCACCCATTTACAGATTATACCGTTATGTAGTGGCGTAAATAGCAGCCCCTGCGGAGGGGGGGAGGGAGCTGGGTGCATGATCCAGAAAAATAACACTATGATTTGCACCGAAAATATATTTTTCATAGCTAATATAGTTTTTTTCTATGGGGGGGGGGGCATTGAAGTCTACGTAAGCTACTGTCTTTATGGTATGTTTATTTCTTATCCGTCTCAAATGATAGGAATTGGTAATCTCTGGTAATTTTGTATTCAGATGAAGTTTTGCCAGTTTTGTACATCTGTTCTGTAGGCGTTTTTCCTGATTTTATATTCTTAACTAAGCCCTAGAAAAAAAAAACGCAGACAATTATTTACTTCCAATGATCGTGATAGTCGCAATTGCAACAGTTGTGACATGGTAAATCCACGACTACCTTTAAATAAAGGAGTCCCTTTTTCATACGAATTGATGAAATGTATTAACTCGGCACTCTTTCATAAAAAATGTATACCATTAACGTTGAAGATTAAATACTGAAAATGTTTTTATATACTAAATATATATAAAGCTCATTCAGAATCACTCAAAAAAAAAGTTCGCTCACAAAAATTAATACTTAATTACAAATTTGGTAATTGCAAAATTTCATCATTTACAGAAATCATTAAGTGAAGTAATTTGTTACTGGGTTTCGTTTGATTTCATGTAATTTGTAACACAGTGCAACATAAATTATAATAAGTGTTTACATGCCTAGTTTTCTATATATACATTTAAAAAAAACTTGCCATGGGCCGTGAATTATACGCCGGCAATGAGAGAACAGAAATATAATGTTGAGAGGGGAAAGCATGCTGGATAATTTCAGAAAGAATTGTAGAAGACATACTTGTTCCTTTGCGCATGTTAATGCCAAACTTTCAGCTAATTTTTAAACAAAAAGCATCTTGAATTCTAGAAAATTCAGTATTTTTTTTATTCAATCACACATTCATTTTTAGTTCTCCTCAGTGGCTCTTCCTTAAACCGAATGCCCCTAATCGGAGGCAACTACTCGAAAGCCGTATTATACTGCCATCGGAAGATAAAGGGCATTATCTACAAATTTTTCAATTTTTGCATTCTTTTTCATTCATTGTAATTTAGATTTATTTTACGAGCATGTTTATTTCGTTCCCACTGAAAAGAAGGCACGAAAATAAATAGATAAACAATTCCAGGATTTCCCTATAGTAAGTAAAGAATTTAAAACGCGTGTCTTTAAATATATCAAAAACTCTTTTTTGGCCATACTACCATTTACAGTCGAGTCTCCATATAACGAACACTCTATTTAGCGAAGTTCTCTATATAACGAAGCATTTTCTGTGACACAGAAAATTTCAGTAAAAAAGCATGTAAATTTATCTCCCTTTAACGAATATCAAATGGCCCAATTTCTCTATTGCGAAGTTTTTATGGGAGAAAGTGTCAATGTTCTGGAAGATAGAAGTCTTTCTTCTACTGCTTTTGTGAAGGCTCACTTCACACATGTGAAGAGTTTTATGAGCAAAGTGTTTGCAAAGTGCATCAAAAAACCACGGACTATTTTCAAAGTAAAACTAGTGTCGTCGACCAAGATCAGGTTTGATTCTTTCAATTTATTAATGTAAAAATTTGCTAAAATTCACCAATTATACTACAGATGCGAGTAGCATTCCTGATATAATTTAATAGGTTAATAAATTAATTTAATTATTTTCATTTCTGAATTCAATTCACTGCGTTATTTATAACTTTAAAATATGCACAGTATTTATTTCTTGCCAAAATGCATTTATTCCAAAAATAGTAAAGTGAGAATGAACCTAATGTACTACTTACACATGTATAGCCCCTATTGCAAAATTAAGCATATAAATTTACTATTTTCTTTATAGCGAAGTTTCTATATAACGAACCTTTTCAATGGTCCCTTGCGACTTCGTTATATGGAGACTAGACTGTATTTTCCCACTGCCGTATGTAACACATTACTCAAACACCAAAATTGTATTCCGCCCATCTCCTGAACTTCCTCCAGGATGTTTTGCCTAAAATCTGTGGAGCTGTGATGAGCTTGGGAAAAGGTTTTCCTAAGCTATCTCTGCAATGAAATACAGATATTAGGGTCATTGAGCTGAGTTAATGCTTGCCAAATGCTGCTGGACTCTAAGGGCCTCAGCAGAAAACTGATCGAAACTGAAAAGAAAATCAGAGTACTTCGAATTTAAAGGAAATATAAAGTACCCGGATATTCGGTTTCCGCCTTCGGTTTCGATCGGTTTTCTGCTGATGTGGAGCCAGGCCCTTACAAGACACGATCCTTCTTTAACGCACAATAGTCTGTGGAGTTAGCGACAAAGCCGAAATATTTCACTTCCGGATACCAGTGTGAAATTTGGTACAGAGCTTATGTACATATATAAGAACAAAAAACCGCCAGGAGACACTTGATCAGGGGTCATGAACTCCCGTGATGACGTCATCAAGATGGCCGCTTTTACAGGTAAATACGTTCGTTTAATTGCCTAAAACTCCATCATAGATTGAAATGTTGCAAAACTCAAAAGTATCATCTGAAAGCTCTTTGAAAGAGCTATTTAGAAAGATTTAATTTTTCTTTCTGAGGTCAAGGTCCCACCTGTAATGACGTCATCAAAATGGCCGCTTTTACAGGTAAATACGTTTGTTTAACTCCCCCTAAAACTCCATCATAGATTTGAATATTTCAAAACTCAACTATATCATCTGAAAGCGCTTTAAAAGATCTATTTAAAAATATTTAATTTTTCTTTCTGAGGTCAAGGGCTTACCTGTGATGACGTCATCAAAATGGCCGCTTTTACAGGTAAATACGTTTGTTTAACTCCCCCTAAAACTCCATCATAGATTCAAATATTGCAAAACTCAAATATATCATCTGAAAGCTCTTTAAAAGAGCTATTTAGAAAGATTTAATTTTTCTTTCTGAGGTTAAGGTCCCACTTGTAATGACGTCATCAAAATGGCCTCAAATGACGTCATCACAGGTGGGCCCTTGACCTTAGAAAGAAAAATTAAATTTTTCTAGATAGCTCTTTTAAAGAGCTTTCAGAATATATATTTGAGTTTTGCAATATTTGAATCTATGATGGAGTTTTAGGGGGAGTTAAACAAACGTATTTACCTGTAAAAGCGGCCATTTTGATGACGTCATCACAGGTGGGCCCTTGACCTTCGAAAGAAAAATTAAATCTTTCTAAATAGCTCTTTTAAAGAGCTTTCAAATGATATATTTGAGTTTTGTAATATTTGAATCTATGATGGAGTTTTAGGGGGAGTTAAACAAACGTATTTACCTGTAAAAGTGGCCATTTTGATGACGTCATCACAGGTGGGCCCTTGACCTTAGAAAGAAAAATGAAATCTTTTTAAATAGCTCTTTTAAAGAGCTTTCAGATGATATATTTGAGTTTTGCAATATTTCAATCTATGATGGAGTTTTAAGCAGTTAAACGAACGTATTTACCTGTAAAAGCGGCCATTTTGATGACGTCATCAAGGAATGACCTTGACCTCCGATCAAGTGTCTCCCGGCGTTTTTTTGTCCTCCTATGTGAATTTAAGCCCCACGTAAAATTTCAGACTGGTATCCGGAAGTGAAATATTTTTGCACTAACTCCACGGACTACAAGAAACAGTCGAAAATGAAGCGTTCACTGCAATATGATAAAAATAGCCCCTGTTTTCTGAAAAATAAACACTGTGTAATAAAACAGGACTTATTTAACGACATTTTTTGCACAGGATATATTTTTTTTCTTCTTACATTCACCATAAAATCAAAGGGTAGTTATTGTCAATATTCCTCCAGTTGGCTTTAGCGTATCTTGAAAACAAGAGCTAGTAAAAGAAAAGAAAATCATCTATATAGGGTGAGTTCTGGTAAGTGCGTCCACGGGGTAAGTGAGTTCACTGAGAATTAGATTAACACTGTCCTGAAATGACTTCTGCAACACATCGACTATGTTAGATAACCGTCTAATGATAATTTCTATAGGTAGAATTCAGCCCTGGTTTCAATAGACGAAGCACAATCAGGGACAACTTAAATGTCTTCAAAAAAACTCTAAAGTAAAGATTGAGAAGGTTTTGTTTCAGTTTCTCTTGTAGCCACACCAAGCAACTGAAGTCAGCATATGCAAGTTGTTTCTTTTGAGTAATAGCTACTAATAACATACCCTGGGGTATTTTAATCAAATACTCTAGTCTAACTTAAACGCGTGTATTTGACGGTACGCACTTTCCCTTTCTTTAAATTAAGGTGTGGGTAAGTGCATACCATTATGATGGGGCAAGTACGTACCACTATGATGGGGCAAATGCGTACCATTATAATAAGACAAGCGCGTACCATTACGTGATTACGTGGGAAATTCGACTCTCGTAATTATCCTTTAATTCTGCTTATAGCTCTTTTATAGGCCGATTATAAACCCAACGTCATTTCCATCAAGTATTTATTTTTACATTGAGTACGGCATAAAATTTCAATTTTTATTTATTACCTCGCTTTTAAATATCAGTTAGTAAACTTTTCGTTGAAAATAGCGATCATAAGCAACTTAATTTAAAACAGAAAGAAACGAAGCAGTGAAATTAAATAAAACACTAAATAAGGAATCAACACTTTACTGATTCGAAAAACGAAGGTGGAATAATGAATAAGTTATATTTAACAAAATTAAGAAACACCTTGTGAATAACTAGTTCAATGTACAAGGGAAAAATGTACAAGCATCATATCATGATCAATTATTTTCTGTGTGTGTGTGTTTTTTCTTTTTTTTTTGCTCTTTTATTTTGTGTTTTTTCTTACTGCTTCTGATTCTAATAAGAAAAATGTTTTAAAACCTTACTTTAAAAAAAACGAAGTGTTCACCCAGGTCACCTGACGGTCTACCATACAACCAAAGTTTAAGGAAATCACTTGGGTATGCACTTACCACACGCTATTGGACGCACATGTCTCATTTTACATTTAAGAAGGGGTAAGTGCGAGTGAACCTCAGCTTAAATACAGACTGATTGTATTAAACCAAAATAAACTATGTAGACTATAAGTGACTGTTAATGATTATAATCAACTTACATTTCCTCACTTGGTCTTTTTAAAAGGACAGAGGAAGAATGCCAAACACAACGTTCTCAATCTTCAAATCGCAGTTGTTAGCAAGACACGTGGGATATCTCTGATTGCGTTTCATATATGCAAGTAATGCTGATCTCTAGTGGCAGGAATTATCCCAAAGCAACTACCTAGCATATTTAATGTATGTCAGAAGATTTTTCCTGTTCATATTCACATAGTTTAAAGTGGACGCGCTTACCCCGCTAGGTAGGGAAAGAGGGTACCTTAAAAGAGGTGACCTAAACCAAGTCACAAAACCTCTGCTTATGATTTATTTGACATAATTAAGGCCTAAAAACCTTAGTAAATGACCTGAAAATAAAACTAAAAAAAAGTGGTCAGTGTACAAGATTTTTCAAAAGAGCAGCATCCATGAAAACATGAACTTAAAAAAAAGGTACGCACTTACCAGAACTCACCCTATTTGTTTTTCTCGGCCCAAAATTAGTAAGAATTGACCACTTAAAACCTGAAACACCTATAAAAAGTTTTTTTTTGTTGCATAGTGTTATTGAGGCAAAATTAAGAGAAGCTCCAACACATAACAATTAATCATTGTTATGTGTTGGTAACATAGGTAACATCATATTTATGCAGTCGTTATTCAAAATGATGTCACCGGATGCAAAATCTTACATAATATCAAAACAATATCTTTAAAATTGAACTAAAACGTTTTTTTTTTTTTTTGGTAACTCTGGAAAAGTCTTAAAAATGTGGAAGATTTTTTCCCTGCTTCGACTGAGATTTTCAGTAAATTATAAATTCACGAGAAGTTGTTTTTTGTTTGATGAAAAGAGCAACGCTAGTAACTTTCTTCGAAAGTATATGTTCATGAGTACTACTTACTTGAAAAAAAAAAAAACGTCATGTGCACCTATTAATTTTCGAGAACGAATCTCGTTTCATCTATCATGCAGGAACTTTCCAATTTCTTTTCGCATTTAGGAACGTCAGATTGCTCCTCGAAATCTATAAAACTCACTCTTAGTATCCAACAAAAATCGATGATGTGCCGAAACGATTCTTTAGAAACTTTTACACTTTGCATTTTTTTTATATTTTTAATACAAATAAATCCGTGGAATGTCTAAAAGATTTCCAACCATCTTTCCTTACAATCAATGGAGAGCATAGAGGTCTGATTTCTGAAATATGGAAAAGGGTTCCAAATACCATTTTCGAAGCATATTGTGCTTAAAAACGTCTTTGATGGTGCTTTATAAAAATAAAGCATATTCAAGATTCAACAGTTCTTTTTCTTTACTTTTTTTTGAATACATCGCTCTCTGTGGTGACAATAGTGGCATCTCAAAAAAAGAAAAACAGTAATATTGTCGTCCCCGCATAATCGGGTAACGGATAAACGAATACCCCGCTTATACGAATAAAATATCTCGGAACAGAATATTTCCCGTATCATTTGACGCAATGTTAAAGATAACCGTTTAATCGAATATCTCGCTTAATCGAAAAATTCTTGGAATCGTCAGTATTTGATTAAGCGGGGCCGACAGTATTTGTTTGCAGGTCTAGAGTTTGAATACGCCACATGTACGAAATTAACCAAAGAGGTAAAATAATTGAATTCTGTGCCAACAAAACGTAGATGTCTCATTAATGGAGTCACTATATTAGATGTCACTATATTAATGGAGTTGCTTGAACATGCAACGAGGCTTCGTAATTAAACTGTCTAACGTCTCACACAGAACTATGTTCATACTTGGGCTATTTTAAAAAGCTGTTTTAAAGTAAAGATTAGAGGAACTGTAAAAAACAAACTCAGCAATTTTGATAAAATGAAAATAATAGGATAATGAAAGTCAGTTCATTCTAATGAGGTTAATTTCATAATCAATTTAAAATATTAGCAATTTTTTATGAAAATAGAACTCTGTTTCGAAGATAGGGAGTGGTGATTACTGTCAAGATATGTGATTGTTTGAAAAAGAAGTTTATATTAAAATCAAAATAGCAGTGCAAATGTATAAATTAGCTATTGTTCATTCATGTTGATTCATGTAGTTTTTTACAACACAAGAGTCAACTCTGATTTTAACCCCCCCCCCCCCTTCGAGTTTTGTTACATCTATTATCATAGTATTTTTAAATTGTTCACATCTTTGTTTAAAAAAAGAAGCATTTGTAGTGACATGCCAGAGTTCTAATACGTGTAATACTCATGCATTAAGAAAGAAGCGTATTGAATTAGAGTAAATAAGTTTACTTGAACTTTAATTCTAGCTCTAAATTAAATTGCATTACGCGCCGAATGTACGTGAGTGGGTTGGTTAGAAGAGCGAAGAAGTTCCTTACGGTTTAATCTGATAAGGGAGCAAATTTAAGAAACATTGTTGGTGTACTGCTAAACTTGAAAGTTATTTTCTATGTGTAATTGAAAACTATTTACTGTAAAATCACTTGTTTTCGCGCTCCGTAATTTTCGCAAAAACGGAGACATCATGACTTCGCGAGCAGAAAACTTCGCGAAACTTGCGTGAACATAACCATCATGGAGTAGCTTGACAGATATATCTGATGTGAAGTAACATGTGAATTGTGGAAGGTTACACCATGGTAATGTAACTATAGCGTAGAGTTTCACCAATTTCTGTGTAAGGTGACATTGGAATTCTCTGTTGGAAGAAGGAGAGAGAGGAAGCAAAAAGAGCATTCATCAGGCCGGAATATTACTATCAATTAGTCGTTTATTTAATGTTTGTCAGGTTCATGCTCTCCCACTACCAATCAACTTTATTTTAATAACACACGATAGGATTGAGCTTCGAACCGCTATTACTGTTTACAGAGACCTCTCAAAGCGAGCGCGTTTGACCACTCGGCCGTTAAGGCATATCTTGGTTACGTTCATTAGACTTGAAGAACTCTGCACTGATGTTGGTCTTAATGCATGCGCTTTGAATAAAACGCCAGTAATATTAACGCTTGGTGGAACTTTACATAGACTATGGAAAACTTTCCTCCCACAATTAGAGTTTTCGAAAAATCGGAACAGTGTACGTTATACCCATTAACAACAGCCAATCTTAAATTTAAAAAAAAAAAAAATTAAAAATATTTTTTAAAAATATTTTTTAAAAAATAAGTGTGAACATAGTTTTGTTTTTCAACCTACAAATTCGATCCTGATGAACTAGGACTAACTAAGAGAGCTATTACTGTAGTCATCAGTGAACTTGACCTGCATTGCAACATGTTCAACACTCGCCACTCCCTTCTATAATTTGGTTAACAAAAAAATTCATTTGCATGCAAAGCATTGATGTTTCATAACTTCTTTTTCTGGCAATAAAAAGCCGGACTTCTTTCTCCACAACACCATAATGCTTATTCTCTTGATATTACTACTTCTTTTGAAAGACTTGGAGAGAGAACTCATCTTCGCTATTGCCGGGCCCCGCTTCGAACGTCGCTGTCGAGTCATCAGATGGGAGATTTGTTTTCCCCTTTGTGCAGAGGAGGGAGACTCCTTCGCAATGAAGTTTCGGTTCTTGAAAGAGGAGTTTATTGGACCGGCGACGGTGGAGTGGAAATATCCTTAGAAAAGTAATATCTGACAATCGGGACCAATAAAGCGGGAGGCAGATATTTTCTCCTTTACCCTTTTGTATGGGGAATTTTGTTTTGTTTTGCGTTGTTTTCTTTCTCAGAGAAACTTTATGGAGGTAAATATTTACGCGAGCATCTTGACTTATAAAAGAGGAAACAAGCGAGGGATTGGAGCAAAATGATGTTTGCGTACATATACCTGCAAAGTTGATTTCAGGATGCTTTAGAAAAGAACGAAATGTATACCTTTATCAACAGCATTGAGATGTAATATTTGTGCTGAATCTAGGTATAAAAATGTAGAAAGTCCCAAATTCGGGCATCGAAGTTCGGAAAAATCCAAAATTTGGACCGTTTTTTAATAGTTACGATTTTATTTTTAAATGTTTAACCCTCCGGAAAAAAACCCTTTAGGTAATATTGTCGTTTTCTTTTAATGAAAAAATGTAGAAATTGACATTATCTATGATGGAATCTATAGCTGTGTCGAAATCCACAGATGTCAATCATTTCACACACACAACAGTTTTGAAAACACCACACATCAGTTAAGTCTCATTCATTTTAAGTGTTCATTTTTCATTAATTCAGTGCGTCCACTGCTGAGCAGTGCTCCGACTTGCCTCTTTTCAAGCTCAAAAATTACTACCTGCTTAGAGCAGAGAAAAACGAATTAACGCTTGTCCTACCCTGCTTCCTACTCGTACGGGGAAAGATTAGTTGTCTGGCTAGAGAAATCGTTTGCAAAAAAAAGAAGTTTACGCGCGTTTCTTTTTAGTATTTTTCAAATGATTTTGTTAAGTCCTAATTTAACTTCCTTTGTGTTTTATTTTACCTTCATTTTGACTCGATATTACATTCATTTTTTGCGTGAAATTAGGAATCAACACGATCTGCGATTCACTCTCATATGTCACAATATTTTTTTTTTTTACTTCGTAGAAACTAAAAAAGCAATGTAAAAAAAAAAGATAGGTTCCGAAATTCAGACATATTCAAGTCCCGAAGATTTCGAATTTTGAAAGCATTGAAATAAGGGGTACGCAATCTACAGGCAAAATGCAATCTACAGGTATTTGTCAAAATAATGGAAACACTTAAGATTTATAAGGAATTCTTTACTAATATGATAGATTACTACCACAGCTTTCGCACACGATACAGCTTGGACTCGCCGAGGAATCGATACATACAAATGTTGAGTAGTGTTTAGCGGAATTTTGTACCATTCTTCATTTAGATATTGTGAAAGCTCAGTGAGAGATGCTAGTGTAGGACATCGGTTCCGCATTGATTACTCTAAAATAAACTGCAGCGGTTCAATTATATTAAGGTCAAGTGACTGTTCTAGCCAAGGCACATGTTTTATCATCTTGAAAAATTTCATCTCCACCAGGAAAGAAAGTTTGCATCATATAGGATGGACCTGGTCAGCTAAAATGTCTCTGTACTTTTTCCCAGTGATCTTCCTTTTAGCGTTACAACTGCTCTTGCAGAAAACCAAGACATGGCTGCCCATACTACATGACAGATCCTCCTCCATGCTTGACAGTTGGAATGAGAAAATCAAGATCATATGTTTGTGCTAGTGTAATCTAAACGTGTACCCGTCCTGTAGCTGGGAAAAGAGTGAAAGTCGATTAGTCATTCCATTTTTAGCCTACTTTCCCGTTAAAAATAAAAGAAAGACGAAAAAAGTATTAAAAGTAGCTTAATGCATCTAAAAAATATCGCCAAGTCCAAAAAATATCGCCAAGTTAAAAAAAATATCGCCAAGTCCAAAAAATATCGCCAAGTTAAAAAAATAAAGAGGTAAAATGAATATCGAAAAATTAAAAATTTGAAAGTAGGGTATTGAGATGGGGAATTTGTGTGTCGGTCTGTCGGTCGGTCTGTCGGTCGGTCTGTCCCCCCCTAATAACTTTTGAATGAACATTCCGATTTGGATAAACTTTTTTTTGTTGGAAAGATCTCGGCGAGTACAGCTCATTCCCATATTTGATTTTTTGATTTGAACAATTTTTGGTTCAATTTTGAGCCGTTCAAACAACCGGTTCCGCGATACTAACTTTTGAATGAACAGTCCGATTTGAACAAACTTTTTTTTGTTCGAAAGATCTTTTCAAGGATACTTCATTCCCGTATCTACATTTTCGATTTGAACAATTTTTCGTTCAACATTGAACCGTTCAAACAAGCTGTCACCCCTAATAACTTTTGGGGTAATAGTCCGATTTAAACGAACTTTTTTTTGTTCGAAAGATCTCGGCAAGGATACTTCATTACCGTATTTAAATTTTCAATGTGAACCTTTTTTTCGTTCAACATTGAACCTTTCAAGCAACCTTTCTCCACCTAATAACTTTTAAGTCAACCGTCTGAATTCAATAAACTTTTTTTGTTCGAAAGATCTCGGAGAGACTCATTCCCATATTTCACTTTTCAATTTGAACCATTTTTTGTTCAATGATGAACCGTTCAGAAAATTTTTTAACATGAGCGCCTACTGAGAAATTTAAATTGAATGTTGATTCTGAACTTAAAGTCAGATTTCCTTCAAACTAACTTTGTAAGAAAACGGTTTTGATAAAAACTTTATGTTAAGTACTTTTCTGAAAAATCTTCTGTGAGGACTCTGATTCCGACTCCGACTCCGCAAACATGGCGGAAATGCAGGCTCAGAAAAAAATGACTGACTGGGCAGAAGATTTTTTGTTTATTTATTCTTTTTTTTTTGTTTAATTAATTATTATTACTTTTATTTATTTATTTATTTATTTTTTTGGCAGACGATATTTTTTTTTTGATTACAAAAATTGTTCATTCACTAGAGCATTTTATTCTTTATTTATATTTAATAACTGGCAACGGATTAAAAATAAAATTCGAGACATTTTATTAACGAACGAGGTTTTTTTGCTTTCTTTGATAAAATGTGTTTTGATGTTCTTTGTACTTTTATTTTATTTATTACTTTTTTTCCTTTTGAAAACGATTGTGAAATTTTTCTACGGAAGAACTATAACAGTTACATTCTTTAAAAGGTGTGACAAAACTTTATTTACTCGTTTATTTACTTTTTACGTGTCCATTTCATCTGATGAGAGGGGTATATTTTGCTTTTAGAAATCAGCTTTAAGTGCTATAAAGGTATGTTTGACATAATTTTCAGTTTCAGATATTCAAGAGAATATTGATTAGATGCTAGAATGTCGATGTACGGGAAAGTAGGCTCGTTTAGTTCTTGACAGAACTTCTTGTTCCCTCCTCCACTCATCAATCGGCCTTTATTTGTAAGTGTGACACCACAGTAGACGACGTTTGGCATTAACATCTGTCACAAGTGACTTGCGAATTGCTACTCTGCCGTAAATGTTCTGTTTGTGAAGGTGCCTTCACAAATAGAGCATTTGCCAGAATAGATACATTGCTATTTATAAAAAAAACCTTACAGATATTTTTACTCTTTAATGCTTACGAAGCTCATTCAAAAATGTCCCTTTTATTCATAGGTGATTCCATTAGTTTGATTACCAGTATATGGTTGGTTACAATAAAAAAATTAAAGTTAAAAAAAGTAGAGTAGAGCTCCAAATATCTGAGCCTTGACTGTTGGAATTGCTGATTATTCGAGTCGATTTCAGAAGAAAACAAAGTGAAAACGTACAGTATTCTCAAAATAATGATTTTGTCCGCACTTGATATTGCCCTTCCCTCGACGAAGCTAGTGAAACAGCTTACTTTGACCGAGATGTTCAGCAAACAATGACTTTTAGTATACAGTATGTACATTGTACATAGCATCTACTGCACTAATGTACAGCATTTGCGAGTGAACTTAGCATGAATAGTTTTTACTTTCATTTTGTTTCTGAAAATCTTTTTCTTAAAAAATATCCCTCCCCCCCCATTATTTTCAACATACATCAGTTAGTGATCAAAAAAGACCCTTGTCTTCAGAAAAATTTAATTAATTGAAAGGGGTTTGGTCCCAATTGATTCAGATAGTTGAATCTCTACTGCACTGGGGCCGCCGCTTATATGAATCACGTTGTTCTAAAAAGTTTTGATTCAATAAAGCTAGGTTTTGTTTTGTTTTTGACGATTTGATTCATTAAAGTGGTTGATTCAATTAACCGGCGTTCACTGCAGTAGCATTTGTTCATTACTGTCTGAGTTTGAAACTTCATGGTAAAGAAAGTAAAACTCCATACTGCCGTGCTAAGCACAAAAGTCGTATCTGCACTTATTAACAAAATTAAGTTATCGCTACCACGTGACTCTTTGTGACGTATTTTACATAAATACTGTATTATAAGCTAATTTGGGAGCTCGAAATATTTCTTAAAAATTATGAAAAAGTATCATCTGAATCAAATACATGGTGGAGCAAAATTTTAAACAGTAATGTCTCAGTTTGAGCTCTACTGCAGATAGAACTTTTGCGCTTAGCACGGCAGTATACACATTTGATTTACTTAACTGTCTCATCTGCAGAAAAATTTCTTTTCGATTTGATATATTTTTCCCGCTTCAATAAAACCCTATATGCCATGCTTGGTATAAACAATTCTTTTTAAGAAAAACGAAACAGCGCACATAAAAACCCCTCAAATGGAAGCCTTCAATCTCTTTTCTTGACAGCATAATAATGGTTTCTGGACTTTTCGAAAATAGAGCTCAACGAAGGCTACAACGTCTCTACAGAAGAGTTGAAAAACTTACTAACGGCTTCCACTAAGTCTGCCATTACGCTATTTTTTACGGCTTTGATAATTAAGGGTTACTTGTCAGCGGCAGCTTTACTATCGCGTACATTTTCTGCTCCAATATATATTTTTTATCTCGCGTAAAGTATTTGAACTAGTACATTTTTAAAGAAATTGGCTGAAAATATTAATTTGTTCTGGCGACAAATTAATGTTGTCAAGGATGTTGCTTGAAAATATTACAGCAGTGCATATTTGTAAAAGATTACCTTTTTAAAAGTTGGGCGAGACGCCTATTCGAAATAACAAAAATAAACATGTGGTAGTGAAACTTGCTTTTTCCTTTTAATATAGAATTACTTTACTGTTTAAATTTGAATTCTCTATTGTACAGATAGCACATGCGCAGCGTATTAGTTTCTTAATGTGCCATCAAATTCCTAGATGCGGAGTAATGCATGAAAGTTTACTTACAGTTAAACCCCAATATTAGTTTTTGTTTGTAATACTTGCATGCTAAAAGAAAAAAAAATGAGCTATGTAAATGAGCAAGATTTTTTCCAAGGATTGTTCAACAAGTATATAAACGTTTTTATAACCTTTGAATGAATTTTTTTCAATGATGTTCACAATAGTACGCATCATTGAAAAAATTCGTATGGGCAATTCCAGGCAACATGGGAACTCGGTGTTAAAAAAAATGTTGAAAAATTGTCTTAATTTTTTTTTGTACGTTCTCTTTATTGATTGAAGTTTACAAATTAGAATAAGGTAACTTCAGGTGAATCATTTTCTTTTTGTAAGAGAGCTTGTTCTATGAGCTCACAATCTTGTGAAAGTCTCTCTCTGCTAGACACAATTTTAAACGAGCATATTTTATTGGTTTAGCCTGTTTCCACAATTTAATTGCATTTTTTCCTGGCAGATTTATTCGATAAGAAAACAATTATTAATAGTACATTTTGAAATTTATTCTTAAAATAATTTTTTAAAGTAGTTTTTAAACCATTAAATTTTGTGTAACGTGAGTCACGAAAACTTAATTTTTTTAATATTTCCAAATTTTATAGCTTATAAATGAAATTTTTTTTCCTGTTTCTCCTACTCATGTATATTACAAAAAAGAAATTATAGGCCAATTTAGAGTTTTTTGCTTTTTTATTCAAAAAATAAGGATGTTTATTTTGTAACGTGAGTCACGCGAAAAGTGAGTTACAGCCAATACAAGCTAATATTAACTTCTTAAAAGTATTTAATGTGCCCTAATGGTATTTTAGGGTCTAAAGGGAGGGTTAGCACTTGTACACACCTATATATAATTAATAATACTGATGAAATTAAATATAAATAGCGTAATTTTAATTCTTTTAGTGTTTTATAATCTTTCAATTAGTGCACTGGGTCCCTGTTTTGGCCCTCAGCTTTCCAATGTGTAGCATGTGTTTATGCATGCACATATTTTTCTTCCGTATCTAAGAAAGGTTTTTCATTCCAGTAAAAGAAATTTTTAAAATATTTAACGAGTAACCGCAGAATGACAGAAAAGGTGCCGAGAAAAATTGAAGCAAGAAGGGAAGTACATTGCATGTAAACAGAAACATTGTCTCTGGATGAAAGAATGTCTAACGAGAAAAGTCGAAAAGCTAAGGATATTGTCTCTAGCAATTCAATATAAGCTGAAAAATAAACATATGAAACTTTCAAAGGAAATTTTGGCTAAATTCAAACTTCTTAAATATCGCTTCAACAAGTATACAAATATGTAAATACACTAAGGAAGACTCGCCAAAACAAGGAGAAATTCCGTTAATTCACCTCACAGTTAAACTGTAGTCATAAGTGAGTTACTCAATACTCATCCGTAAATGTAATATACATTTGAAAAGAAGATTTCAATGTCCACCGAACTCATGCTGAAAAAATTATTTATCCCAAGAAAATCTAAACGAAAATGATTTAAAAAATTAGCTTGAGCGAGAGAGAAAAAAAATATATATACATATAAAATTGGAACATAAGAGAAATTTTAAAAAGCACGGTCAACATCTCACTTGCTCTTATTTGAGATGCTTAAAATTTAATTATTCATCAGTAGTGGATGAGAAAAGTAAGTACTTTGAAGAGCCTACTTCTGACAGCAGTCAACTAATTTTACAGCCATTATGCAACATTAAATGTTATGATTGGTATCAGATGAAATGTAATGGTGTGTAGTATCCTGTAAAAGTTTTCAGATGTATGAATTGAGAATTTGAAATCAGTACAATGCAGCCACAGAGAAAATACGGGAAGTAGTATAAAAAAAGACAAACATATGTTTTGGAAAATTGAATTGATGAATCCACTCTGTGACCGTTCAGAGGGGTTAGATGGCAGCTGCTAAGGAGAATTTTAACCCTAGGTCTATGGGACAAAAAATTCGTGCTGCGAAAAATTGGCCGTTAAGAGGGGTGGCCGCTTTGTAAAAGTGACCGCTCGGAGAGGTTTTACTGTATTTAAAACTGATCAACTAAAGAAAACAAGCCATTAAGCATTAATTTTAATTGAATTTAGGTGAAATCTCTACACAAAATTTTCAAAATAAGATGTAAAGTAAAGGACTAAAACGGAGATGTAACGTGAGTCACGAAACTATGTAACGTGAGTCACACTCAAAATATTGATTAACTTAATTAGTGACTGCAGAATGAACTTTATTTTCGTATATATCATAACTTAGAAACATATTTTGTGCCATGAAAAGCAGTTTTTAAATTTTATTATTCTGAAAGAGCAGGAATCTTAGGTTTTTAATTATCCAAAAAACTTGAGTTCCTTTTTTTTTGTAACGTGAGTCACGATGTTAAATTAAGGTTGAAACACCATCTATTTCTGTTGAAATTTAAAATGCTGACATCCACAGGTTCTCACTGCATACCAGATGACTGTCAACAGCTTTATTTAAATCAAGCATGGTATTTCTTTAATATATATAACATTTACTTTTGTAAAATCACGTCAAATTGTAACGTGAGTCACGTGGAATTGCCCGTATGCGTTACATTAAAGATACTGTCGGCCCGATTAAACGAATACTGTTGGTTCTAAGAAATATTATTCGATTAAGCGAGGCATTTGATTAAGCGGGGATCTTTAACACTGCGTCTATGGCTAGGGAAGTATTCGGTTCCAGATGTTTTATTCGTATAAGCGGGGTATTTGTTTATCCGTTACACGATTAAGCGGGACCGACAGTATTGTAGAACTAGTTGGAGTGTCTTTTGTGTAGCTTATCGTTTTGTCATGATGCGCCCTTAATACAATTTTATTATTTGGTTCAATAATAGTAACAGTATTTGGCAGGGTTTTGAAAGTTGATCATAAATGCTAAATATCATATTTTTAGATTGAAATTTTTTTTGTTAGAATTGTATATATATATATTTTGAAAAGCATTCTAAGTTGTAGGGCATTAAAGTACGATCTGTTAGTTAACTACGAACTTCCATGTTCAATATGTAAGGTTACAGAAGTGGGAGGAATAAAATTTATAACTGTCTTGCAACAATTGAAAATGGGATACTTTAAAATTAGTATCAAAGCTGCCTCAAAAAACAAAACGCAAAATGAGAGATACGTTATGAAATATTTTTTAATTAAAGTGTTAGACATTAAGAAATGAACACACCTCTCAAAAAAAAAAAAAAAAAATGCATCTATTCTTTGGTGCAAACTTTTTGTCGGAGTTTTTTTTTTTTTTTTTTTTTTGCTGCACACTGTAAATTATTACATAAATGTTTCTGGATAAGACAATTGCAAAGACAATTGCAAAACCTATGCTCAAAATCAGTACTGCTGAATTTTCACGTTTCCATTCCCTTTTTTCTAACCATTAAAGTAAATAAATAAAAACAATTTAGTTCTGTAAATTGCGATTTCAACTCCATACATTCAAGTGAAACCGGAGAAACATTTCCTACTTCACAGTCAAGCATTTGTTTCTCAAAAAGAGCTCTGGAACAATACGATATCAGAAGCTGTTTGATATCCCGGGTTGCAAACGATCTCAAAAGAGAAATCGTCTGTCACAACGAGTTCCTCTCCTCCCTATCAACCCTTACGCCAATCGTCTGGGTAATCTATTGCTCGCTGAAAAGAAAACAAGTTTGAACGAGAATTTCTGCAAACAAAAATAGAGAAGCCTTTGCCCCATCTGGCAACGTAATGAGAGAGGCAGGATGAAATATGCGAACTCTCTCTCACTGGAAGTTGCGAAGCTTTCTCGTTGTTGATTGAGTTATAAAAGAATTTCTTTTTCCGCAATTTTTGTTTATGATCCTGCTTTTTTGTTTTCATCTCGTTGAAATATTTACAAGAGCTAATTTGCTTAAGAACGTCTGTTCGCGTGTAATTATTATGAATATTTTAGATATGCAAAGATATGTAGGGTGCAGTAATAATTTCATGCTAACGTTACACAAGGAATCAATACTGGCTAATCTGACAAGAAATAAAAATTTTCCACAAGAGAGAGTATTTGTTCTTAAGATTTAATAAGAAAAAGTGAGGAGCATTGTCAATGTCAGAGGTCAACTTTCCGGAGAAGCACTATAGGTGAATGAAAAACTGAAGTTGTGTGCAGTTGAATTACGAGTTGCTTTGAACGATTTTCCCCGTGTGTAATAAAGTTAAACCGCGAAGAAATGGTGGGTCGACTGAAAGCGGAAACAGACCACTTCATTTAAAAATAGGACGGATTAGCGAGAGCGCACAACTTCACTGCTTCGCAGATCCAACCTATTTCAAAATGAAGTGATCCGTTTCCGCTTCCAGTCAACCCGCCATCTCTTCACTGTTTAACTATACCCTTGTGCGCGTTAGGAACTTGTTAATAAAATACTCCACCTTACTCTTTATTACAGAATGAAACAGCTTTGCGCACATAGTACAGAAATGAACCATTGCGGGTTCAAAAAGGGAACTCAACTTCTTTTTTTTTTAAATACTAGACGTTATTCAGCATCACATGCATAGAGGATTGCTAACTAATCGTCTTTGTCTCCACACAAATGTCGCAGATATTTCCGGCACAAAGAGACCGTGAGTGAAGAAATAACACCGACATCCCCGGAGGGAATTGAACACACGTCCAAAATTGATACTTCTTAAACAGAGCCACGGAGACTCCGAACTCTTCTTCTCCTTCTTCTTCCTCTAGGAGCTTATTACTCAACTTCATTTTGATGAGGACTAAATCGCAATGTTTAACCTCAAACTCAACACCAGGTAAATTTTGGCGACCGCTCGAACCTAGAACCTTTAAGTAGGGGTGCCCCTATACAAGAGCAATAGCACATCCTCTTAAAAGTTATAGAGCACCCCAAAAAAGGGAAAAATATTCCTAAAAATTTCCTCCAAGCATTTTAACGCCCCGATTTGTGCTATAAAAACCCCCTAATGGGCATCCCTGGTGTTAGGAGAATTTTCTTTTTCTTCTGCTTCCTGGAGTTTACCACTCATGTTTTTTTTGTTTTTGTTTTTATGAGGATTACGATATGTTCGTTTTGAGTCAATCCATCTCAAATCACCCAGTCGTGTTGCTCAACATTTTTAATTCTCCTGATTCTTTTATCATGGATTACCTATGGGTAAACATGAACAAAACTGCAATTGAAAAAAATTTACATGCTATATTTTTTATTTGGCAGCCATTTCAAAATGACGATTTGGCAAATTTGATAGAAAAACAGGGTTTGCGAAAAATTTTATTGCCAAGTCGTTTTTAAAGATATCAAAATAATTTAAAAACCAGTTTGTTCAGCATAAAATTACCTTTAAATACATTTTCTTTGAATTTCCCTATCATCGAAGAAAGTTGGTCAAAATCTTTCTCGAAAAACTAGGAAAAAACGTAGAAATTGGTAATGTTTAAGACCATAAATTTTTATGAAGGAAGAGAGACTCATCAATATTATTTTATTTGTGTGTTTGAGTACTCATAATACTACCAGCAGCATAAGTTTTAGTCTTTAAAATGAACTCCTTTTTTTTCTACGGGTCTTCAAAAATGGCGGAAAACGCGAAAATGCCAATTTTTGTAGGCCAATATCTGAAAAGGGACTGAATGAAAAAAAATGAAAATTATATAAAATGTTCCTAATACTAATAAGAAGATCTCACAAAAAAATTATGACTGAGACTCAACTGCGTTTTGAGTTATTGAGCTGCGAATTTCAACAAAAACGCTACCTTTTTTATACACTCGTGCAATGCTAAATTAGCAACTAAGGCTTAAAATTATCTTAACTGACAAAGTTAAATAATGCTGAAATATATAAGTTAACAATGCACTTTTAATTACAGTAACCCCTCGTTATATCGCGCTTTTCGGGGGACAAGAAAAAAGCGCGATATATCCGAAAGCGCGATATAACATAGGTCCTTTTAAATAGTTTTCTATCCAGCATGCAAGTAAATTATACGTGCACATACATAAAAATTCATTTATTCGAACATTAACTTCTTTTTTTTTTCAGTCAAAAGTAACAAAAAAATATAACTTTTACAGATTACTACTACACATTACTAACAGATGCTTTTCACTCATTGTACCAATACAAAAGAAAGTGTTCAGTAGTTTCCAAACTGTCTCTGCAGTATGCAAGTTTGGGTGACAGGAATTTGCTGCTTCTTTTCAGCGAATTCAGAAGAATAGAAGAACCTTCGTTTTGTTCATTGATGACAAAATAAATGAGAAAGAGACCTTTTCTGAGCACCTTATTTAATTTTCTCAAAAATGGTTCCGAACTAAAAGTTTTTTTTTGAGGGGGGGGGAGACAAAAGACAAGAGCGATATATCCGAATGAGCGATATAACGAGGCGCAATATAACGAGGGGCTACTGCTCATCTATTTTAAAAAAAATAAGCGACAGTAGTACTAGTACTACCGTAAAATGAACTACTGTTCTTGAACTTACCCATATGTTTTATGCACTACAATGGTGTAAACCAGTGGTTCTCGACCTTTTTACAGCTACCGCCCCCTTTAGGGTTGAAATTTTTTTCAGCGCCCCCTTTGCGGACAGATGTAAAAGTGAAGAAGGGGGAGTAGTTTTCTTGACCGGTTTAACTCTAAAATTTTGCCCAAACAGATAGTTAAAAAGCATAAGTTTTTTTAATCTATAGTCATTTTTCTTTTCGTTAAGATAATTTTTAGAAAAAGCGGGCATTTTTTCCCCCTCTAAAAAACTGTGTCAGTAACAACCAAGTACCTAGAATGGGCCTTAATGAGTGCCTTAAATGAGTGAACCATTTTTATGGTAAGTAAGAACAACATGGTTTGAAATAAAAATGCATCGTTTTCAACTTTTTTTTGAAAACCAATATATTTTGAATAATTAATTACGTTCAAATTGTTCCTGAACAGTTCGATCCCAAACAGTCTTGCTCTTGTTTACTTGCAACTATGCAATACGCATCCCCTATTTATTATTTACAGATATAGGATTTTACTGAGGAAAGGCAATAACAGAGCCGTTCCTTCTATTTTTCCCAGGAGGGACAAAGACTTGAAACTATAGCCCGTACCTGTCACCTTTAAAGATTATAAATCAAATTTTAATTAAAAAAAACTAGCATAAGTTGAATTTACAAATCACGAGATAGGTTCAATTCAAAGAAATTCTTTTTGATTGATTTATTGCTTTGAAGGTTGGGTAACGTAACAAAAGTTATAAATATGCTTTTGGCGACATCAGAGTAAAGACGGCGGTGAAATATCAAGGATATCCCCCGAAATTTGTTTCAAAAATGAAGTCTAAAAAATGCAGTTTCTTTAATTTTAGGTTTCGTGGTGTTGACACTGAAGTTCAGATTCCGCCCCCCGGTGAAGCATATAAAATTGAAGTAATTTTTGACAATTTTCTGGTAACATTAACTAGGGAGAAACAGGGCTCTGATTAAGATTTTTCGTAATTGAAGTTATTTAAAGGCTAAGTTTAGTAATGTTAGGGAGTCAGAGCTCCTGCTAATGTTCTCCGAAATTAAAGTATAAAAAACGCAAAATTTTAACTGTTTTTGTTGATGAAAAGGGAATAGTCAAGGTTCGAGAGTTTTCTGCGGAAGTTTTTTTCACATTGCACTGTGAAAAATGCGATTGTGTACCTACCTACCTTTTTGATGTTGTTAGGGGGGATGCTCTAACAACATAAAAAGTCGGTAAAGTTAGGTGGCTCTCAAATTCAAGTGCTATTGTCAAATTTTAAGTTATCCTTCATGACGGTGGGGGAAAGATCAGGGCTCGGAAGATATCCGCAGAAAATAAAATTTTAAGCAATCCCTTGGTGATATAATAGATGAGGATTTCCTGCCACCCCGCATAAATCATGTCCTCACAAGCACATTTGAAAATATACCAACCGCCCCCTTACCGCCCAAAATCTGTCCACCGCCCCCCTGCCGCCCAAAATAGTTTCACCGCCCCTCAACATCTTCCCACCGCCCACCGGGGGTGGTATCGCCCCCGTTGAGAGCCACTGGTGTAAACTATTGCACACATTAATGTTTCTTAAATATACTTTTGTGTTTAACTCTTAACTACTTGACAGCTGTAATTTTGGTTAAAGAGTTGAACAAACATGATATTTCATTGCACAGTTTATCACTTATGTTGTGTGTTCTTCCAGAAAACGTTGTAAGTTCCAATGAAGTAACTTTACGTACTATTTTCTTTGCGGGTACCCACTCAGTATCATTTTTTGACAGTTGAAAGGCAGTTTTTGGTCCAGAAGGATGAAAGAATTGCACCAAAATATCATTGTTAGCTTCACTTTTGTCTTCAACTTTTTCCATCCACCACTTCTCATCTCTCTCTCAATCTGATGATCATCAAAGCTCAAGATTGTGGAAGTAACAAAGCACCTGATTTGATTATTCTTTAAGGAAACATATCTGGGATAACCTCTTGTACCTTTCACTGTTAAACAACATATATGTATGTTTCTTCAGCTGTAATTGAGCGAATGGAAAACACACTGACTGAAAGATTTGAATATTGTTTAACAGTGAAAGATACAAGGTTATCACACATATGTTCCCTTAAATAACAATCAAATCAGGTGCTTTGTTACTTCCACAGACTTGAACTTTGATGATCATCAGACTTCAATACTATTTACAAATGTGTCGTCATTCACAAATAATGACTTTGTTGCCTGTATATAGGATGAGAAGTGGTAGATGGGAAAAGTTGAAGACAAAAGTAAAGTTAACAATCATATTTTGGTGCATTTCTTTTATCCTTCTGGACCAAAAACTGCCTTTCAACTGTCAAAAAATGATACTGCGTGGGTACCCGCAAAGAAAATAGTACGTAAGGTTACTTCATTGGAACTCACAACTTTTTCTGGAAGAACACACAACATAACTGATAAACTGTGCTATGAAATATCATGTTTGTTCAACTTTTTAACCAAAATTACAGCTGGCAAGTATTTAAGAGTAAGAGAGAGACACAAAAGTATATTTAAAAAACATTAATGTGTGTAATAGTTTACACCATTGTAGTGCATAAAACATATGGGTAAGTTCATGAACGGTAGTTCGTTTTACGGTAGTACTAGTACTACTGTCGACTATTTAAAAACACCACCTCATACAAACCCATATCCAATAACCAACACACAAACCTCCAACAAACTCAAATACCTAACCTCACCAAAACCTCAACTAATCACCAAACTCAATCCTCTATACACCCCCTTACTTAAAAATAATCCCAACTCTACCACACCCACCCCCTCCTAATCTAACCTACCACCAAAAAAATATCTCACAAAACAACTACAACTTCCCAAAACACACCAAAACAAAAAAAAACCAACCTACCAAAACTCACAATCCACCCCCCAATTCAAAACTCTAAAACTCCAAAATCCTCCTACTCCCCCCCTTCTAACCAAAACCCTCCACCCCCAACATCATATTACTACAACATCTACCACCCCCCCCCCACCCCACCACAATATCTACACACAACAACCACCCCAACATTAAACCCCCAACCCCAAACACTAAAAACCACTAAAAACTCTCCCTCAAAATCCCCCAAACAACCATCACTTTCCCAACCCCTCCCATACAAACCCTTACCAAAACATATCCCCCCATTAAAAACCCAACAAAATCACACAAACCCCCTCCAATTCCCACCCAAAAACTCCCCCATAAAAACACACCCCTAAATCCCCCACTCCCAAAACCCAATTCATCCCCCCACCCCCACACTACTCTCGCTACTCACAAAAATACCACAATCCTAAATAACCATACACCCCCCTTACCACCCATCATCCATCCAACCATTCCCCAACCCCATCAGTCTCCCACCCACCACCAAATCCCAATCCCACATTTTATCATTACTCCACCATTACAAATCAACTCTCTCTCGCTCAAACCAACCCACTCTTAACTCCATATATAACCCTCTCTCCTCCCCTTTCCAAAAACCCAATCTTTAAAATTCTCTATCAATCCCAAACAAAAAAATATAACATAATTACCCCACAACCCCACCCCCACCCAATCCATAAAACCATAACAAAATAAAACTCCCTTACTTAACTCTTATAAAACAATAAATTCTCAAAAATAATTCATCCCTACCATTCCCCTCCAAATATACCCCAAAATATACCCCCCATCACAACCTATACCCCCTAAATATCCCATAATCACCCTTACATTTTCAAATACATCTACCCCACTCTAAACTCTATTACACCTCTAAAACCTCATTACTATCCTCCTAATCCTCATCATCCTCCATTCCTATCTCCCACCCCCCTCATCCCATATTCCCCCTATCCCTCCCATTAACATCCCTCATCTCCACACCACTCTCCTAATCATCATCATAATTCCACAACAAATTCAACATCACCCCAAAAAATCCTATAAACTTACATCCCTATACTCTCTCCCCAAATAACCCCCCATAATCAAAATCCCACCCCCCCTCCCTCTCCATTCCTAAAAACTTCTAACCACCCATCCTACAACACCTCTCTACCTCCTCCAACATCCCTATAAAACCCTTTCTCCCCATTTACCTCTAACATACATACTCACCCACCTTACCACCACTACCCTACCTCCCCATTATCCCTCCTCCCCCTTTATTCCCTATCTTCACCATATCCTAAACCACCATATAAAAAATCAAAACCATCGTGACTATCCCACACCTCCAAAATCCCCCTTCCCCCACTCCTTAACCCCTGTACATACACAACCCCTAACCACCTTATAAATACTATCCTCTCCCCACCACCCCCCCTCCTCAAATATTTGTCCTTCCCTACCACCTAACTCCCCCTCACCATCCCCCCTCTCCCAACAATACCAATATCCACAAACTCTCCCCCCACCATACTACATCACTACACAACCACCTCATTCACCTAAATAAAAACAATAACCCCCACCCCCCTCCCAACCATTTATATCAAATCCTCCTTCATCCAACATCTATCCATCTTCCACCTTTCACCCTTCACACCCACCACACCTCACTCCAAACTCCACCTATAAACTCATCAATTCCTCCCTCTACTCGCGCCCCTCTACACAACACCATTTTTCAACCAATCTCTTTTCCCCAACAATACTCATACACCATCAAAAATACCCCCCCACCCCCAATAACAAAAATCCCCCACTAACACAACCAGAAAACAACAAACCCATCCACCCCCAACTTTCCCACCAATCCACCACTCACTACCCCTTCCCCCCAAACACACACGTACCCCTCCTACAACTCCCAATATACTCCACCTTAACATAACTTATACACCCTCCTATGTACCTCCACCTTCACCAAACTCAAAACCCTATCACACAAAACCATAAATTTCACCCATTCCTCTCTTTCTATTCCCTCAACTATACATCCCTATGACATCTCTCACACCCTACTTAAATTTATACTATAACCCATCTCACACACACGTGCACCACAACTATCAAAAAAAAAACATCATACCAAAACTAGGAGGATAGACCAACAAATTCCCTTCTACATCACCTATATATCTACCATCCCCTCATTAACTCAAAATACACTACCCCTACCCTAAAATACTATATCTAAACCAAACCAAACCCCCCCTCTTACTCCATCACACCTCACCCCCTATAATACAATTAAAATTCAATTCTTTATTCTATCCAAAATCCCCTAAATATCCCTTCTTCTCCTTTCCCTCCTTCTTACCATATCACCCCCCAAAAAAAACCCCCCCCTTCTCAATTCCCACAATCCAACAAATACCAAAAACCCATCTCATACCCATCATCACCAACTTATACCTATCACACATAAATCATAAAAAACAATAACCTTCCCCCCAAACTTCTAACAATTACCCCCAATCCCCAACACAAACCCCCCTAAATAAATTCATTTTTTTTTTTTACTACCCTCTCCACCTCCTTTATATATCTATACCCCAAAAATCACACTCTCACACTCTCCCAATACATCACATATCCCTTTTTTCCCATCTTTCTACCTCCCCTTATATCCTTCTAAACACACTTAATAAATTAAACCTAACTACAAAATCAAAACAATAAATAAAACAAAAACAATAAACAAACCCAACTCACTCTAAACATACCTAATAATATCAAAATAAAAACACTTCCACCCAACTAATCTCTAAAACCCAACCAAATAACATACACACTATAGCTACACCAATAACCACCCCAACTCTCTCCTCTTCTACCCATCCACACCCCCCCCAATCCAACACACACTCTCTCACCCCACCCCTACAACTCTCACACACACTCTAAAAAAAAACTTCACACCCCCCCCCCCTATATAACACACTCACATCCCTCAACCCCAACACATTTATCTACAACCCCCCAATCAACAAAAACCCAATACTCAAACCCCCCATACCAAACCCCAACCCCCCCATCCACAACAAACACACATCCACACTCCATACCTACCCAACTCCACACCCCCCCTCTCTAACCTAAATACAAACAATACAAAAATTCTAAAACAAAAAAAATCCTTCACATATCCATCACACCCTCACACTCATCGCCGCATCGACAAACACTCGCGCGCTACACCTTATTAATCAACTATACCTCACTAAACCAGCTAGCCTAGGGCCTACCTCTATACACCCCCAAAACCCCCCCCCCCCCCCCCCCCCCCCCCATCTCCACCAACGTATGCCAACACCCACCACCCACGCGCTCATCTATCTCATGTCCAAAAAACCCCTACATCAATGCAACTCAACCAAAAAACCCCCAATAACATACCAATAAATTCAAAATCATCAACCCTATAAACACAATTTTCTTATCCATCCCCACTCCCCACTTTCAATATCCATACCCCCCCCCTACACAATCTAAACCCCCTACCACAATCCAAAAAAATTCAACCAATCAACTCCCCCCCTTCACCTAACTCCAACAACAACACCCCATTAAAAAATACCAAAAACCAATCTCCAAAGAGAGATTTCATTAAATTCCCACATCACCAAACACCAATCCAATCCCAATCTAAACTCAATTAAAAAAACCCCCCTACCAATCCAGCAACCTCCCACCACCCTCACACCATTGACCTAGCAAAGCTTCCTAGTCTATATATCAAAATAATATATCATAAAAATCCCAACCCCCAAACTCTCCACACAAACCAAAAAACTCCCATATTCATCCATCCACCACTATTACCCCTAAAATAAACCAAAACTCTCCTACATAAAAAAATAACAATCTCTACATACTAATATAATGATTAATAAACAATCACAAAAAAAAACAACAAACAAACAAAAAACACTCTCCAAAAATACAAAAAATAAAACACAACACTACCCAATCATATCCCCTATCAAAATATTTCCACTTTCCATATTAATCCAAACCCAACACAACAAAAAAAACCACTCACCACCTACACAAGCCCAATATCACACGACAATAACCTAATAAAACAATCACTCACCATAACAACCACGCTCTACGTCTCTCTCTAACAAACAAACCAACCACCAACTCTCACCTCATTCCCCCAAAATCATAAAATACTACAAACACTCCCATTTCCCCCACTCCCCCAATCCACTCATTATATAACTTCACTACCAATTTACTTTATAAAAACACCATAACTCATCCAACTAAATCACAATATCGTCACGCGATGATCGCGAGATAGTTCGTAGCTGTCGACCTCAGTCACATCACAAAGTATTAAAAACCATTTAGAATATCATCACTTATACATCAAAATCACTATAAAATACTGAATTGCGTTCATTTTAGCCAGGAAACATTTAGAAGACAGAAAAGCATTAACAAAACTCACCAGTAGAGAGAGCAACTGATCATCAGATACACCAATTGGACAGCTACGCTGCGATTAGCTTTGGTAATATTCATAGAGTCGCGCGAATTGCAGAGACTTGTGCGAGCGGCTGTTTCCAACATGCATGATTATTGGAAGCTATGGGCAAGGGATGATACTACCTCAAGAAGATCGAGTTCCGAGCTGCCACGTGGCACGACTGAGAAGGAAGATCGCCGAATCTTGCTTACGGTTGTGGCGCATCGTACTGCATCTGCGGCTGACATTCGAGCTGCAGTTGGTACCGTCGTGACCCAAGGAACGGTAAGAAACTGTTTACTTCAAAGACAGCTCTGAGCCAGGCAGCCTGTAGCCGGTATTCCATTGACTGCAAACCATTACCTTTTCCGACGGCAGTGGTGCCACGACAGAGCTCACTGGAGGTCGAGTGGAGATCTGTTGTAATTTTTGATGAAAACAGATTCTGTATATTGGTCAGAAGGAGGCCAGGGGACCGCCTGCATCCAAGCGGTCTACGGCCTAGACACACGGGACTCACACCTGGAGTTATGGTCTCTGGAGCAATTTCCTACGACAGCAGGGGCATTCTTGTGGTTATCCCAAACTCACTGACTGAAAATTTGTCGTCAGTCTGTTAATTTAACCAGTAGTACAGCCCTTCATGAGTAGCATTCAAGGGGGTGTTTTCCAATCGGATAACGCTCGCCCTCACATCGCTGCTGTAACGCAATGTGCTCTAGAGAGTGCTGACATGTTACCATGACCTGCAAAATCACCAGGTCTGTCTCCAATTGATAACGTATGGGACATCATGGGATGGCACCTCGAGCATCATCCACAGTTAGCAATGACGGTCCTAGTATTGACTCAGCAAGTGCAACAAGCATGGAACTCCATACCACAAAGTGACATTCGGCACCTGTATGACATAATGCATGCACGCTTGCAGGCTTGCTTTCAAAATTCTGGAGGTTACACCCTCTATTAAATTAACATAATTTCACATTTGCACAGCATTTTCTTGAGCTTAAATTAGCCAGTGATCTTGTACATTTAATCAATTAAACATGTTAACTAGACAATTGCATTACCCAAATTTCATTACTCTACAGTAATTTTTCTTTGTGTTGGTATTTTTTTTTTCCGCCAGTGTATATAAAAATTTACTTTTTAAAGAAAAAAGATTTCTGAAGTTTTCTAAAAATATGAAGTGGTCACTTGAAATTATTATTATTATTATTATTATTTTGACTTGGAATAACCAAATACATGGAATGCCGGTTAATTGAATTAGTGATCAGTTGAGTCAACAACTTCAATGAACCAAATCGTCAAAAACAGAACTAATCCAGTTTTGTTAAATTAAAATTGCTTTCGGCAAGATTGACTCATCTAAGCGGCGACCATTGTATCATTGACGAAAGGGAGACGCTAGATGTTTTTTATTTTCTTCCAAACTTAGCACACGTAACATACCAAGAGTAATCAACTTTTCCGCACTTGGGCAAAAACAAAACCATTCCGCCCTTTTGGTAAAAAGTTCAGAAATTTGGGGAAACCTCACAAAAAAAAAAAAAAAAAAAATCGTCTTTGAAAATTTAGTTTCATTGTCTACAGCTGAGATGCATGACTTTAACGAACCTATTTATTTTATAATCCATTCAGTTTTGGAAGATATAGGAAATTACTTCTCTTTAGAATATGTGTAAATAGTTTGGGACACTAATGTATATGAAAAATTTCTAAAAATTAAAGTGTATGATGTGTGCTTACGAGTGTAAATGCTCATTCTCGGAAAACATACAGCAATTACTCTTCTAACCTTGGAAAAAAAATATTTTACCATTTTATCTTTCATTCATCTTCAAATGACCATTTGTAATGATCTTGAATCCACATAAATCATGAAAAAAAAGTACTGAAGCCTTATCTTTAGAAATTGTCCAAGTTATATTGATCATTAATTAGGTAAACTCCCAAATAAGTTTATCTTTAGCTTTTGTCTCAAGTTAAACAATCATTAATAACATTATTCTCATTTCTGCTTTCTTGTCTTTCGCCTGGCATTAATTAATAGAAAGCTGTGTTGATTTTGTATTTGTTGCTGGGATACGTTTTTGCACCAATTACTTTCCTTAAAATGACATTAATCAGTTGGCTGTTCTGAGATCTTTTGTTTTTCTTTAAAGACATGAGAAAAAAAAATGATAAGTAGTTAATTTTCAAAAGTAACGGTGTTTGTAGCTTTAATGCAACAATTTAAGGGGCAAGAAATTAACAATGTTCACATACTTTTATTATTAAAGTTATTTATGACTGCGAATAATTACTAAATTTTATCAAATTGTTTCAGGGAATTCTGACGTTTTCTTGAAGAAAACTTAGAGCAACTTAAAAATAACGCATGCCAATTTCAGTTTTTTCTAACATACCAATTTACTATTTTGTAGCCGTCCTGAAACTTTCTTTTGTATTATGAATGCTCGAATCTTATTTAGAATCGTAACTGCTGATATTCAGCGTCTTGGGAGCATTTTAAATTTACACATTAAATCCGCTGGTTGACCCGATGGGGGTCTTCGTGGAATTTCTAATTCATGTGTGAATTAGAACTAAAAGAAAAATAGTATTAAATAGCATTGAATTTCAATCTAAAATAGTGCCATTTTTGACCATCTGTCTGTCGCAGTAAATAAATGTTCAGTGATCTTTGAAAATCGTTCGTTGCTGGCAACGTTCTCACCAGGAAACCATACAACAATGAAAATTGATTAAAAAAATAATTAGTAGTAATCGAAGTTCCATAATAAAACATGTTTCTTGACGTGTAAATTATTTGCACTCGTGCTCCCGGTATCATAATATGAAGTCTTTAAGTATACCGAAATTTTAAGAAAAGTCGTAAATTTAGTGCGTTTTTGTGAATAATGGAAACCATCATTCACATGCTCTATCAGCTAGGGGAGACTGGGGGCGGTTGTGACACGGGGCGGTTGTGACAGCCGTCATATTAGCTAAACCATAATTAATACCTGGTTGAAGCAAAGAGAGAGAGTATCAGCATGTTTGTCTGAATGTGTGTCAAAGCATTGTGGTAGCCATTGAGCGACATTAACGCTAGAAGAAGGGTTGGTTACTTTTCAACAGTCAAAAGTAAGTTTTTTTGTTCGATTTCTTTTAGTAATTCCTGTTGAATGGGTACAGATAGAGAAATGAAAGTTTTCCCCCGTCAGTAGTGAACCTTAATAGTGAAATAGCAGTGATAACTTTTTATGTAGGCTATTTTGTATTGCCATGGTGACTGCTGTTTTCAAAAGTAGTGGGTTGGGGTCGGTTGTGACAAATTGCGTGGGGACGGTTGTGACACGAGTAAAACATGTTTTTATCATATTTGATGCCCATAATACGCTTGAAAAAGACAGAAATAGGGCAGTGTGACCTAATGAAATATAAAGAAGTGAAGCATTTTTTTTTTCTTTCGGACAGCTTTGGAAATGCAACGTTAATCGTAAGTCTTTGCTACGAAACATTCATTCGTAAACGCGATGGAGCCGGCCGGCGTTGTCACAATGAAAACAACGTGTGCATAGGCTATATTGCTCATAATAAAGTGCTTTTGAGCTTGCATATAAGCTGAAAGCAGACATGAGAGTAAAATGGCTACTGAGAAATGGTTTCGTTCATTTATGAATAGAAATTTTTCACGTCTGTTCGTGTAACTCATGCAACTTGCCTTCTATTTTTTTCATATCTATTTTGTTCAGAAATTGTGGCAACCTAAAATACCTGAATAACTTTAAATGCATGAAGTTGAAAAATTGCATGGGAACATCTCTTTGAAATTTTGTTAAAATCGAAGATGGTCAGATAGGGACCACCAGGTCGTGGAATTCCAAAGTATTTGAAAAGTATAGTTAGGAATTAAGCTGAAATGGGCTGAGACAATTTGAAAATCGCCAGGAAAGCAGTTAAATTTGCGTTTATTAGAGACTTATAGTTTCTATTATGGTTCATTCGACTAATATTTTCCGATTGACTGCATTCTACAGGAAAATGAATTACCACCCTTTACATCTTTATTTGAATTAAATTTTATTATCTTTATTCTACTTTCTGGAATTTTTTTCTACTATTTTAGGCAGGAATTCAAGTGAAACAGGGGATCGCAAATTACAATCGCTATTGGAAATGAATTACATTAGAACGTTTCTTGATAAAAACATCGTGACGTCAGCGTGACGTTTGCGTATGAAAAACGAGCTAGATAAAACGTCACAGCCTACTTGGCGAATAAGAGGAGATCACTGACTGCTTGCGAGCTCTTATTGGCTCCACCCGTAGTGACGTCAGTGCCAAGTTAAGTTGATGATAATGTAATTCACTTCCAGTAGCGATTGCAATTCGAAGCGATTGCAATGGTGTTTCACTTGAATCCCTGCCTTAATTCCGCCTTCCCCCCTTTAGAAAGATAAATTGAATCTTCCGTCACATTTTCACTCCTCTTCTTCTCTCCAAAAAGAAAAAAACAAACATTGATATTGAAAAGTTATATTAAAGATTCGCTTTTCTTTGCTGAAAATGTTTGACAAATCTGAAGTTTTACAATTTTTTGTTATAGACGGAAACTCAAAAAAACCTTAATCAAACAAATTCCTAAAAAAATTCATTACCAATGAAAGTATGTTTTTTCAAGTGCCTTTTTAAAACGCAAAGTATCATTGATACTTTCGTTTAAGCCGACGATGCAGAAAATTAATTCAGTAAAAAATATAAATGAATAGATCTTTCAGTCTGCATCATAAAAGAAAAAAAATAGAAGAGGAATGATGAAAGAATTTTTAGTATTCAACGGGGGAAAAAAAGTCTTAAAGTAAGAATGAAAAGACAAAATATGTATTTCTTAATTTGTACAAAACGTAGCTTGTAAACATTTTACTCTTTTCCTATTTTCAATTCCCATCGTGAATTAAATAAAACTATTCGCACAAACTATAATTACTAAAAATATAGAAATAATGATTTGCACATAATTCAGCTAAAATATCAGCCTTTGTGTTACGAATTTTGCTGATAATTCGGGCAGTAACTGTTCCCAGGAACAATTTCGGTAATACCATAGCAAGCTATTCGAGGAACGTTTCGTGACTTTTCTAGCATCGATTTTTTTTTTAAATATAATAGTAAACTGTTGTTTAGAATCTAGAGCATTGCGATTCCTTTTCCAAAAAAAAAAAAAAAACCTTGATTTATAGTTTGCAACATTATTAAGGAAGCCTTTTTATATGTTTAATTTTTTAACAAGAAACACAAGAGTGGTAAATTCTCTATTTCAAGCAATTTTTATTGAACAAAGAAAGAAGTCACAATACCTAATTTTAGCCAGTTAAAATATTACTATACTAGAATGCAACTTAACTTGGCACTGACGTCACTACGGGCGGAGCCAATAAGAGCTCACAAGTAGTCAGCGATCTCCTCTTATTCGCCAAGTAGGCTGTGACGTTTTATCTAGCTCGTTTTTCATAGGCTAACATCACGCAAACGTCACGCTGACGTCACGATGTTTTTATCGAGAAACGTTGCATTTTAGTATAGTATTCTGCTAAAAAAAGTCTCCCACCGGGTAATAAATACAATTTAGTGTGAATAGCTTTCATTACACCGCCTATTTATTCTCTCAAATTTTAAATTTAAACTTTATTGTATGTTTTAGAATTAATCAACACATAAAGATATTAGATCAACTGAAATGGTTGACTGTTGTCATCAAGAGATCACATATTTATTTTATTTCACACATTTAGTGCAAATCAAGCTGATAGAAATAGTCTGTAGATTTAAAAATAATTTTTTATTCTTTATTTCTCCGTTCAAGACTTTAACATTTTTCTTTTTGGTTAAATACATGCAAAAAGTTCAGTTATACATCAAATAAGCTCATCTCTCTTTTTGTGTTTGTGTAGACCAGTGGTTCTCAACGGGGGCGATACCGCCCCCCGGTGGGCGATGGGATGATGTTGAGGGGCGGTGAACCTCTTTTGGGCGGCAGGGGGGCGGTGGACATATTTTGGGCGGTAAGGGAGCGGTGGGCACATTTTAAAATTTTTTTGAGAGAACATGTTTCATGCGGGGGCAGCAAGAAACCTTTTTACGAAAAATCGGTAAGGATAGCTTTAAAAAAATTTTCTAAGGTTATCTCCCGAACCTGGATCCTTCTCCTAACGTCATCAAATATAGCCAAAATTTTGCCAATAGCACTTAAATTTCAAAAAAGGTTCTGGAAGTGGGTCTCCACTTTCATAGCTTAACTATCTAAAATTTTCTTAAAATTGTGTTCATTTAAAAAATGCTCAAGGAAGAGTCTTAAACTCCTCACCCTCCCTGCTCCCCTAACTTTTATAGCCACAAAATAGCTTAAAATTACGATTTGAAAACTTCCAGGGTAAAGATCTAGAACCACCTACCTCTTTCACTAGTATAACATTGCATTGTTTTTAGACATTTCTGTCGAAGAGCTATGGAAAGCATCTTTTTAAAAGACCGTCTAATTATTTTTTCAAAAATGATTACGGGAAGGAATCTCGAACTATCCGCCTCCTCTTTTCCCAAGCATGACCAAAAAGAGCCTAGAATTGCGTTTTTAGAAAGTCGGTTCCTAAAAATTTCTAGAAGAGAGCCAACAGACTTGATCGCCTTTTTGTGTTGTAAGAGCATCGCCGTAACAACACCAAAGGTAGTTCACAGTTGCGTTTTTCAGAGTACAATGTGAAAAAATTTCCGGAGAAAACTCCCGAACCTTTACCATTCCCACAACCTCAACAGAAATTGTTCAACTTAAGGTTTTTAAGACTTCAATTTCAGAGAACACCGGAGGGAGCTTTGCCCCCCTAATGTGACTAAAATTTGCCTGTTTTTCTCCCTTGTTAATGTTACCAAAACTTGCCTAAAATTACGTCAAGTACAAATGCTCCACTGTGGTGAAGTTAGAAACTAACTCTCAACACCACGAAACTTACGATTAAAGGAGCTGCGTTTTTAAGACTCCATTTTCAAAACAAGCGCCATCTTTACTGTCATGTCTCCAAAGGCATACTATAATTGCGTTATTAAGAATTGTAACTATTGGCATTTTATCTAACCTTCCAAGCCATAAAATATACTTAGACTTTCTCTGAATTGAACTTGTCTTGTAATTTGTAACTTTTACTTATTTCATTTTTTCCCTCCAATTAAAGCTTGATTTATAATCTTTAAGCATGACATGTACGGGTGTTAGTTTCAAGTCTTTGTCCCGTCTGGAGAAAATCGAAAGTCAGGCTTTGTTGTTGCCACAAATGAGGAATACGTATTGCATAGTTGCAAGTAAATAAGAACAACACGGTTTGGGATTAGACTGTTTGAGGAACTATTATTTGATCGCAGTGCATTTTTCAAGATATATTGGTTTTCAAAAAAAAAAAAATGCTGAAAACAACGTATTTTTATTTAAAACCTTTTTACCCGACTACGGCAAAGCCTAAAGGAAGGGTTATGTTTTTATCAGTCTGGCTATGTTTGTGGTTAAGGATGTTCCACCGTAGCTCCTAAACTATCCATTCGATTTTGATGAATGAGGTGCCAATCGATTCGTTTTCGAGTCTCGAGTGTCATAGGCTATTTTTTATTAGAATTTAACAAGAGGAAAAATCGATTATTCCTAGACAAGCACCGATTTTTACCGATATTTTCGGAGCTAAGTGTGTTTCAGTTCAAAGAAACGTCGCAATCAACAATGAATTTCCAGTTTGAATTTCCAGGCTGACCTAGATTTTAGCATGAAATTAGTTAAAAGCATTTGAATGAAGCAGTAATTGACGTCGAAACAAAACATATCCGCCGCAAATTTTATCCCCCTCTTTCCCGAATGGGACATTTCCGCCGCGACTCCTATCCCCCCCCCCTCTGACTGGCATAGGATAAATCCGCCGCGCCATTTCCAAGGGTGAGAAAGGGGTTACTGGTTTAAAATTTTCATTCTTGGCTACACATCTTCATTTGGCGACAAAGACCAAATCAGAAAAGCGGAGTTTATTCCCGGACTACTTATATTAGGGGGGAAATCGCAAAGAAGTCAGAAAAAAAAAAAACCCAATTCAGTATAAATCAATTTAAACTTCGCCAATTTTAGTTCGCCAAATATTACACTCTACCAGCTCAATCGGCGGATTTGTTCTGTCGTACAGAAACGGCGGGGAGAGACGCGGCGGAAATGTCCTACGTTGCGGCGGAAATGACCTGTGCCCATTGACGTTCGAAGACGAATTTTCGCAAAGGGCCAAGTTTACGTCGCATTAAGTACGGTTAGGACATTGGAGGGTTTATTTGTAAGCGATCTGGACCCACGGAAACTTTTAAACAACCCTCATGATTCAGCGTCTTTGATGGAATTGGAAAGGCTGAGAAGTTTTGACATTGCTCAACAAAAATTACCCAAATAACTTTTCATACTTTTTTGTTATGTACATTTAATTTTGTAATGTATATTCATTTGCTAATATACAGTGGAGTAAAATAAAAACGTTTTAAAAACCTGTAACCCGACTACAAAAAAGCTCTAAAAAGTCAGAAATAATGACAAGTTTAAAAAACTATAACCCGACTACAAAAAAAAAACCACTGAAAGGTAAGAAACAAGGTAGGTGCTATTTAATATCATCGTCTTATTAAATAAAATAAGACGTTTGATATCTTATCTACACCTGTTTATTTAGTTCTACGACTTGAACCCTCTGCAAGTTCCACATTAACAACATAATTCAACTCAAATGCTGTAGTCGTGCGTTGTCAACTACAAAAAAAAAAACAATTTGATAGAATAAGATTATAACCTAATTTACCATTCGTGTATATATACATATATATATAGATCAAACTAATATGTTTGCTTGTGAATCAAGTTTAAATGCTTGCTTTCTGTAGTTGACAACGCACGACTAAAGCATTTGAATTGAATTATGTTGTTAATGTGGAACTTGCAGAGGGTTCAAGTCGTAGAACTAAATAAACAGGTGTAGATAAGATATCAAACGTCTTATTTTATTTAATAAGACGATGATATTAAATAGCACCTACCTTGTTTCTTACCTTTCAGTGGTTTTTTTTTGTAGTCGGGTTATAGTTTTTTAAACTTGTCATTATTGTTCTTATTTACGTTCAAAATCTATCACTCATTTAATTGAACTATTCTGGGCACTTGGTGGATTCTTGGACACAACTTTTTGGAGGAAAAACATTGACTGCTTTTTAAAAAAAAGTCTTATGCTTGAAATGTTTTTTTTACTCCATAGTCATTTTTCAGCTATCTATTTGGAAAAAAATAGAGTTAAAGCGGTCAAGAGAACTGCTTTTCCTTCTCCCCCTCTTCCATTTCACAACCATTTACAAAGGGGGCGTTGAAAATATTTTCAGTCTTAAAGGGGGCGGTAGCTGAAAAAAGGTTGAGAACCACTGGTGTAGACCGTTTTTGCTTAATTGTTTGATTTCATTATGCTACATTTTTCTATAAAGCTTACTTGTAGGAAAATTTTATTTCATTACGGCTACTATCAAATCGCAGCAACTTTTAATACTTCCCAACTCAAAACCTACTTTGAAATCACAAATATAGCAACGGCGTTCTTCTTGACAAAGAAGACTTTATTCGTCGTCTGCTTAAGTTTACCGTTTGTGCTTTTATACCCCTTAGAAAACTAATTTTCGTATAAATGGTCCCTTAAATCAGCACATCACGTGCATAGAAAAACAGCTCTCAAAAGGCTTTACTTTCTGTTTTCCTTACTATTAATTCACTTAAATGTCAACGGAGAATGCTTAATTAATCGTCAGCATGATAGTTTCATTAGAAGTGACTGAAATGGTAGATTAATTGCCTGTTAACTGCGCCTCGGCGCAATAATTAAGTTTCCATTTATCATCTGGTGATGAATTGAGTTCAAAATTGGGATAATAAAATGCGAGGACGTATTTGTTAACTCTGAAGTAGCTGTTACTTTTTTTTTTTTTTTAAAGACATGAACGAAGGTAAAGTTCCCCAAAAATAAGAAAAGTGCTGCCAAAATTTTTATTAACGCTGCTAAATTACAATCTGCGTTTCTTGTTAAAAGTTCCAAATGGATTCTGAGAAACGATGGCTCTTGCAGAATACATAAGGCTAGTCGAAAGAAATGTTTCGTGCAAGTAACATTATGTGATACTGTCTGATTCGCTTATAACGAGTGCGACATTGTTGTGTTGTGTAAGTTAGGCTGACAATTTGGGGGGCGCAGCTTCACTTTTCCAACTGTATTGTAATTCGGTCCGACTTCCGCAGTATACACATGCTTTAGTCATACGTTTATAGGGCAGGCAACCATTCGCAGCACAATAACGCGTTCGCACAAAGAGAGGAGAAGTATAGGAGAAAGTACATCCATGTCCAGACGGACTCGAACCCGAAACACCTCTTCCTCGGTCTGACTTCCCCGACCACAAGACAAGGTGGCCGGCGACGAGTGCGATGGTACTTCGCTATTTTTTCGCTATAGCCGAGTACGCATATAAAACGAGTTGGTGAAAAATAGAAACATACACTCTTACCTTAATTTTTTAGTGCATTTCTGTTTGGCACCAAAATGTTGGTTAATTTGATTTGAACTGTTCTTTTGCGTTCTTGCTTTCAAGGAATACTATTGGGCTCAAAAACACCGCTCAATCTCTAATGTCACCACATTGCAATTTTTTGGCACCATTGAAACTAACTATTCAAAATTCTTCCTTCATAAAAAATAATAATAAAATAAATTGTACAATTAACGAACTTTGTATAATGATCGGATCTAGAGCAAAATTGCAATGTCACCACATTGCAATTTTTTGGCACCATTGAAACTAACTATTCAAAATTCTTCCTTCATAAAAAATAATAATAAAATAAATCGTACAATTAACGAACTTTGTATAATGATCGGATCTAGAGGCACCTGAAGATATTGACTCAAAGCAACAAAGTTTTCACACATGCTAACAGTAACAAGGTAACTTCTCTCTACTGTTGGACAGTTGATATCGAAGAAAAAAAATGTCTGAAAAAAAAAAAATCTGAAAAACTTTGTTTTACATATTTCATTTGTGAAACATTTTAATTAGAAAATAATTATCCACTACCATACGTGATTATCCTACATTACTTAAAATCATAATTAAAGTTTTCAAGAAAACTTAAAAAACCCAAAATAATTGAAGAGATTTCAGATATGAAGCATTTGCTGCAGGCACACAACTAAAGTCTCACAATTCCTCTTTGATTTTTTTCTTTTCAAACAGTGATAAATTTCCTTCAGTGACAGGTGTGAGTGACAATTTTCTGCTGCTAAAAATTGATTTCTTCACATTAAGTGATATTTGATACGAGAACGAAAATAATTTTGACAGTTGGCTAAAACTGAGAAGTTATGAACGTTAAAAAATACAGTTTGATCTTTTTTTGTTGAAAATATTTCTGGTTCTTTTGTGTTGTTAAAAACCCGGTTTTAAATATAAAATTTCTTTTAAAATAAAGATAAAAAACATGAACAGCAGAAACCGTTTAATTTTTTTGTTGTTAATGCTGCTATATAATGAAAAACCAATTTAGTTAACTGTAATCTAATTATATTGGCGATCCATGATTAAATTCATTAAAAAAATAAGTAAAAACGAAACTTAAATCGAAAACTATTTTCCTTTGTGTATTCAGAAACTGCTCTGAAAAAGTAAAAACCATTAATTTTTTGCTCCATTTCAAAGCAGCATTTCTTAATCTTGCTGTGAAATATGTTCCATGCATTTTAATTAAGAAAATACGCCTTTTTTTTCTTTCGAATTAATTTCTTTCTTCTTTTGTACATTTGCTAATTCAATATTTGGCTTTTGAAGTTTTTCTTCAATTTTCAAACAGGGTAATTAATTTATCTGGAACTTTGAAACAATGAGATTTTTTTATTCTAACTTTTTTCTTGCTATGATTTTGCAGAAAAATCATTCATTTAAACTATTGCTGATTGCGTATCTAAATTTAATTTTAACTTTGTTTTTTCCGTTACTGCATCTACAGTAGTTAATTTCTTTCCTTGCAAAACATTTGCTTTTAGTAGATCATCGTCCAAAAGTGTAGTTGCATCATAATAATATGCAGAATTAAAAAGAAAGAATTTAATTTAAGCAGCTCAAAATTTAAAAAAAAATAAGTTTTTTCTAAAATTGAAGTATAGATATTAATGGTTACATAAACGGACTTTTTTTTTTTTGGTTTTCAAACGTACAAAACGGCCGTTTTTCTATGCTCAGAGCCCCTTAGTACCTATATCTTCGAAATTTGGTACAAGTAAGTTTGAACCTTAGGAGAGAAGTGTTCTCTGAAGCGTTATTTAAAAAAAAAGTAATAATTTAGTTAATCTAAGTTTTTTCAAGTTTTTTTCCTTTGTTTTCGGGTTATAATGGAATTTTAGTATTTTTTCTATTTATATTGAGTTTCTTACTGTAAGGGCCCTGCTCCACATCAGCAGAAAACGCGAACGAAAATGAAGGCAGAAACCGAAAATCAGGGAACTTTCCATAGGAATACCATTTAATCCGTTTTACGTTTCTGCTTTATTTTTCTGCTTTACGCTAATGTGGAGCAGGGCCATAAGACTATTTTCTGCGAGAAGGGGAGAGGGATTTTCATTTTGTTCTTAACGTAATGGGTGACTTTAATGGGAATCTTTCTAACAGGTGCTTTAAATATTCGTGAAGAAATCTTTGGGGTGCGTGAGTGGCAGTGAGCAGGAAGCAGAGCCTTCTGGTGTACAAAATAATAACAATTGAAAATAATAAAAACTTCCAGAGAGTAAGCTCTCTGGGCCTGATGTGGAAAAAAAGCTCTTTCGAATGACACAGAATATTGAGGGGTGTGGGAAATATTTCATCTCTTTGACGGGCAATTTATGAAAATTTTAGTCTTGAACTTTTATTGCAAAATAAAAAAAAAAAAAACTAATTCGAAATTAAACATTACCAAGGTGTAAGCAAGCCAGGGAGTTTAGAAGTAAATTTGCACCAAGTTTCAAGGCTGTTTATAAGGTCTCCAGGAAGCAGGCACGATACAGACATCTTTTCAAATCATCCTTAACGTTACATTTTTTAAACGTTATACAGATATTTCAATGATATTCTAGTTCATGCAACCTGAACTCGACTTGGATACTGGACAAGGACGGTTCCAAATGTTCCAAAGGATGGGCGATTGTTTTTTTTTTTTTTATAGTTTCCAATTTAATTCGCCATGCATCCTTGTTAACACATGTTGATTACAAATGTTTTGGTCTTCCATTTCGAAAAATGTCCAGATCAGAGCCCCGAATCCCCAACCCTTTCCCTTAATATGATCAAAGATCAACTAAAATTGCCTTTTTTAAACTTCAAAATCAAAAAACTGCTTGAGAAGAGTCCCCCAAGGGAGGGGTGATGGGGGGCAACCGCCCCTCCCTTGGGGGACTCTTCTCCAGCAGTTCTCCAGGGGCGATCGCCTCCATCGCCCCTCCCTTGTATTCGACCTTGATACTGGATTTTCCTAACTGTACTGTCGGATCAACTCCGATGCTATCTGTAACTTCTGTGCAAAAGACGAAAAATTATCACAACCCAACAATTAGAGAGAGATAAAAAGTGCAAACATCACATTTAAAGGCAGCAAATTAATTATAAACAAGAAGTTCTGTCAAGAACTAAACGAGCCTACTTTCCCGTACATCGACATCGGCATTGTAGCATCTGATTAATATTCTCTTGATTATCTGAAACTAAAAATTATGTCAAACATATCTTTATAGCACTTAAAGCTGATTTCTGAAAGCAAAATATACCCCTCTCATCAGATAAAATAGACACGTAAAAAGTAAATAAACGAGTCAATAAAGTTTTGTCGCACCTTTTAAAGAATGTAACTGTTATAGTTCTTCCGTAGAAAAATTCCACAATCGTTTTCAAAAGAAAAAAAATAAATAAATAAAATAAAAGTACAAAGAACTTCAAAACACATTTTATCAAAGAAAGAAAAAAAACTTGTTCGTTAATAAAATGTCTTGAATTTCATTTTTAATCCGTTGCCAGTTGTTAAATATAAATAAGGAATAAAATGCTCTCGTGAATGAAAAATTTTTGTTAACAAAAAAAAATCGTCTGATAAAAAAAAAATAATAATAATAAATTAAACAAACAAATAAATAAATAAATAAACAAAAAATCGTCTGCCCAGTCAGTCATTTTTTCTGAGACTGCATTTCCGCCATGTTTGCGGAGTCGGAGTTGGAATCAGAGTCCTCAAAGAAGATTATTCAGAAAAGTACTTTACTATACATTATTTATCAAAACCATTTTCTTACAAAGTTAGTTTGAAGGAAATCCGCCTTGAAGTTCAGAATCAACATTCAATTTAAATTTCTCCGTAGGCGCTCATGTTAAAATTTTTTCTGAACGGTTCATCATTGAACGAAAAATGGTTCAAATTGAAAAGTGAAATATAGGAATGAGCCTCTCCGAGATCTTTCGAACAAAAAAAAGTTTATTCAATTCGGACGGTTCACTTAAAAGTTATTATGTGGGGAAAGGTTGTTTGAACGGTTCAATGTTGAACAAAAAAATGTTCAAATTGAATATTTAAATACGGCATGATTTAAATGAAGCATCCTTGCCGAGACCTTTTGAACAAAAAAAAGTTTGTTTAAATCGGACTATTCATTCAAAAGTTATTAGGTGTGAGAGCTTGTTTGAACGGTTCAATCTTGAACGAAAAATTGTTCAAATCGAAAATGTAGATACGGGAATGAAGTACCCTTGAAAAGATCTTTCGAACAAAAAAAAGTTTGTTCAAATCGGACTGTTAACTAAAAAGTTAATATCGCGGGCCAGGTTGTTTGAACGGTTTAAAGTTGCACCAAAAATTGTTCAAATCGAAAAATCAAATATGGGAATGAGCTGTACTCGCCGAGATCTTTCCAACAAAAAAAAGTTTGTCCAAATCGGAATGTTCATTCAAAAGTTATTAGGGGGGGGGGGACAGACAGACCGACCGACCGACAGACACACAAATTCCCCATCTCAATACCCTACTTTCAAATTTTTAATTTTTCGATATTTATTTCATTTTTTTGTTTCTTTTTGACTTTTTTTTACTTGGCGATATTTTTTTTTACTTGGCGATATTTTTTTGGACTTGGCGACATTTTTTAGATGCATTAAGCCAATTTTAATGCTTTTCTCGTCTCTTTTATTTTTAACGGGAAAGTAGGCTAAAAAGCACATATTGAACAATTTATGTCGTAGTTCAAGTTAATTAAAAAAAATCAAAGGCAAAGAGATAATAAATTGTCACCGAGAAATAAAAACATGAAAGACAGAGGACTGCGGTGGTTAAAAGTATTAAAAGGATTAAAAACTGTATGGTTTCTTTGTTCGACTGCAAAACTGTAATTTACTAAAAACTTCCTTTCCACTTTTTCTTCTTTTCATTTCAGACGATCATTTCTGAGCAAACAAGGTATTTCTTTTGTCTGAAGGCGTTAGTTTGTTCGAGCAACTGAGATTGCTTTCGAACATGTGGTTACTGTAAAAGAAACGACTTTTTTTTAAAATAAAGAATCGCAGTTCCTCTAGTTTAATGATAATGTAATCCAAGAAAAGAAAAGGGCAGTTGATGTTATGGAGGGTTAGAAGCAAAGGGATTTTAGTCCCAAAATAAAATTTGGTGAGATAACTAGTACAAATGGTGGGAGAGACTCGTCAGTTTCTTGAACATTGCATGCGTTTTTACTCCCAACGATCATTTTTGTTCAACAAAATCATTTGAAGTTAAATTAGGTTGTGAATGATGGAGGATATTTTGATGCTTGATATTTTGACACACGTGGATCTGTTTGTAGTTCCCGAGGGTTGGTGAACCATAACAAGCAAAGGAAAATACAGTCGAATCTCGTTAATTCGATCAAGCTTATAACGAATTACAGTTAAAAGCCCCGTACTTTTGTTTGCCTTTTCGCTCCTTAGTACGGTTAAGAAGAATGGGGATAAAAAACTCCTTCGAGTTTGTTTTAGCTCTTTAGTTGTTTATAAAATTATATTATGTTTTTTACTAGACATAAAAATTTAAATAGTTGGTTAGTAGACAGCTGTCTATAGACACTTTTAGTTCAGTATAAAGTTTTTTTTACTATTAGTATCCATTTAATGCAGCCTTTTCATCGTTAACAAAGTTATAAGGTCTTAATGTACGATGATAAAGGTAGGGTGCGGAGAAAAGTATTGACACATGACTCATTTGCAATACTGTATAAAATAGGTGCTCCAAATAAGGCCATGCAGATCAATATGATCAGCCCCCCTTTTTTCTCTGTAGTACAGCAAAAATTCGGTTCATCGTGATTTTATCTTATTCAGACAGACTAACTGCGGACAAAGTGTTATCAACAAGCAGTTTGCTATTAATAGGCAAAAGTGTAGCCTGATCTTATTTTGCAGTTAATTTTGTTTCTTCATTGTTAACTGCAGAAAACTAGTACCAAAAAAGTTGTTAATTGTTTTAGAAAGTGTTATTTACATTAGTTGCCAAATTCAAAAAAAAAATGCTGCTGTGTACCTAGTCTTTAATGACCCTGGAAAAAAGACTGTAGCACAATAAGCCCATGATGGGTATTATTAAGACTTAGCGGTATTTATGAAAACACCGAAGGATTAGATGGGAGGTATAATACTGTGCTGCATATGCTACACATATGTGCACAAACTGTGCGCAGGAGTGTTCAAAAAATCAGAAAATAACTACTTATCAGTGCTCCGAATGTGGCTATTGATTTTTTTTCCATTGAAATAAATACGGAGTTTTTGATTAGGTTTTTGAGCTTATCAAATGTGGTTTAATAAGTTTTTGTATTCGCAATGAATAACTCTTCAATGTTTTTTAGTTTGATAGTACTTTTTGGGATTTGTTCAGTGTTGGCTTTATTATGGAATGGTGTTCCTAAAAAGGCCAATCCGACGTTTTTTGTTAAATAGTTGACAAACATGGTTTGAACTTAAATTTCCAAATGGAATGCTTTTTTTTTCTATGGATAATAAATGAGCGAGATTTTGCCCTGAATCGTTCGTTGGCTTTGACTCACTGAAATTTATATGATCAATGTACAGATCAGTATAAAATTGAAAGAAATATAGAAACAAAATTAACCTTGCTTTAAGTGTTCATAAAATTCGAAAAAGCAAGAAATGAAGGGAAATTAATCAAAGCATTTAAGTATGCTAAATTTTTTATTGAGTAAAAAAAGGTTTCAATTTGTATAGAAAACTATGAAATATATGTTGTTGTCGCATACACAGTGAGTACGGTAAAAGAATTAAAAAAAAATGAATAGGATTGTTTCCTTTAGCGTTTAAGGTAAAGTTGGAACGGACACCCACATTTTTAAGTAACTATCTCATAACTTCTTAATTTCCATAAAATATGGATTAATTCAGTAAATATTATTTTAACGAATTATTTATCGTTTTAAAATTATATACAGTCGAACCTCGTTATTTCGAACAGGGTTTAGACGAATTACCGTTAAGGCAAACTAAATTTCGAATCCCCGCTCTACGGGCTGTAGTGTTTTGTCCATCGGATAAGACGAATTACGGTTAAAACGACTTGATTTTTCAGGTCCTTTGGAGTTGGTTTTAACAAGGTTCGACTATATTATTATAATTGATTTATAATGAAATGCTACTTTTTGCTGCAGAAAATTACATTTATTTATTGTTTCTGAACGCATTCAGAATAATTTCTAATTTTTGGCCTAATTAAAGTAATTTTTGGTGAAATTTTTTCTCGGCAGATAAATTAGTGAAAATTGGTTTCTGTAGATCAATCTGTTCATTCCGAATAGTAAAAAAAATATTGTATCAATATTTCTTGGCTCTAAGATGATTTTTCTTCTCATCATTTCTTATTGTGAAATGCTTGTAAGAAGCTAAGACTTATTCAAATTATGCCAAAGCAATTAATGAAGAATTATTTATTTTGTAAAATAGTATCCAAAATTTTGTTTCTCTCCTTTTATTATCTCATAATAAAACTCGAAATCCCAATGAAATATCATAAAAACATCGATTAATATATGTTGTCGTAATAAGCATTGGCATTTTCTTAACTCGGAACTTTTATAAAAGATAATTACGTTTACTAATAGCGTTTTTTACTGCTTGCAGACATTTTCGTGCGAATGAATAAAAGATGCTTCTGCCGTCTCATAATTACGAAGACAGTTTTTTAAGCAGTTAAATTTGCGCTGAAGGTTTTAGGGAGTTATTATTTGTTGTTTAAAAGTTTGGTAATGGGTTTTCGAAGACGTTTAGCAAAAAAGTAATTTTCAAAGAGAATTACCATAAAAAGTTCATAAAACACATTTTCATTTTATTGAGTCTCGTAATTTGTTTAAATGTAAATAATAAGCGTTTAAGAGTAAGTGTTAAGGGTGAGGCAATCCATTAAAACTGCTATAACATGCAAAAAGGTAGCTTGGTATCGTATTTGTTTCCTTTTTATTTTATTTGTTTTTAAATGGAGTAATTCGAAAAATTAAATAAAATTTCTGGTAATTCTGGTTTTCCTAATCAGGGAGCTATGTGGTGGTGTGTTAATGAAAAAAGTCTTCATAAGTAGAATTCGGCAGAGCATTCTGCCTAGGTAAAGGGCAGTAGCTACAGAAATGAGTTTTTGAGATATTTGAAGAAACGCGTTTTCTATTCCATACAAAAAATAGAGAAACATTGGAGTTTAACGTTTTTTTCTTTCTTAATTTTCAGCGGAAACCAAATAAGCACGCTTATACAGTAAAACTGAAGTACGATTGGTAACAAAATGTACAAAAAAAAAAAAAAAAAAAAAGCAATGAAAAATTTTGCATATAGTGTTGCCTTTACCTTCCCACGGCAGCATAGTAAAACATGTTTTTCGAAGCTTAAACTATTTGTCCTCGTTCCCGTTATCAAAATATGAAGTCCTAACTTCTGTCGAACGTTTAAGAAAAGTTGCCAAATGTAGTGAGTTTCGGTGAGAAACGGAAGACATATTTTCCACGCTTTGCAGATGGATGCTTTGCCACGTGCAGACGGTGAAGTCCCGAGAAACCTTCAATTTCTCACCAAGTCTTAAAATTTAAATACTTTTCTTAAAATTTCGGCAAACTTTAAGACCGTGTATTTCGATAACTGTGGACGAGGGCGAATAATATAATTTGTGAACCAAAAAAAAGTCTATTTTTCTTTAGTTGCTATCTATTTAGATTTCCCCCCGTTCGTTTTACCCTATTCAATGTAGTCCATGGTAAGAAATCGTGGTTCTTAGGTAGTAACGAAAATCATTCCATAACTTTTTAGACTGATTCAAGCTCTGGCAGCATTATGCTACCGTTACCCAGGGATAATGCTAAAGTTTCATTCATGGCGTGAAAATACTCCTTGACATTTGTACAGGATTGAAATTCATTATGGAAGAGTGACACGAAAACAGTGAAGCAAAAAGACCATAATGGTGATCTACTCTATGAGAACGCTGATGAAATTTTTTTTGTACGAATTTTTCTGAAGAATATAATTTTTTTAGTATAGAGAGGACAGGGCCGCAAAAAGTGCGTCTTAACACTGGCCCCTAATCTTAAGTTTTCTTGAACTGCTCAGAATTGAATGAAAAATTGTTCAAATAAAAATGAAGTATGAGAATGAGGTATCTTCGCCGAGATCTGTCGAAAAATAAAGTTTGTTCGAATAAAAAGGACTCTTGACTCAAACGTTATTAGGAGGAGACCGACTAACCGACGCACATTTTCCTCGTTTCAAAACTATACTTTCCAATTTGTAATTTTTCGATAGTTATTTAATTATTTTATTCATTTTTTGTTTTCTTTTAGACTTTGCGATATTTTTACGATACATTAAGCCACAGTTAATGTTTTTTTTCTTTTACTTTTACGGAAAAGTATCATACAAAATATATCGTTTTTACGTTTCTGTTTTCCAAGAATAATTGTTTTTTGAACGAAAATAAATAACTAAGATTGCTGATGTAATTTTCAAAAACAGCACATTTTCCATTAATTATTATTTTTTAAATATAATTTTGAAGCATTCAAAACGTTGAAAGTTAAAATTTGAAAAAATAAAGAGAGAGAGACAGCCTTGGACTTGTTCCTATATCTGCAACTTGCTGCAAATCGTAAGCTCTTGAACTATGTTTTTTTTTCGATTCCGATACTGTCTGTATTTTTAGCTGTTATTGTCATTTTTTATGATTCAAAATTTTTCTTTTGAGTATTCATCGTCCCCCTAAACAGCCCTCACAAGTTTAACGCTCCTTGTAGAGCCAAATATCCTATCTGGGAGCTCCGTTCACCAGATTGAGAACCAATCAGTGGTCGGAAGTAGCGCGCTACAAGTAGCGAAACTACTGTAGTAGCTACATTTTTTAGTGGTTTGTAGTGTAGCGCACTACTTTTTAAAAAAAGTAGAGTAGTGAGTAGCGCGATACAAAAAAATAGTAGTTTGTAGCGATTTCAGGAAACTACTTTTAAATTAAAAAAATAAATAAATAAATGAAAAAAAAGAGGGAGAACGAAGGGAAAAAAAAGGTTTAATTGATTCTGACTAGTGCAAAACTTGCACAAGTACAGCAGCGGACACAATGAGAAATAAAAACCATAAAAGTATGAGCTGATCCTTAGATACATCATTTTGACGAAATATATTCTATCTGTTTGATGTCGTTGGTTTATTTGGCATCATAATTTTTATATTCCTTCAAACAATCTTCATATTCCAAAATATTCCACGGAAAGAAATTTAAAAAAAAATTGTAGGTGGAATTCTTTCAAACTTCAGCTTTTGAATCCTTGTGGCGAATATTCGTAAAAATTGGGAAAAAAAATCTAAAAAGGACAAATTTTAGCAAAAAAAAAAAAAAAAGAACAAAAAGGAGAAATAACAACTAAAATCAAAGAAAATTCCTAGTACTATTCCATATTCAAATGAGTTAATTTATCAATGTAAACTACTATTCGAATTTTTTCGGTCAATCCTCAAACGGTATATGCTTTTTATTTATTTATTTTTTGAAAAATAGCGAAGTAGCGACTACAATTCAAAAGTAGTTTGTAGTCGCTACATTTAAAAAAAAGTAGTTGTAGCTATAGTTAACTACATTTATAACAAAGTAGTTGTAGTCGTAGCTCGCTACAAAAGAAATTTAGTTTTTCCAACCACTGGAACCAATGCCTTCAACTTGGTAAGTCACTTTTTATCTCTATCCCGTTCCATTTTCAATGAGAGAATGTTAACTTCGTAGCTTCCTACCAGGTAGATGATTTAATTCGTGGGTACTTTATTGTACCTATATAGCACTTTTTTTTTAAACATACCAGCTGCTGTTCTGAAGTTTAAAGGGTGGCAAAGAGCTTTGGTAGGTATACCGTATATTCAAAAATTTAAAAAGAGCAAATGTCACTTACGCTTTCCTTTCTTGTTTTAATTTAAAATTGATCGAGCAAAACAAATTGAGGCTTTTCAGTTAAATAACAAAATCAGCGAAAAAACTTTTTTCTAAGACATATAATATAAAAATTCAGCGACTCTTTTTTATCAGTTTCGGCAGATTATCTTTTAAACTTCAAAGTATCAGGAAAAATTAAAGCATGCTAAATAAATCTCTTTGTAACCATAATTAACGTCACCACCGCTTACAACACTGGAATTCCTCTTCTAGCTCCGGTGTCCCCTCCTCCCGATTCTTTTTCAGAGTCAAGGGCGACATACCAGAAGATAATTAGCAAAAAAAAAAAAAAAAAATATTTAACTTTGCATACAGCTATACATAACTTTTAATTACAAAGAATGTCTCGGATGAAAAAGGGTAAACAGAATTAACAAAGGAATGAGGCTCGACGGAAAAGTTTTAATTCTTTCACGGCTCATTTTTCCCATTTAAGAACTATTTTCGGGAAGGGAAAAGAGGCAGATACTGAGTTTGAGAATTTCGAAAATAATGCTTCGCTAATTAATAAACAATATTTTGTACTATTTAAGTCAAAAGCAGTAAACATGGTTTTGGAAATATTTAAGGAAGAGCACCGTAGCTTGCTTTTATATTATTATACTTTGCTATTTCAAATAAGGAAACTTTTGTACCTGGAGCTTAGCGTTAAGTATTTCTAGTTTATTGCTCAAAGCAGTCAAAGTTCTACGCATTGGGACATATTTTCTACATTATTTTGATTATGATTTAATGCACTTACTATTTTGATTATGATTTAATGCACAATTATTACTTTTTCAAATTACGCTAATTGTAACTTTTCATTTTTATTAATTTTTAGTCAACGTCTCCTTAACATTAAACGCCATTAACACACCGAGAATGAAAGGGGTGTTTTTAAATTGAATTAGCGTTAAAGAAGTGATCCTTTCATTCTCGGTGTAAGAGAATTTAAATTTAAAAACTAACCAATGGAAAAGGGGGGGGGGGGGTCTTTCAGTCAAAAAGACAATTTTTAGTCACTGAAATTGATAGAATGAGCAAAAAAAAAAAAAAAAAAAACATGGGACCAGAAAATACTTTTATTTTTTGAGCAGTATATATATATTTTTTAATATCAACTTTTGAAACCAAGATGTAACCTCAATGGACGTCACATGCGCACGCAAATTCCCCAAAGGCGAGCACTTTGGCGAGTGGAGTGTTTAATTGTCATCCGCGCTGGCCTTACCGCTTGTGCTAACTCGCGTCGTTCTCCCTTTAACAGAACTAAAATTAATCAGTTTGTTAAAGCTTCTTCGGACAATCTGTAGAAAGTCAGTGTGGAGCTGAGAGATTTCTTTTTCCAGCAAAATCAATGTTTCAACGTTTGAGATATTAATCGGAAAAAATCGATTACCAGTAAGCCTAAAGAAACTATTCAACGCTACTGTATTTCCGAATTGCTACACCTTACTTTTCTGCATTTTAAAGAGGAATCCGTTTGTCAGAACCTTCCGTCGTAACAAATAGAATAAAAATAATGCTCTTCTCCCCAACCCCCTTTTTCGTATGGAATTTAAAAAAGGAAAAAAGAAGCCGCCATGGTCGGCGATTGTGACGTCATGTGCAGAAGTGTAAAAAATGACATTGAATCTGCACACCAATTAAAGCAATTTGTAAAAAATATATAATTTGTCAAATTATTTAGCAAAATAATTAATTCTTATGTTTTGAAGCATGCTTTTTAGAAAAGTACTTTTCAAATTTCTGAAACACCCACATTGTTAATTTCTCCGATATTAATTTCAAAGAACTCCCATAGATGGCAATAATTTCCGTTCAGTTTTGAGCTCGTTTTTGCTCTATGTTGAAAACGAGAAAATTATAGGGGTTTTCCATTATGGGGCCTATATATAATAATATATATATAAATAAAATAATATGATATTTATTATACTAGCTTTTTAGCCATTGCGAAAAACAAAAATGAATGATAGTAATTATAAAGTTAATTTCTAATATACTTTCAAATTTAATTTCAAGGATGAACTTAAGCAAGCATAGATTTGTGAAGTTTGGGCTTCAAGTTCGATTCACGTTAACTTTAAAAATGTTTTAAAGAGTTTTTCACCAAATATTTATTTCTTTTATAAGAATCAGTTCTTCATTGTGTAACTGCTGTTTCATCTGCAAAACTGACTCATTAAATTTTAACTTGTGTCAGGTTATAAAATCGGTAAATTATTTCAGTGCAGTGCCCGCCGCTTATTGAAATCACATTTGTTCTAAGAATATTTGATTTCATTAAGCAGCTGATTTTATAAACCGCATATAAAAAATTACCCAAAAAAGGTTTTAAAAAAACAAAGAAGAACTTAGTTTCTGTTATCTATACTTTATTTTTAGTTAATTAAAACACAATTCGAATTTAACTTATACGTATGAAGTAATTTTTTTTTAAATTACAAAACGGTTTTAAAATATTGACTTATTGTTCTTTGAGAAACAGAATTTGAAAGTAAAGATTCAACATCATTTTAGAGTTCTTGTAACTTTCAGTATTACCTACTCTTTGCTGTAAAGTGCACAATATGACAGTAAGCGCTTTTCTGACATCAACTGAAGAGGGCTAATTCGGCATTATGACTGAGGTTTCTTCGTCTTCAGAGACCGTCTCTTCCACTTTATTGGTGTGACATGACTCAAGAATTTATAATTTCTATTGTAGTTTCACAGTAAGATTTCTGTCCTGATGTTTGTAAATTATCATCTATCGAAACATATTGTGAAAATTTTCCATCAATTTTTTCTTCTTTATTGACTTTTGCCGCTATAGTATTATCATCTTCGTATTTTCTTTTCTTTTTTCTTTTTTTTTTACCTCCGTTTTTAACATATACTCTTCGAAAGCTTGATTTTATAAAACGGCGCTAATGATTTTATTAAAGGATTATTTTAGCATGCTTTGATATGGTTATGGTTCTGTTCTTCCAGACTTGATTTTATAAAGCGACTGATTTTATAATCCAGTGATTTTATTAGTGACAGGCACTGTATATCAATATCCTCTCTGCCCTAATAGTCTAAGATCCCACCGCAGTTTATCTACACTCATAGCGTACACTCATCACGTATATATCGAATTAAAGCACATTTTTTTCTGAACGTGATACACTAAGTCTTCGTATGTAAAAGTGCCCGAAACCTATAGGCAGCCTGGCCTAAACAGGACATATGAATGTAGTATTTCTACATTCATAGCGTACACTCATCACGTATATACCAAATTAAAGCACATTTTTTTCTGAACGTGATGCACTAAGTCTTCGTATGTAAAAGTGCCCGAAACATATAGGCAGCCTGGCCTAAACAGGACATATGAATGTAGTATTTTTGCACTCATTGTGTACAATCATCACGTATATATCAAATTAAAGCTGATTTTTTCCTGAACGTGATGCACTAAGGCTGCCTATGTAAAAGTGGCCGCAACCTGTAGGCAGCCTGGCATAACAGGTCACATAAATGTAGTATTTCTACACTCATCGCGTACTCTCATCACTCATATATCAAATTAAAGCTGATTTTTTCCTAAACGTGATGCACTAAGACTACCTACGTAAAAGTGTCCGCAACCTCTACGCAGCCTGGCCTAAACAGGTCACATAAATGTAGTATTTCTACACTCATCGCGTACACTCATCACGTATATATCAAATTAAAGCTGATTTTTTTTTCTGAAAGTGATGCACTAAGGCTGCCTATGTAAAAGGGGCCGCAACCTGTAGGCAGCGTGCGTAACAGGCCACATAAATGTCAAATTCTTCATTCATGTAACTTGTTTAGACCCGGCTGCCTACAGATTTCGACTACTTTTATATAAGCAGCTTTAATGCATCACTTTCAGAGAAAAATCAACTTTAATTTGATATATGAGTGATGAGAGTACGCGATGAGTGTAGAAATATTACATTTATGTGACCTGTTATGCCAGGCTGCCTACAGGTTGCGGCCACTTTTACATAGACAGCCTTACTGCATCACGTTCAGGAAAAAATCAGCTTTAATTTGATATATACGTGATGAGTGTACGCAATGAGTGCAGAAATACTACATTCATATGTCCTGTTTAGGCCAGGCTGCCTATAGGTTTCGGGCACTTTTACATACGAAGACTTAGTGCATCACGTTCAGAAAAAAATGTGCTTTAATTTGATGTATGCGTGATGAGTGTACGCTATGAGTTGTAGATAAACTGCGGTGGGATCTTAGGTGAAGCATGGTCATGGTAGCACTTATAGTCTAAGATCCCACCGCAGTTTATCTACACTCATAGCGTACACTCATCACGTATATATCAAATTAAAGCACATTTTTTTCTGAACGTGATGCACTAAATCTTCGTATGAAAAAGTGCCCGAAACCTATAGGCAGCCTGGCCTAAACGGGACATATAAATGTAGTATTTCTACACTCATTGCGTACACTCATCACGTATATATCAAATTAAAGCTGATTTTTTCCTGAACGTGATGCACTAAGGCTGCCTATGTAAAAGTGGCCGCAACCTCAAGGCAGCTTGGCCTAAACAGATCACATGAATGTAGTATTTCTACACTCATCGCGTACACTCATCACGTATATATCTAATTAAAGCTGATTTTTTTCTGAAAGTGATGCACTAAGGCTGCCTATATAAAAGTGGCCGCAACCTGTAGGCAGCCGGGTCTAAACAAGTTACATGAATGAAGAATTTGACATTTATGTGACCTGCTATGCAGGTTGCCTACAAATTGCGGCCACTTTTACATAGGCAGCCTTAGTGCATCACTTTCAGAAAAAAATTAGCTTTAATTTGACATATACGTGATGAGTGTACGCGATGAGTGTAGAAATACTACATTTATATGTCCCGTTTAGGCCAGGCTGCCTATAGGTTTCGGGCACTTTTTCATACGAAGATTTAGTGCATCACGTTCAGAAAAAAATGTGCTTTAATTTGATATATACGTGATGAGTGTACGCTATGAGTGTAGATAAACTGCGGTGGGATCTTAGACTATAAGTGCTACCATGACCATGCTTCACCTCAACATATCTTGGACTGTTTGGATTTGAACTGGAAGGATATCCATACTACTCCCCTTTTGGTATTGGATTTCATTAATGTCAACGGATTCGTTGATCTGGTCTGACTCCGTCGAACCAGATAGGAGATTAGAAACAACAACAACTGTATATCATCAATAGTATATATGCATATAAATAAATAAATATTAAAAAATTCATTGGAAATTTTATTGTTAAATTGTGTGGAGTGGACAAAAATATAATTGTGGTTACATACAGCCCAACTGACCCAGAGGTGTCCGTGCCTTCACTGTAAAAAATGTAATCGGTTATGAGTGTTACGTTTACGTTACATAACTTCTGGAGTAAGCAGATCCAAAATTTGAGAAAATTCTTATTGTTGGAGGAGAGAATCACCTAGCCTGTGTTAATTTTCACCAAGGTACCAAGTGTAAACACTACTGGGCTATTACTCAAAGTGCATGCTATCGGACAAACATCGGCGCAGATCTCTTAGTCTTATGAATGTAACCAAGATGTGCTTTAACCGGTCATTTGACATTTGACACCCTGAGGTCCCCCGCACCTACCGTTTGAACGGTTTATCGTTTTGGGACCCCAGGGACATTTATTAAAAACTAAACATGTTACATCTTACAAAGCATTTTTTTTTCCACAATTTAACCGGTCGAGTGGTTAAACGAGCTTCCCTTTGAGAGCTCTCTGTACGAGGTAAGTTCGCGGTTCGGGCAGAGTTCTTAGTCTTATGGGTGTAACCAAGATGTGCTTTAATCGGTCGAATGGTTAAACAAGCTTCCCTTTGAGAGCTCTCTGTACGAGGTAAGTTCGCGGTTCGGGCAGAGCTCTTAGTCTTATGAATGTAACCAAGATGTGCTTTAACTGGTCGAGTGGTTAGACGAGCTTTCCTTTGAGAGCTCTCTGTACGAGGTAAGTTCGCGGTTCGGGCAGAGCTCTTAGTCTTATGGATGTAACCAAGATGTGCTTTAACCGGTCGAATGGTTAAACGAGCTTCCTTTTGAGAGCTCTCTGTACGAGGTAAGTTCGGGGTTCGATCCTATCGCGTGTCATTTAAATAACTTACGAGTTTATGTAAAGTTAATTGGTAGTGGGAAAGCACGAACCTGATAAACATTTAATAAACAAATAATCGAAAGTAATCTTCCACCTTGATGAATGTTCTTTCTTCGTCTTCTATCTTTTGGTAGAGAATTCTGGTGTAACCTTACACACATACAAAAATTGTGGAAACGTTATGCTGTTGTTACATAACCATGGCGTAATCTTCTATGAGTGATGTGTTACTTTACATCAGATATATCGGTTAATTTAGTCCATAACAGAGAAGGAAGCACTGCTGATACCTTATTTATGGAGTAAGGTTACACAAAAATTCTTAGTGTCCCCTCGCAAATGCTAAGGAGCGCCCTCCCCTCCCCCCAACGTGAGCCCTAAAAGAAAGAAGAGCTAAAACCCAATCAAATCACTAGCCCTTACCCCCCTTTAAAAAAAACTCTCCTCTCCATTTAAAGTCAACTGCTTTCGTTTAGTTTTCTTAGGGGAAAAACTACCAAAAGAATGCGATTCTATGTTGTTAGAGAAATGACGCGATTATAATGGTGAAAAAAAAAAAGGAACACAAGGTTACTATTACGAAACAGAAAAGTTACATCATAGATTGTTTTGACAAGTTAAGAGTAAAACGTATGTAAAGACTCGTTAGTTAAATCTTCATTTCGAACATTTAAAATGTTCTTATTCTTTTGTTTTTATCAGGCTTTATATTTTCAAACTATGTTTATTAAATGAATAGGTAATTTTGATTTTTAATCTTTAGGAAACTTTTGTTAACAAAATAACTTCATACCAAAAACGAGTTTTAAAAAGCGTCAGCATTATTTTATAATTGGAAACTTCAGTTTACAATAAGTGTGATCTTTTTCTAGTTTAGTCGAGTGGTCTGGCAAAAGGTAATATTTTACCCGAAGCGAAGTGAAATAATACATTCAATGGCACTTTTCTTTTCAAGTAGCATTATTTTCTGAGGCTTTAAGGAAAACAATCCTGTTTATCGGAAAGCTCTTTTTTTCTGTGCTTTAATCTTTATCCCACTTTATTATATTTTTCCAATATCGATTCTTGTGGAGTAGAGAGTAAGGAAACTTTTTCTACGCGATTAGAAACAGTTCTCTGGCAGTAATTTAATATTTCCTTCCGGTAAAATAAATAAACCCTTTTCACGAGTCTCTTTTTAAGCCTTTGGAAAAGCGAGGATTTTCATCTGGGATTTTAGAGGTTTTTATGCGGTCTTATTGTCATATTTATGGAATTGTGTCCCATTTGAAATAACAACTGAGCTCAAGTTTGCAGGTAAAATTATTGATGATATTATGAATATTTTGTATTAAATGCAATCATAAAACGTGCATGACATTATTAATGTTAAATTGATTAACTAGAAAAATGCTAAATGCAGTAAAAAAATAACAAATTTCTCAATTTTACATAGAAGTACTCTTTTTTAGATTTTAAATAGGACGTAAATTGCAAAATGTGACTCTCAAACAGAGTTTGACCACAAAAAATCAAAGTAAGACGATGGTTGGTTCTTCTTTTGCCAGTTAAAACCTACAGTATAAAATTGTTTGTACAAACGAAATAAAATTCTAGTTAATATCACAATACAGAAAATAGCAGTTTCCTTCAAAAAGAGTTAATTTCATTTTAATTTTCAAACAGAAAAGGAATTATTCGTTAATATAGACTAGTCTCACAGCTGCTTTTTATGTTCCATAATCCTCTGCCATAAATCATCTCTGAAGTAATTTTTTGCACTTTTGAGATTAGTGTTGTAACTGCAGCTTATAGACTACAAGAAAGATTTGTTTAGTTTTAAATTAGTAGTAATTAATTGTAGGGGAGCTTATATTTAGAAAAGTACCAATTTGAGTCCCAAGTGAATTTTCACTAGTATTTCAATAACTAGTTAAAAAAATAATTTTCCCCAGAAAGAAGATAAGGTTTTGCTTTCATTTCATCTAATAACATCAGAAAACAAAATTTTTTTTCTTCAGAAAATATTGTTTTTATACATCAAAAATCAGATCGGTAACGTGTCCCCAGTAGCAAAGCTTAGCATGCAAACAGGTCATGCGCACTTTCTAACTTTCCAAAAAAAAAAAAAAAAACGCACTTGCACAAAAAACGATTTTGACCCCTTTGTTAATATTTTACTTCATTTTTGTTTAAATCGATTTCTGATTTTCTAGCCGATGCGAAATAAGCGTGTCCCAAGTTCCGCCGTCAGAGTGGTAACAATAACTTCCGATCTATGTTTAGGCTCCCAAAATCATTTCCTGTACTTATACCACGTAATACTGAGTACCAGGTGGGATGTTTTATCGAATCGTAATTAAAAATTTGCATTTCTGCACCTAAAATTGTACGTAAGATTTTTTAAAGTGATATTATAAAATGTGTGTCATTTAGGTCATGAGATCGGAAACACGCTCTAAAATGCGCAGTTTTTATTATTTTAAAAATTATTTTATATATAAGTATAGTCCTTTATTACAAGTGAAAACACCACGTGTTTGATTTTGGTTAGTGCGATCGACTCGGAAATTAAAAAAAAAAAATTGTCAGTTTGTCAGATCGGTAACAGTCAGAGCGGTAACATTGAGAAACAGCGAATATGTTACCGAACTAACTCACACGTTTCAGAATTATAAAAAGCAAAAATCATAGGTTTTAGCCATATATATTGAATATTTTTGTTCTTAAAAAATGAAAAGCAATGAGTTTTAGTACAATCACTTCATTTGTGGTTTGTATGACCTGACAATAGAACTTAGTAAAATAAGAAAAATTGCACTGCAGAAATTAAGTTAATTAATTATTATTATTATTATTATTATTATTATTATTTTTGGTGCTTCAATTTCTCATAACTTTGCTAAATAACTAGATAATAACTAGCATGCTAAATTTGAATTTCTGATCAAGGAATTAAATTTCCTGCAACTAATTAAAGAAAAGCAAGCAGCAGAGTTGTGTGTTGAAAAAGTTGAAGTTGTGAGTTGTTTCAAAACAAAACAAATATTTTATTAGCTTGGATTTGGTAATTATTTTTATCTAAAAACCTTATCGCTCATTTTTATTTCCATGAAATGCTTTTTTTATAATGAAATTTGATTTTTTAGCTAATATATATATTTTAATATAATTGTCTTAATTCTATGTTAAAAATGCAAGGAAATAATGTCATTTTTAGAGATGTTAACGAAGACTGAAAGCATAAACTCAAATATGTAGCTCATATTAACATCAGATCTGTAACGGCTTAAAAGTAAGTAATCTAAGGAGGGGGTAAATAACTTCCTTGACCTCCCCCCTTTTATTTTCTTGCATTTAGACCCAATTTAGACGTAGAATCCAATATTAATTTTTTTCTGCAAAAAAATTCAAATTGGCACTTTTCAAAATATTGGCTCAGGGTTTTCAATCCGGCCATATTTCGCGACTGGGTGGAGCTAATCTCGTGAGATCTCGGGATCCCGCTGGATTATCTCAACTCTTTTAAAAATGCATTTAAATGTCAATTATATATTTTTTCTTGAGTCAGAAAGGTTTGCTTTTACTGCTTTGATTGCTTTTAGTGCGCATTCTCATGCATCACTTGTCACAACTTTAACTTTCGAGGCATACCATGCAACTCCAAGCAATGCATCTAGTTTTCCATACATTCCCGACATCTTCGTCATCTATTCGAATCTCCTTTTAAATCTGAAATTGCCATCGAGCAGCTATATTGCGCAATTAAAAATTTGATGCAGTAATTTTCCTATCAAGTGCAACTTTACGAAAAGGTAAGAGAGGGCAATTACGTAAGAATGGCAGATTTTAGGGAAAGGCGGCATCTGACTTAAGAAAACACAATCAAGGTTTAGACAAATTTATAAGCTTGAAATGTATTTCCACTAAAGCAAAAATAATATCTGATTTTCCTAAACATACGCTGTTGCTTACAGTGCTAATATTTATTAATTTTTTCATGAATAATAGCTCCTCTAACATTCAAAGATTTTAGGTGATTGCGCGGAAGTTCTGAAATTGAGGAGGGTTTGATTTGGACCGCATTTTCTGCCGTGCTTGGAGCAGCAGTACAGCAAATCTACTTCTCTAGCAAGTTCGTACGTTCAAAAGTCTTTGGTACGATGAAGTAAACGCCAACGTAAATAATAAGATGCGTAGGAATATTCCCAAGGTTTCTAAAATACTATAAAAATTCAGTTTAAAGCATAACACATCCACTAACGGAATTTTCAGTCCTCCATTAGTCGTCATAGAAATTGTTTAGTTTTGTAATGGGTGGTTTTGACTGCAGCAAACTTTCAAATGACTTTATTTATGGACAATTATTACTGTGTGATTTCATTTCGTACATATCTTGATGTATTTGATTCTTTGTACTTGTTTACTAAACTGCTTAAAAAAATAGTTATGCTCAGGGTTTCTTTGTGGTAAAAAAATAATAATGCCACAAGTGATGACTCTAAATGAATTCGAATCCAAAGAAATTGATGTTGCCCCGAAGTGGAATTATTTGTTAACCATATCAAATGAAAATATTCGCTAACTGAAGTTACTGACGCAAAAGTACGCGCATGAATTTCATGTCTTACTTTCTCATGAGAGTATTGATAAACATCGGATGATATCGTCAGTTAAGGAGATTCCATCTGAGAAACTTCGCCAAACTACAACATTATCCGATAATAATTAAGGAAATTGCTCCGTGTTACGAACTTATCAGTGAGGTAGTAATCAATTAATTGCATCCTCCTTCCGTTGGCTGGAGTTATCACTTGAAACACCAATTATGGAGCACTATTAATGGAATTCCAGGCATTTTATGTAGTATTGGAACTCTAAGTGGTAAGAGATGGATTTTTTCCCCTCTAAAAGCTTTTATGCAACAAAAGCAGTTTACGGCAGATTGAAAGGAGTCTGGTGAATCGACCTCTAAAACTTATCTAAAGATGGGTAGAAAAATTGCCATAAAAGCAGAAATGGAAAATAAAAGTAATTCTTGCTGTAAATGAAATATTTTTATCTGAACCTTGTAACATTGAAATGTTTTAAGATTTTAAACAAGTAAAACAGTTTTAAAGAAGAAACGGTGTTTTGTAACGTATTCTATTATAGTAGCTTGAATGTTTTTTCGCGGCAGTTAAAGTTAAATCTGATGGTTGTATCCGCGGAGGAAACGTCAAGCTTTCTTAAAACATTTGCAACAGCAGTTCTTGACATAATGTAAAACACAAAGTCCTAACCATCTATTAAATTTTCTGTCTTAGAATCTCAAAACAAGTTTCAAAGTGTTAATTCTATCTTACCCATACAACAGGGGTGGCCAACCTTTTGAGGGAGAGTGCCACTATCTGGAGAGAAAAAGCTCAGCGTGCCACATTGTATTTTTCCAACAAACTGAAATTTTTAAAAAAAGTTAAAAATAGATTTTAGGTTGCCTTACTATGTAATTCTTACTCAAATGAAACATTTTTTCTCGTAAATCTGAGCAATTGAAATTTAAATGATAAAAAAGATAAAACAAGTCCGAACTTAAGAGTTATCGTTAATAAACACTTTTATAAGTTCTGTCATTTGGCCTATGCTTAAAAAAGAAACAACTAAAATCAAACATTCTATTCTAAAAATTAAACAGTTTGTACTTAATGTGGTTTATGGGTCTGTATCTTTTTTACCAAGTCTTTAATTTTAGGATTAGTTCTTGAGAATCTTACGAAGTTTAAGTGTTTTAAGTGCTATCAGTTATTTAAGTGTTTTAAGTGCTATCAGTTACTATTCAACATATTTAGATTTTTCTGCATTCATAACAAAAATAATTGTTTAGAAGCGTATTTTGAACCAAGTCTACAACAGCATCAGACGGCTAAAGTGTGTAAATGTGAAAAATATTTTTTGGTCAAAATTTCCAAATTTCTATGTAGCGTGGATGACTTACTGTTGAAGTAAGCTCTTATATTTGATTACCAATGCAAAAGTTCAGTAATTCTGATTTGGATTTCAGAAGGGTAACAAGTAGTGTCTTGCAGAGAAATAGACAGAGAATTTGAAAAGACCAGCATTTTTATATGATCCTGAAAATCATAAAACCCAACACTGAATGTATACTTAAAATAGGTATAAAATTCTCCATGTATCATTGGAAAATTATTAAATTTGGGTTGACACTTTCAGTATTAAATTTTATGTTTTATTCGTTTTTCTCCAAAGTAGAGAAGGAAACTGAAGTTTCATCATAAAAGAATGTAGATGGCCTATACTGATTTAGGAAACCTTTTTTTGTACTATCTTAATTTAAATTACTTAAACGCCGGATAATAAGAGATGACATAGCTAAATTCATTTGCTATTCTTCATTCCTAAGTGGAAAGTCCTCATTATTTTCTTTCCAGACATTTTAAAAAATACATTGCCTAAAATTCTAAAATCTTATGACTATTTTTCCTTTGGACAGCTATTGCACATTTCAATGTAGGAGTAACTTGCCATGTTCTCATCTACCCTCCTGGGAAAACACGAAACATTCAGATCTCTATTTCGTAGTTTGTTAATACAGTAAATTCAACAGGGTCACCAGCAGAAAAAAAGTTTCATTCTTCGGCAAGGAGTTTGTGATAAATAATTCGATGATACTTTTGAAGTTTTTTTCCCAAATTATTTTCAAGTAATGTAACAAAAACAATTTAAGGATCTTCATTTGTGCAACCATACCGAATTTTGTCCAATCTGGTTTCTTAATTTTACTTGCAGAGTTAACTTTTTTTAAAAAATTTCATCACCCTTGGCTGAAACTATTTCAGATTTAGAATCCATTCTGCCGCATCGAAAGTTCCATTCGTGTCAAACACAAATATGCTTTACAAAGCATTGTCTGTCGCGATGTAGCGTCATAGCTTTCGTTGGATGTCTGAAGCTAACGCTAAGTACTTTGCAATATCGTAGTTAAGGCATTCTGTAAGCCAGCCTCCTGACAACCGTCATAATATCATTATATTTATCAGTGTAAGGGTTTTAGTTTTTATCAATATTTTTGAGATCGACATTTTCCCCTCGATTTTGGAATTTTTTCAAAAAGTGTTCGCGTGCCACTGTTACTGCTCTGCCGTGCCACATTGTGGCACGCGTGCCGCGGGTTGGCCACCAGTGCCATACAAAGAGTAATAGGTACTTATAACAAAACTGTCTTTTAAAATATCTTAAGAAGCTTATTAATTAGACTTAGATTTAGTTTACAAAATTAAACTCAATCATATTGATTTAAAATCCTTTTTGGGCTGAAGAGGTAGGGGTAGCATGATTATCATGTGCACCATTGAACCAGTTTTCTGTTGAAAGTGCGTAAGTTAATTTATGAAAAGTGTCGATTTACCCCCTTTAACAACAAGGGATTTAATTATGCAATTATGTTGTAGGACACGTTGTCTTCTTACTCATTTTCAGTACAGCATGATATATGTAAAGTATATTTCAAAACAATATTTTAACCTATAATAAAGTCAGAAAACCAACTTACCATTTGAGCTCGAAGCTTTCAAAGCTGGATTTTAAAATCACTTTCCGCAATCTCAGGTATAGGAGCTTTTAATCTAGATGTGGGTAAGATCGTAACAGTATTTTCCATAGCATAAGAAAGGTGCAAGCCAGTTTGAGTACAGCGGAGAAGTTAATCACAAATATTTGGAACACAATAAGTTTGGTGGTAAGTACTCACAGGGGGGGGGGGAGGGGTCACAAGAATGCGTCAATGTATCTATCGTGTGCAATGCATCTGCTTAAATGGGTGAGGGTGGGGTCTATGAAAGAGAAAAGAAACTGTAACCTTTTTAATGCGTGAAAGATACAAAAATCTCCTTTTTTCTGAAGCAATACCCATTTTTGTTCTACTGTAATAATACGATGATAGTAAAAGATAAGTTGATAAGCTTTATGCAAATACATACAATCTCAACATGGCAATTTCCCTGGTGCCTGTATAAACTATTTTTACAGCTTAGTTTTTCCAATTTTTTTTAAAATTTTATTTTTTATCGATGTTAAAGTACTGGTTTTCCTTCTTTCTTGCTTTAAGGGTGTCCTAGCAAAGTCGTAACTTTATTGCTAGAAATGCCATTAATGTGAATCAAAAATATCTGAAGTAAAAACCAGTCGTCGTTTTTACCCGATTTTATAACAGAAGCTAATGTTTGACTACGTAGTACAGCTCTTGTTCATTAACCCCCTTTTTGTATCGAAAATATTTCTCCGTGAACATTCTCAGTGAAAATGCTGGCTAAAATGAAGAACCAAATTAGCTTTGCCACATACCGTGACAGCCATTCCTTCGCAAAGGCAGCTGGATGTTCGAGCACTGATTGGCCGTAATTGAATTAATTCCGACACTTGATGTGTTCAGTACCAGCCCAAATGCGTGCCTAATCTCTCATTGACGAAGTTATCTTTCGCCAAAATTATCCAGCCCTGATAAGCGTGAACAGTAATTAATGGGAAGTTTTCCGGAGTAAAATGCGGAATTTTTATTTACTCCGCGATTCCTTTCTAGTTAACTCCATTAAGTCATCGATAGTTTCTGGAATAATCCAATTATGAAGTGGACCCCTCGACTTTTTAATGACTTTGGCAACGGTGGAAATGGCAAATGCGTAAAAAAGGGAAGGTGTCGGGGAGGAGCGATTTTTCGGTTTAAATACATTTCCGTGATCATTAAATCAATGTTAATTACGGATTTTTCGTTACCACCTTTAAATAAAATTTGATTAAATATTTCTTAACCATTAACTGGTTAGGTGGGGGTTGTTTTATACCGCAGAAGAATTGCGAAAAGTTTTTGCGTTCAAATATTTTGATATGTTTATATCTATAGCTTTGTGTATACTATGTATGTTACTTACGATACTGTTTCAGCTGTATTTATGTAAATGAATCATGTAAAAACCATTGGAAATGTTCTATTTTATTTTGCTAAATTTTATGGAGTTTACACTGTACAAGAAATATAATATTGGGAGGTTACATACACATCGCCGCTCTACTTAGATTACAAAAAAAAGGAAGGGTTGTCAGTTCGGTGACTTTCATTGAGTGTATGTTTAAAATTTTTCATACAAAATGCCATTTTGGTTAACCCATTTATGCCCAGTAGCCCAAAAATGGGACGTTTGTTAGTTACTGCATACAAAAATCTGTAATGCGTATATCATTTTACTAAAGTTGTTTTTCACAAGTTAAATAGTCCTTCTTCTTGAGAAAACAAGATAGAGCCACTAGTTGGACATCAAAGTTTATTTATTGACAGATATTTTCAGACTAATCAGTCAAGCAACGATCCAGCATGGGTAGCCGCAGAAAGTAGGTGTTTTTTGCGAGCTTTTCTTTCATAAATAAAACTATTTTTAAATGATTTACTTAAAATTGATGACAGATGCCTTCTGTAATGTTACTTTGCAAAAGTAAAGTCAAGTAAGGTCGTATTTTGCTCACATATCTGCCCTGTGTCCCATAAATAGGACGTTAAATAACTTAATAAATATGGCAACGGCGATCTATTTTACACCTAAAATGTATGTAAACCATTCCCTGTAAGAGTTTTAAGCAGATAAAAATTGAAAAAAAATGTTTAAAAAAAACTTGGGCATAAATGGGTTAATATATAATGTGTTTGTTAACTTCAGCAAATTATTTGTCAGTGAAAACTGTTTTGTTACATGCACTTTACATTTTTAATTTCCAAAGGTTATTATTTGAATTCCTAGAATAATCCCGTTATTCTGAGCCTCGAAATCTTAACCAACCGGAATTCCGAGCTAAAGATGGAAGATTTCAGACATACGATTAATTAAACAGAATCATATAATTTGTAGATTCAAATAACGAGGAAAGGTATTATTTGCGTAATTTTTAATAAATATGCGATAAAGTTAGTAAAGCTGAGCGTGAAAAAAAGGTACTGTAAAGTAGAAATGTTTACAAAAACGTTATGAAAGTTTAAGAAAGGAAAGACTCTTAATACGTCAGTTGCCATGCTCATTTATAGGGTAATCCCAGTTTTTTTAAAATTATTTAAGCAAAACATAATCGTTACATAAAAGAGATGATCCTAAAATTACTATCAATTTAATTATTTAGTTACATATCGCATTTCATGCAGTAAGTTACCGATGAATCCCAGTCATAAAAAATCGGAATTTAATGTCATCTAAACCATTGCATGTCTTATTATTTAATTAAAATTGCACCAAAAATATTCTAGCAAATATTACTGCTTGTGGTAAGATTTTAAAAGAAGCTGTCACACCAATATTTCAAATGAATTTCAAATCATCCTCTATCGGCAGCCAAGTTGTTCTCTTGTAAGCAGAAAGGTATTTTTGCCGCAGTGTTGCCCGAGGTGAAAATTAAAATGAAGCTGCTGTGAAGACTTTTCTTTGAGATTTAACTCCCCATCAATAAATACATGTGTTATTTGTTTCATTATAACTTACTCAGAAAGCACCTCCTTCACAGCGTGTCTGTGGTAAAAAATAAAAAATAACCCTACGGCGTCGAGTTGGTTTGCCCACATATGCAACAGGAGCTATAAATGTAAGAATTCTTATGGTGTTAACGTCTTCAAAATAATAATATTAATATCAATCATGCGTTTTATTTATTTCAATAAAGTATGCATAAAACGTACGCTTTACTTTGTTGAAAGGCCATTAGAGTAAAATCTCCACAAGAAAAGAATGTCTGCGAGAGGAACCCTCCAGGGAAGGTAAAATTGAATGTAACATATGAATCGGTGAGTGCATAAACAAGGTAAGTCTAGAACTTCAAATTGTTTAGGAGAGAGAAAAAGCGTCTTAACTCTAGCATCGTTTCTACGGTTAACGTTCAAATAATAGGCCCCGTATCTTTCGAATTAGTAACCTGACTGACGTGATTTTTGACCTCAACACACATCTTGCCTCCCACAGCTTGTTTCCACAAAAAACGAATTTTCGAATTTTTGTGACTGATGTTGTTTTGGCACTCACCGATTCATCTGCTAATTTGAATAAAAAACGAATAATAAATGAATAACTAATTTTAAAAAAAAACTTGAAAATTATGCTGAAAATGATTATCACTCTTGTTCTACTTCGGAGTTTCGAACAAATTTCCTTTTTTTTGCTGAATTCGTGGCATTTTTGAATGGGGGGAGGGTATTTTTAAAATATGACGTCTCATACCGTTCAATACATGTGAACTGCTTAAAATTGAAAAAAAAAAAAAAAAAGACCAACAAATCTGATTAAAAAACTCATTTGGTGGAGCACAACCCTTGGCTCAAACTATTTTTCCGTCTAATTTCATGACCATTTCAAATAAACGTACGTTCAAGCAAACAAACTATACAATAATAATGCACTGGAATTGTTACTGATCACCAGCTACTTTGTCGACGTCAGAGGGAAGTAGTTTTAATTCCATTCCATATCATCTATGGCAGATAACGCGGCTCCCCCATCTCTTTTAAAGTAGTCAAAGACTCATTTCTCACTCCGAATAGAAAATTAACTTCATGTTCCGACTAGTTGACTGCGAGCCAAATGGAATCTTAATGTTGTTCTGATGGAATTCTCTCGAAACAATTATCAAGTTTTGATTAAAATAGAAGATAATTAACAGCTGATTTTTTCCGAGAGAGAAATTTTAATTTATTTTCTGAAAATCGATTTAGTAATTACTTTTCCTATAAAAAGTATTGAAATTAAAAATAAGATAGTTTTTTGACGATTTATCAATTATTTCATGCAGAGTTTTAAATTTATTCGAGTGGAAAATCTTTTAAGCAGAGGAATTTAAGGAAATTATGGTTTCTGATAAGAATAAGGAAATCCGTTCTTTCGAATATTTATCAGTAAAACTTTTCTTGCACATGCAGGGCACATCCCGCTCTACTTGAAAGACCTTTATTTTCGCAACTATGGGTCCTAGATGCATGCTTCCGATTGCAAAAATGCTCAAATAAGATGCAGAGATAAGATAATAAAAGTTTGAAGAGAAAAAAATACACTGTAAAAATTTTTCCTGAAATTTTACGGTAAAAGTAACTGGCCATGTTGCCAGTAACTGTTACCGTAAAATATTTTTTTACTGTAGCATTTTACGGAAGAGAAAACGAGAATTAAAAAGCAAGAGATACGAACAACAAGAATCGAACCCAGGACCCAATTTTTTTACACTGCTTTACTATCCACCGTACCAGATGAGACACATCAGGAGAGCAGAAATAGGATGCCATCTGTATCCCGCAGTAAGTCACGTGGTGATCAATTGGCGCTGCAGTCGCAATTTTTTTATCGGTTCAATTCACTGTAAAAAAATCTGTACGGTAAACACCACATTTTACAGTAACATTTAACATAAAACCTTCCTGAATTTTTAACAGTGTACCCTGAAATAATATTAATTATAGTTTAAAAAACTAAAAACGTCAATAAAAGCTTCTTTAAAATAGGAAATATAACTTTTTATACAGATTCCAGGTCCCCTAACTTGTATTTAGGGAAAACGAAAACTTGAAAAAACAATTCAAACAAAAAAACTTAACCGTTGTACAACCAAGATTCAGAGACATGAAATGTAACGTTTTGTGACTTAACTTACACAGCCACCTACATTGATTTTCTCCAAGAGATTCAACTTTAGCATCACTCATTCCGAGGAACTGATTTACGCATCTGGAAATTAGAAGATATATTTTGCCATCACCATATGCATAATCTACTTATATTAAAAACCGAGTATCTATCTTTCTTTCTTTCTATCTTTCTTTCTAACTATCTATCTATGTCACGCTTCTTTCTCCTGAACGCCAATGAACTGAAAGTCGAACCAGGTACCAATAGATAGGTAATTTTTCAGGCTTCATTAGTTTCAATTTATATAACTATACGATTTTAATTAGCGAAGATATCAATTAATAAGTAGTCAAGTTTAAAGCGATTAAGCCTAATAAATGATTAAACTTCCAAGACATTTGTTTCTTACCGTTGCCATTTTTAAATAAAATCGTTAATTAAATTATTGAACTGCTTAAAATTCCAAGATATTTATTTCCTACCGTTGCCATTTTGAATTAAAACGTTAATTAAATTATTGAACTACTTAAAATTCCAAGATATTTATTTCTTTCCGTTGCGATTTTAAATTAAAACGTTAATTAAGGCAGGGATTCAAGTGAAACAGGCCATCGCAAATTACAATCGCTACTGGAAATGAATTACATTAGAACGTTTCTTGATAAAAACATCGTGACGTCATCGTGACGTTTGCCTATGAAAAACGAGCTAGATAAAACGTCACAGCCTACTTGGCGAATAAGAGGAGATCGCTGAGTGCTTGTGAGCTCTTATTGGCTCCACCCGTAGTGACGTCATGCCAAGTTAAGTTGATGATAATGTAATTCACTTCCAGTAGCGATTGCAATTCGAAGCGATCGCAGTGCTGTTTCACTTGAATCCCTGCCTTAATTTAACTTTTCAAAATGAAAGAGTGTTATTTTTTTCCATTGTCATTTTGAATACGTGTTATAACAAAGTTCTAACAATTGTTTTTATTCTAATTATTAATGACATATTTTTTCTCTGGTACCATTTTGAAAATGTGTTTTTAAATAAAATTGCAATTGTTGTTTTTATGCAGGGATTCAAGTGAAACAGGCAATCGCAAATTACAATCGCGACTGGAAATGAATTACATTATAACTTTTCTTGATAAAAACATCGTGACGTCAGCGTGACGTTTGCCTATGAAAAACGAGCTGGATAAAACGTCACAGCCTACTTGGCGAATAAGAGAAGATGGCCGACTGCTTGTGAGCTCTTATTGGCTCCACCCGTAGTGACGTCATGCCAAGTTAAGTTGATGATAATGTAATTCACTTCCAGTAGCGATTGCAATTCGAAGCGATCGCAGTGCTGTTTCACTTGAATCCCTGCCTTAGAAGGGGCTTTTTTTGGCTGCGATCCAAATATTAAAAGAACTTTTTCGCTTAGAATTTTGCAATTAATTTTACAGGAAGAAAGCTGTTTGGAAATACTTGTTTTTGAAAAGGAATTTTATTTGTCATTTAGGGAGAGTGCTAAGTATGCGCTACTTGACATCGTCTTTATTTTTGAGGAAGCGTGGGCAAATAATTCGATTGATTCTTTGATGCAGGAAAGCTTTTCAGCGAGCCGCTTTAGCGGGGAGTAGTTTATTAAACTTTTCCTTGGTACTTTAAAGGCGAGTCGCCTTGGCGGCGAGTAGTTTATTGAAACTTTCCTCGCTACTGTAAAGGCGAGCCGCCTTGACGGCGAGTAAACTGTTTAAACTTTCCTCATTACTTTAAAGGCGAGCCGCCTTGGTGGCGAGTAGTTTTCTCAAACTGCCTTCACTACATTACAGCCCGTGCAACGCCGGGCTACGCAGCTAGTCTACTTATATTAAAAACCGAGTATCTATCTTTCTTTCTTTCTTTCTAACTATCTATCTATGTCACGCTTATTTCTCCTGAACGCCAATGAACTGAAAGTCGAACCAGGTACCGATAGATAGGTAATTTTTCAGGCTTTATTAGTTTCAATTTATATAATTATATGATTTTAATTAGCGAAGATATCAATTAATAAGTAGTCAAATTTTAAGCGATTAAGCCTAATAAAGGATTAAACTTCCAAGACATTTTTTCTTACCGTTGCCATTTTGAATTAAAACGTTAATTAAATTATTGAACTATTTAAAACTCGGAGATATTTATTTCTTTCCGTTGCGATTTTAAATTAAAACGTTAATTAAATTGAACTTTTTAAAATGAAAGAGTTATTTTTTTCCATTGTCATTTTGAATGCGTGTTATAACAAAGTTCTAACAATTGTTTTTATTCTAATTATTAATGACATATTTTTTCTCTGGTACCATTTTGAAAATGTGTTTTTAAATAAAATTGCAAGTTTTTGGAATTTTATGTGTTATTTAGGGAGAGTGCTAAGTATGCGCTACTTGACATCGTCTTTATTTTTGAGGAAGCATGTGCAAATAATTCGATTGATTCTTTGATGCAGGAAAGCTTTTTAGCGAGCAGCTTTAGCGGGGAGTAGTTTATTAAACTTTTCCTTGATACTTTAAAGGCGAGCCGCCTTGGCGGCGAGTAGTTTATTGAAACTTTCATCGCTACTGTAAAGGCGAGCCGCCTTGACGGCGAGTAAACTGTTTAAACTTTCCTCATTACTTTAAAGGCGAGCCGCCTTGGTGGCGAGTAGTTTTCTCAAACTGCCTTCACTACATTACAGCCCGTGCAACGCCGGGCCACGCAGCTAGTCTACTTATATTAAAAACTGAGTATCTTTCTAACTATCTTTCTTTCTAACTATCTTTCTATGTCACGCTTCTTTCTCCTGAACGCCAATGACCTGAAAGTCGAACCAGGTACCGATAGATAGGTAATTTTTCAGGCTTCATTAGTTTCAATTGATATAATTATACGATTTTAATTAGCGAAGATATCAATTAATAAGTAGTCAAGTTTAAAGCGATTAAGCCTAATAAATGATTAAATATGAAATCCATTCTTGCAAACCGTCGTTGCTATGAAACAGTGATAACAATGATAATGAGAGTTTTGAATGAAGGCTTAACTAAATCAAACACGAAACTCATAAGCGGGCCACTTACGTAGAATTTTTATCGCTAGCTACTGGTAATATTTTGAAACATTTATTTGTTGAAGAGCCATCTACTTATATTAAAAACTGAGTATCTATGTCTGCTTTTTTCCTTTGAGCGAGCTGAACTTACTGAAACTTTCCTCACCATCTTGAAGGCGTGAAGCATCTCAATAATTCGAATGATTTTTTTTATATAGGAAAAAAGTAAAGGCGTGAAGCGCCTGTAAGCGAGCCGCCTTGGCGGGGAGTAGTTTCTTTAAATTTTTTTCTCACTACTTTCAGGGCACGAAGTGCCCGTGCGACGCCGGGCCACGTGCGTGGTATGTCTTGAAATCGAATGAACATTAAATTATATCAAATAATATAACTTCAGAATGAGGTAAAAGTTAGAGAGGGGGGAACTTATGCATCAACATGCCGCAGGAAGCTAATCTAGCTGCCCTGGCAGCTAGTTCTTATAAACTAATTTTTGTCGTCCCTTATTTTGTGGACATTGAATGATGCAGAAAATAATTCTATGTGGCTGACGGTAAATGCTTCTAAAACCGAAATGTTTAGCGGAAAAAAATTGATAAATGAAAAACGTGCTTAAAACATTTTTTTTAATCGCAAGAAGCCTTACTGCGATTAAAATATCGATCAAGAATTTCTTATATAACAGCTGTCATGAACGACGTCGGTTCCCCCCTTTTTTTTTGCTGTGTGTTCGAAAACTAGAACTAATCGATACATAATCGGAGTTGATCCTCAATTACTTCTTATAATAGACAAAACTAACTTTTTCTGCTGCGGTAAACTTTTCGAAGTCTGAAGAGAAGTGAAAGAAATCTGTTTAAGTCCTCCAAATTAAGGGAAGAAGTACAACTGTTTTCATTCGTAACAAAAAATTATTTCCTGCGAAAGATAACAGCTGCTCCGCTTCACTAAAATGAAAGTCATTTCAGTAAAATGAAAAGAAGAGAAAGGTTTCCCCCATGATTTATGATTTGATTTTTTTTTCTCAGAGTTAATTTAAATACGCTTTTGAAAAATCCTGTGCATCAGTGGAAAAACAAAAATATCAAAGAGTTTGCTTGTGCGTTTAAGAATCCTCATTTTTAAGTTGCCTCACAACTGAACGACTAAATTTGTTTTATGGCAGGAAGACAGGCCTAATTGGAGGAGAAATCCGTTGGCGTTTCAAGTGGAACAGATGTTGGAATCATTAAAAGGAATTTCTTGCATAATTGGACTTTGTTTCGAAACATTCAAATTTGCCTAATTAGAATGAGATTATTAAGAGATTAAAATTTGTTGAAGATTTTAAATTCTAAATTGCTCATATAACATTCAGTTGAAACTTTTGTCAAATAATTGTATGATATTAATAATTGCAATCTGAAAAATAAGTTCTTTTATAAGGCTTGCCCCAGAAAGTTTGCATTCACTTTGATGGTGAACAATAAAGAACACTTGCAGATAATAAGACAATTTATTTGTGCCTTATCAAGACTATATACTTATTTTATAAGAGAAAAAATACATTGTTGTTTTATTAAACGTTTTACAGAAAATAGCCACTCTTTTAGCTTCATATTGCACATCAGTTCTTGCACTGTTGTTTTAAAACTTTCCTCCCTTACATCCATAATTTCTTGAAAGTTGTGAAATTTTCAGCTCATCCCTCACCTTTTTGAAGAATATGTCTGGAAAGAGCCCGAAATCATGCACAATAGTTCGGGCACACCTAACCTTGCAGCATTGTCAGAGCTACGGGAGGCGTATCACACCATTTCGTTCTATTTCTAAAGGGCCCCTACACACGCTCCGGAAAATCCGAGACAATACTGGCAACTTCCAATTGTCAAGTGTTGAAAAGTCGCTAATTATCTGCCTGTAGTATATAGAATTGTTTATAGAGAGATATTATTGGCGATTTTTGTTTGTTACGGCAGCTCGGCGGAACAGCGTTGCAAAAAAAAAAAAAAAACAGTTTTCGCTCAGGCTAATACAGTTTCTCACTCAATTCGCGTCAGTGGTCGAAGGGCAAAAAATCCCCTCAGCCTTATAACGTTACTGTTGCTCAAACTTTAAAAGTTATTAAAAAAAAAAAACCTCCTTGTGCCGCTAACTTTTTCCTCCGATAATGTTTATGTATTTTGTTCTATCATATAAAAACAAAATTAAAAGATCTAAAACTTCTCTCTTTGTCAATAGGAAGGCTTTTTCTTGGAGTCTATAGAGGTTTATTATTACTATCTGTACTAAAGTACTTAATCCCAATAGTTGCGAACAATTCACCTTTGCACAGACATGGTCAGATTTTTTGCCATTTTCGAGCCAACTATGCCAAATTTTGGATCCTATTTCTTCACATTTCCGTGTTATTTTTTTATTTATGGATATTTTCTAGCAAAATAGAAAATAACATAAGTTAATCATTCCAAGTAGTACAATCTTTTCATCCATATACAGACAACTTAGGAATTAATGAAAAAGATAAAACTCAAAAGTGCTTTGCAAAGCTGAAAAATCTGCTGTGACAAGCTTTATTAAAACGTACTAACAAGTGTGATACAATGACTACGTATTTTTACTCACTAAAGTTCTACATTAGCGGTTGTTAGTCACCAACACGCTCCCATTTCATTTAAAATTCCTACCATATAATTAGGTACCAGTAGCCAAAAGTGGCGACTATGTGTTTCTTTATTTGTTAAAAGTTATTTCGTTTCTTGCATGCTTGAATCTTTAAATTAAAAAAAAATATTCACTGAACTTTCTTATGTTTTCGTTGAGTTCTTATATTTCTAGTAGAGAATAGGTTATTTAATTTTCGCACTGAATATATACTTTTTTCAATATAGCTACCATGTGTACAGAAATGGCTACCAGTTTTGTGACTCTGTTATCAAGTGGCTGCTATTCAAAATTCTTGGCCTGGAGGCTTTACTACTCACTATCTTATCTAAACAAATTTGTGATAGTTGATGTGGCTGTTGCAGTTCTACTCTTGCCCTTATCCGAGAAAACACTTTTAGTCCTACGTCATTTAGTCCTGCATACCTCATCTGATGTCAACACTTTAACCCCTTTGTGCCCAAGTTTTTTTTAACAATCGTTTTCAATTTTTATCTGCTTAAAACTCTTACTTGGAATGGTTTACATACATTTTAGCTTAAAATAGTTCGCCGTTGCCATATTTATTAAGTTATTTAACATCCCGTTTGTGGGATATTTTGCAGATATGTGAGCAAAATACCACCTTACTTGACTTTTCTTTTGCAAAGTAACATTACAGAAGGCATCTGTGATCAATTTTAAGCAAATCATTTTAAAATAGTTTAATTTTATGAAAAAAAAGCTCGCAAAAATTACTTACTTTCTGCGGCTACCCATGCTGGATCGTTGCTTGACTGATTTGTCTGAAAATAGCTGTCAATAAATGAACTCTGATGTCCAAATAGTGGTTTTAACTGGTTTTCTTAAGAAGGACTATTTAACTTGTGAAAAACAGCTTTAGTAAAAGGATATACCCATTATAGGTTTTTGTATGTAGTAACTAACAAGCGTCCCGTTTTTAGGTTACTAGGTATAAATGGGTTAATGCGACACATAACAGAGAGTACTAAGAAATTTGGCTCAACGAGTCAAATTTCTTCTCTCCTTTTTCGAGCACTATCCGCAAGAGTCTTAACGTAGCATTACAAAAAATAAATTTTATTAAAAATAAGTAACTAAATAAATAAAAATATGCATAATTACTGCAATCACAAACAAGTAAATGAAATTGTATAGAATAAAATTGAAATTTAAGTGCAAAGAGCTGTTTGGAAATGTGCTATGCTTTTTCAGATTCATGCATCGAATATAGAAGAATTGTTTTAATTTTTATTCACCGGAAAGTGTTTTAAAGAGTTTTTATAAAATATAATCTATAGAAAAGAAAACTGATATCTTCAACTCCGAAAAGCTCCACATGCATCCTTTTATTTCCACAGAATTAATTTTATCATTTCTATCAAGAAAACAAAATATTTCCGTTTGAATTACAGCAGTTTTATTCAGTACTTTTTTTCGTTACATGTCGGAAAAATATTTTACAACTACTTTTTATTCATCCATGTACAACCCAAGTGAATAATGTATTTACGTAAATGTAAGAATAGTGTTCATTTCGTGATAAAATAAACAATGATATTCCGCTAAAATTAAGCTGTTAATAAGAATGAAAATTTGGAGCTCATCATTTAACACGCTTCCTTAAAAGCGAACTATTCTTTTCCATCAAAAAGAGGTTGTAGAAAAATGTTTTCTTTCATTTTTGCTAGCACGCTTAATTAATCGTGGTAAAAATTCAGGGATTAATAGAAATAAAAGAATCAAGAGTTGATATTCACTCCTAAACTTTTATAGGGTAAACGAGTGTAAGATGCATTTTTAACAACGAATGGTAAATTAATCCGTGATAGGTTTGTAAAAAGTATGAGATCTAAACAAGAAAATAATTTTCAGCGAAATTTGAGAGCTTATTTAATTTGTTTTAGGTAAAAAGCTGTCGGCTATAATGCATCGTAGAGTTTTGAACTACACTGCGATGCAAAAGTTTAGACAAAATGCAAATATGTGAATAAAAATAAAACTATTCAACGAAATGCTTTCAAATTTCTACTGCAGGTACACAATATGGTCCCAAATACGTGTCTGGAGTTCTTATAACTATAACTGGAATCAAATTTTGGATATTACAAAATACATTTTTTTTACATTGTTGCAAAAGTTTAGACAATAGTCAGATTTTATGCAAATATCCCTTGAAATGTGATTGGTGGAGGAAATGCGGGACTGTATTATTCATTTATAAAGTGCAGAGATTGCTGAATAAATAATCAAAATCTCAAAAGCTCTTTAGTTCTCGTGTAAAGAAGATGAGAAAGTTTGGAAGCCGAAATTTGAAAATGAACCTACTTTATTAATTTTTTGTCTTTTAAATCGGCTCTAGTATGGTAGTACATTGTTTTTTACTTTGTGGAGAGCAAATTCAGACATGCGTATCGATCAAAAAGTCCAAGAAAAATTATATTTCTTAAGGATGAAGGAATTGAAAAAACGGCTCAGACTGACGATTCGCCCCTTAATCCTACAAAACTTCAACTTGGGTCAAAAACAGCACGTGACAGCATAAGTAGATGAACAACTGAATCGGAATGCATAAAAAAAAACAAAGAATTGTGCCTGAGCCTTTTCGGACAGAGTGTCCCAAATAAGCCAGATTTTAATGTGAAAAGCAGCATATGTATCATCGTGACTAAAAAATGAATGGTACTTTCTTTGATAAAAATTATTAAAATTGGGATGGCCTAGATGGATTATAATTCTTTTCGCGGGACTTGAGAAATATCCAATGATCATATGCTGTGCTGCTTTTACCAATAAAATCTGGCTTATTTGGGACACTCTGTCCGAAAAGGCTCAAGCACAATTCTTTGTTTTTTTTATGCATTCCGATTCAGTTGTTCATCTACTTATGCTGTCACGTGCTGTTTTTGACCCAAGTTGAAGTTTTGTAGGATTAAGGGGCGAATCGTCAGTCTGAGCCGTTTTTTCAATTCCTTCATCCTTAAGAAATATAATTTTTCTTGGACTTTTTGATCGATACGCATGTCTGAATTTGCTCTCCACAAAGTAAAAAACAATGTACTACCATACTAGAGCCGATTTAAAAGACAAAAAATTAATAAAGTAGGTTCATTTTCAAATTTCGGCTTCCAAACTTTCTCATCTTCTTTACACGAGAACTAAAGAGCTTTTGAGATTTTGATTATTTATTCAGCAATCTCTGCACTTTATAAATGAATAATACAGTCCCGCATTTCCTCCACCAATCACATTTCAAGGGATATTTGCATAAAATCTGACTATTGTCTAAACTTTTGCAACAATGTAAAAAAATATCTTTTGTAATATCCAAAATTTGATTCCAGTTATAGTTATAAGAACTCCAGACACGTATTTGGGACCATATTGTGTACCTGCAATAGAAATTTGAAAGCATTTCGTTGAATAGTTTTCTTTTTATTCACATATTTGCATTTTGTCTAAACTTTTGCATCGCAGTGTAGTTCAAAATGTATCAGGGCGGTTCGAGACCTCATATTTAGGACGAGGTAGAGCCTTAGTACGAGGTATCCAGGTTCTTACGTTATATGGGTTACTTCAGACCAGAGATAAAACTTCTCTTTTTCAAAGACGCTGTATCACTCCTTGAAAAGTGACATTCCTTTTAGAGAGTGAAATATACGGAAAAAGTAAATACCATAACAATTACCAGTCCTATAAACGAAGTGCTACATTTTCAAATATTTAATTGAAGATACCAAGAAAAATAACAGAACTTTTTTTAAATTCACAATTATTTGTTTTCATTTAAGGTCGTAAAATATTTAATAACATTCCTATATTATGAAAGTGAATACATAAAGGAAGAAAAAAAGAATAGATATGTGTACTATTTTCATTTGTAACATACAGATATAGACTGTTTCACAATTTATGTTTTCAAAAAAAAACATTTAATGTAATATTCCTCAAACTACAAATAGATTTTTTTTCTAATCCCTGCTTACTATTCAAAATTTTATTTTCAGTACAAAGCGTGAAAATAAAATAGGCTTGATTCAAGTCCTGAAGTGCATTTCCTATTTCCAATACAACAAACATCTTTGTAGGGGCGTTAAAAATATTTCTGCTTCACTTTTTTTTTGAACGGACCCGGAGTTCAAAGATATATTCATTTTAAAAACCGAATTACATAACTTACATAAATGCGCGACTAAAATACTAAGAAAAGAACAGTTAATTCATATAAAATAACGTGTAGTAACCAAAAAATAAAAAAATAATAAACTCTGACATCGAATTTCAGACAAAAGATAAGCATTTGTTAGGGCTTTTTTTTCTTCTAATTCAAACTTTGTAGTTAAAACTTTTAAAATTAAAGACTTTTTTTCTTTTTTTTATCAATATCCTTTACGCATATCATTGCCATATGTTTTTCATTTCAAATATCCCGTCATTGTTTACTTTGCAGCATCAGTGCTCATGTAGTGAAACGTCATTTACAGTATTTTATTCTCGATTTAATTTTCTGCCCTAAGCAGGTTTTTCCCTCTCACTTAACGTTTCATTCTTTGAACAGAGTTTTGTCGAAAACTTGTTTTATTCTTTTTTCCATTTTTTTTGTATGATTAGTTTTGCATATTTTCTACATTTTTACCTGTTTTTTGTGAATATTTTTAATATTCAGATGATATTTGCCACTTTAGTTGGAACCCTCTTTCGGATAAAGATCGAACGTCTTAACCATTAATGGACAATTATAGGTCGCATATGTTCCCTAAGTTCATTTACTAAAATATCTAGTACAAATAAACTAAGTTACTAAGGGGCTTTTACTTTTAAATACTTATTATATTAATTAGTTTTATTTCTGATCTTTGTTTATAAAAGATTTTTTACGGGGGAAAAACGCACCCTTTAATGCTTCTATTTGTTATTAGATTTTAATTTTCCAATTGTTTCAGTTATCTATCTACTTATATTAAAAACTGAGTATCTTTCTAACTATCTTTCTTTCTAACTATCTTTCTTTCTTTCTATCTTTCTTTCTATCTATGTCACGCTTCTTTCTCCTGAACGCCAATGAACTGAAAGTCGAACCAGGTACCGATAGATAGGTAATTTTTCAGGCTTCATTAGTTTCAATCTATATAATTATACGATTTTAATTAGCGAAGATATCAATTAATAAGTAGTCAAGTTTAAAGCGATTAAGCCTAATAAATGATTAAATATGAAATCCATTCTTGCAAACCGTCGTTGCTATGAAACAGGGATAACAATGATAATGAGAATTTTGAATGAAGGCTTAACTAAATCAAACACGAAACTCATAAGCGGGCCACTTACGTAGAATTTTTATCGCTAGCTACTTGTAATATTTTGAAACATTCATTTGTTGAAAAGCCATCTACTTATATTAAAAACTGAGTGTCTATGTCTGCTTTTTTTCTTTGAGCGAGCTGAACTTACTGAAACTCTCCTCACCATCTTGAAGGCGCGTAGCATCTCAATAATTCGAATGATTTTTTATATAGGAAAAAAGTAAAGGCGTGAAGCGCCTGTTAGCGAGCCGCCTTGGCGGGGAGTAGTTTCTTGAAAATTTCCTCACTACTTTAAAGGCATGAAGTGCCCGTGCAACGCCGGGCCACGTGCGTGGTATGTCTTGAAATCGAATGAACATTAAATTCTATCAAATAATATAACTTCAGAATGAGGTAAAAGTTAGAGAGGGAGGACGTTATGCATCAACATGCCGCAGGAAGCTAGTTTTAAGCAAAATGAAGAACAGTTTAAATATATATTTTCACAGGCATACGACGGAATATGACGGACCAGTTAATGGTCATAGTCAAAATGCGCAATTAACTGCCAACTTGAAGCCCAGTGATTAAATGTATTCTTCCCCAAACCACTGACTCCTCTCAAGATGGAGTTTCTACTAAGGCTTGACCGATGCATCGGCGCCGATGGTTGAATTTTTTTCCGTTGGTCATCGGCATCGTCTGCCGATGCTAACATGAAAAAAACATCGGTCCATCGGCACCAAAAATACTTAAATGCCGATGCATGGCCGATGTTTTTACTTCCTTTTACGTAGTAAAGGAAGTATTGTGATCGCGAAAAAAAATTCCCTCTAATTTGGGTCTAAATTTTGATTTTGCTCACACCCGAATGAATATTCAGTAGTTTTTCCGACCTGTCAGCACGTGCATATGTACCTACCAACATATAAACAGCCGAAAAATCCTTTTCAACCACCCCCGAGTTAATTACGACGAGTTTTCTCGTGACGTCTGTATGACGATGGAAGAGGGAAAAAATCGCCCATCGGCCAACTTTGAACAATCGGCATCGGCCCATCGGCCAAAAAATGCCATCGGTCGAGCCTTAGTTTCTACCCTCATTAAAAATAGTTCATGAGAAAAACAAGCAGACGACTCTAAAGAGGTGGTAATGGTGTGGCTGCAGCGGAAAATTTTCTGTGTGGATATCACCCAGTAATTTCATATGTGGGTGTCTCATGTAATAAAAATAAAGTTGACACACCGAAATTGGCGATTGAGATGAAAAGAACGTTATCGCCTCCTATGCCTTTCAAAAGTACTCGGGTGAACTCTTCGAATAAAATCATACAGCCAGCGTGGTTGGTAAGTGGAGGTCGCACGTAGGTAAATGACGCATTTTCGTAAGAAAACCAATCACTAAATAATCACACACACACACACACCTCTTAGTCAATACTCATCCAGTATTCCGGAAGTTACCAAAGAAGCAGCATTGTTTGATCTGGAATCACAAAACTTTCCAGAAATTCGGTCAAGTTTAGTAGGTTCCATTTGCTTTGAATGTTCAATCGTAAGAGTAAATATCAGAGCGTCTTGCTTTTGTTAGTGAAGAATGTGAGTCGCCTTGACCCGTTACTTTTCAGTTATACAAATTTGGCTGTATGAATGAGTGGTGTGAGATTAAAATGTATTTTGCATGTAAATTGATATTGAATCAGTTCTGTTGTTTGCAATATTTCCAAAAAGAATTCTTCGAAATCTTTAATTCCTCATCGCTATTCAACATTTTTTTTTTGTTTTTAATGATAATTAAATACACGGTACGTCTTTCTGCATACAATTCGCGCTAAGCCATTTGATAAGTTTTTCTGAAGTTTATTACAAACTTTTCTATAATACGACAAAGATTAATCCGAAAAGGTTCATTGAATTTTTTTATATCCTCCATCGTAAATTCATAAACATAAAACAAACATTTTGATGGATTTTGTTTCGAAATATCATTATAACTAATACGAATATTATCAAAACTAATATGGTTCTTATCATAACTTATATGAATTTAGTGACGTTCTTTGTAATATTTCCAAAAGGAATTCTTCAAAAATATGTCATTCATTCAAAGTTCATACAACGATTAAAACACCTGTAATAATTATTTTTAGCAATTCTTTTTAGAAGGGTCATCTACATTTGTAAATCCCGAACGAGATAAACATAATTTGAAGAACATCAATAGTAATTGTTAAAAAATATTTATATTTTTCTTGGATGAAGTTTTGCGTAACTGAAACCATACATTCTCAAATATTGAGAATGCGTGAAAAATTTGAAATATTGTATCGTTTTATTGTCTTACTTCCAATGAATCTGAGAACATAAGTAAACGGGAAAAGTCCGCCATTATTATTGAAATATTTATTCAGAAAGTAAATATTTCTCTCCTTAAACATAATTTCAGTTATAAAAATATTGCTTTGTGCCAAAGTCAGGATTTTTTTTCTTTACTATGTGTCAAGACACATGATATTGGTAACTTATAAACAGAGGAATTATTAGAAAACTGCGTATAAGTCGTTTTTTATCATTGTAAAATAACTTTGTAACTATATAAAGATTGGGGAATTCCATGGTCAATAATAATTACATAATTATTAAGCGTACTGAATGGATAAAATTCTTTGAAACCAAGATTTAGTTCTGTACTTTTTCTTGATCAGCCATCGCTCGATGTTGTTCTATCTTAAACTTGGTAAAAAAAATATAAATAAACTAAAAGCTTTTCGAAATTGAAATAAATAAATGTATTGGGAAGTCTGGATCCAATTGTGTCGTCTGGTTGCAAAACCGGCCAATTCCAAAATGGGTTTTAAAACCAGCCAAATCCTAACTATCATTTTGAATTTCCCCCCTATGCACCTTCCCCCAGATTCTCTTATGGTGCTTTAAAACCTACTAGTGACACATTGACAACAAGCAATTCGGATCCGATTTTAAATTACCTGAAAAAATCGTCTCTCCTGAAACATTTTCTTTTATGGAGATGACCGGTTTTGCAACCAGACGACACAATTGATACAGGGTTATTTGATACAAAGGGCTTTAGTTCTCAAGTGTGTTTGTGCCCAAGACTTAAGCTGGTTTCCCTTCGTGCACGGGAGAACCTTTCTTTCTTTTTTTTAAACCCCGAAGCAATAATAAAGGGGGATATAAGTTTGACTTATCTGTATCTGTCTGTGGCTCTCTAGCACCTAAACGGATGGACCGATTTTGCTTTGCTTCCAACTGTCGTATGGGGATGTTTCATTAATTAAATCATATTAAGCAAGATACTTCTGTGTTCTTTAACTATGAGGCACGGTTTCACTTTAGACAAGTTGCTTATATTCGTAGCTGTTCCCCCCCCCGTTTTTGAGTAAACGTAATGCCGTTGTGTGGATCAAGTTGTTAAATCAAACTTGAGTCAAGTTGATACGTGCAATGATTTATCTCTGAATTTGAAAGTGTTTCTTCTTTTTCCAGAAATGCTTAAAAATAACGAAAACAACTCAAAGGTAGGAAATTTCTCTTGAATTGATTGAAAGAGCGTATTTCGGAGAAATCCATAGTTTTACTTTTATTAGCTAGTAATCAGGTTTATCATCTTTCACCGGATTCGTACTCCAGAGCTTTTATAAGATTCTTTGAAAACAACTCTTTAAAAGTTCTTTTGCTGCTTAATATGTCGGCATAACAGTTTATTCATTTGTGTATCCTTTACCCACGTTGGTTCAACTTCATATAATTATTCCGAAAAAATTTTTTTTTAAGTTTCTTCTATGTGAAAAAAAAATCAATAAAGGTTTAAAATTATTATTTGTTTGGAAAATAATAATGGAATAACGTGAAATTTTATTTTGACACACAACATTAGTAATAAAAATTAGAAAAATCACAATGCAAAAAGTGTATCAACTATTCTTGGTTTCCCTTATAATATTTAATTGCTTTGTCATTTTTTGATATTTAATTTGATAGTTGTCCTCTATATTTCCTATTTCCTATTATGTATCAATTTCTAGACATAATTTGACGCAAAACAAAGCAAAAGTAAAAAAGTCTAATCAGACATCTCTTTTTTCGATCTAAGATTTTGGTCTTCACGAACTGAAGTACTTATACTTTACACTGAAGTGACAAAAGTCATGGGATAGCAATATGCAAATTTTCAGATGGCAGTAGCATTGCATAGAACAGGTATAAATGCGCAGTGCTTTTACAGAGCTTTCATTTCTGTTCAAGTTATTCATGTGAAGAGGTTTTAACGTGATGATGACCGCACGACGTGAATTAACAGACTTTGAACGCGGAATGTTAGTTGGAGCTAGACGCATGGGTCATGCCATTTCGGAAATCGTTAGAGAATTCAACATTCCCAGATCCACTGTGTCAAGAGTGTGCCGAGAGTATGAAATTTCAGGCATAACATCCCACCATGGACAGCGCAGTGGTCGACCGCCTGCACTTAAAGATCGAGACCGGCGACGTCTGCAAAGAGTCGTAAATTCTAACAGACAAGCAACACTGCGTCAAATCACCGTAGAAATCAATGTGGGACGTACAATGGACGTGTCTGCTAGAACTGTGCGGAGAAATTTGGATTTCTTGGGCTATTCCAGCAGAAGACCGACTCGAGTGCCTTTACTGACAGAACGACATCGCTTGCAGCGACTCTCGTGGGCACGTGAGCATATCGGTTGGTCCCTAGATGAATGGAAAACCGTGGCCTGGTCCGATGAGTCACGATTTCAGCTGGTAAGAGCCGATGGTAGGGTTCGAGTGTGGCGCAGACCCCACGAAGCCATGGACCCAAACTGTCAGCAAGGCACTGTTCAAGCTGGTGGTGGCTCCGTAATGGTGTGGGCTGTTTTTTCATGGCATGGACTTGGTCCTCTAGTGCGACTGGACCGAACATTGACTGGAAATGCTTATGTGCAGCTACTTGGAGATCACATTGCAGCCATTCATGGACTTCATGTACCCAAACAACGATGGGATTTTTATGGATGACAATGCGCCATGTCACCGGGCCACAACTGTTCGCAATTGGTTTGAAGAAAATTCTGGACAATTCCAACGAATGATTTGGCCACCTAGATCGCCCGACATGAATCCCATTGAGCATTTATGGGACACCATCGAGAGGTCTGTTCGTGCCCAAAATCCTGCCCCATCAACGCTTTCACAATTATGGACGTCTATCGAGACAGCATGGCTCAATATTCCTGCAGAAGACTTCCAACGACTTGTTGAGTCCATGCCACGTCGAGTTGTTGCACTTCGCCGGGCAAAAGGAGGGCCGACACGATATTAAGAGGTATCCCATGACTTTTGTCACTTCAGTGTAATACAACGTCATCTTTATAATCGATCCATCAATCCGAGGCTTTTTTTCCTTTGATAAAGCACCCAAAATCAGAGAAAGAAGGTTTTCCAGGTAATATAATCCGCTCTCTGTAATAAAAAAAAATTAGAGCAGACGAAGCATTAAATTGAATTTGTCTACCGGAAAATGGTCTCTTACTATATATCGATAATTTTTTCGTTCTCTTCCGACGATCTCTATTTATTTCCAGAGCCGTTTTAGAAAAGTAAAGGATAGCGAAATCAGTTAGACAGCTTTCATTGTGATATACCATAAATGTTTCATTGTACGTTTAGTAGAAATTTTTATTTGCGGAGAGCAAGTTCGAAATGTTGAAAACTTTTAATGGGGGAAATGTTTAATAATAGATTTTTTATAAGGTTTAGCATAAAAAAACACAAAAATATTTAAACTAATGAAAAGGTATGTGTTTCCTTTGCATCAGCTATGAAAGTTTGACATTGTTTGTGTCCGAAGTACATTGTGATTTGAAAATAACATTCAATCATGTCATTTAATCAAGGTGTCCGTTGAAAAATCCGTTGTCACCCAATAATTTCTGAACAGCAAGATGTATAGATAGATGTATAGGCAAGATGAAAAGTGGGGTCCAGTTATAGTAGTTTCCATGCACTACTCAATGAATCTGTTTACAGCGTCACTTCTTTGAAAAACTGGGAGTTAGCGTTCTTATTTCAGAAACGGTACGAGATACGGGGAACTAGTCAGTTGAAGTTGTTCATCATCATCAAAGTTCGAAAGTAAAGACATCTTCCTCACGCAATAAGCAAGGATAGTGTTATTATTATCCCCATCATTCATCAAAATTTGGATAAGCTCAAAATGTGCTCCCATTCTTGATGTCAGGCAAGCAGAAGGAAACACGAATGCAAGCTGCTTAAGAACATGTTCAGATAGATTGGTTGCAGCAGTGACTAACCAAACGCGTCGTGAAAGAACTACCGGCTAGTCGATCGAATATATGAAAACACATAATGGACACTCACCGCACTTATCACTGACACCATTAAATCAAACAATCAGGAAAGCGGTTGATCCATTCGAACATATCGCAAGACTTCATTGACACATGTGACCAAGACTGAAGCTTTCTTCGAACATGTGACAGAGACTGAAGCTTTCTTTAAACATGTGATCAAGACTGAAGCTTTCTTTGAACCATCGTCGCAGGAGATGTGAGCTCTGGTACTATATGTACGATCCGAAGTCTAAACGGCAGTCAATGGAATGACGTCATTTGAGACCTTTGCTTCAGTCAATAGATCATACAAAAAAAAGAATTTTGTCACCTTGAATTCAAATTATGCTCTTCAAATGACTGATTGCGATAGATGTGTGTATGTAGGCGGACGTGTGTGTGTGCTCCTTCGCCAGCGTGTTCTGCATGGTTATGCAGCGGTGCTGTTGCAGACTCCTGTATCGCTGCGCCACAATGTGTTGTATGGGCCACCTGCAGGGGCCGGTGAGCAGGTCCGGGTAGGAACACCGGAACGCTAGACGTTGGCAGAGTATCAATCTGAAAGAGGGACTGCATGACATTTGAGGTTCAAAACGAAACCATGTAGCAATTTGAATTGCTCAAAAAAAAAAAAAAAGCCTCACTAACTCATTTGATATCACCCCCGGGGGGGGGGGGGCTCTATGCCTATCATCGTAGATGACCAACTCATTTGACAGTAGCTTTATTAGCGATGTCATAACGTTTAATGGCCAATGGATGTTACTTTGAGAATGATTATCAGTATTTGTTTCCAAATTTTGTTTTATTTGCTATGCGCTTCCATTTATCAAACATTTTAGCCGCATCTTGTAATCTTGTTCGGTGTTTTCAACACACTTTCACGTGTCCGCCTTTAACAGGTGAATTTCCATCTTCACTGTTCAGTGTGGAAAAAAGGAAGGGGGGGGGCGAGATCTGCGAGTAACTTAGAGCCAGTAGTCTAGTTTTGCTGATACAAAATCGGGTAATATAAGAATGGAATAGAATTAATATTATATCACCTTGATTTGAAAAAAAAGTTTTTTTGCGTTATCTCCGGCTTTATAAATTCATTAATATACCCCCTCCGATATTGATAACGTATTTCACAGAAAACAAACACTCGCATAAGAAGTTAATAATTCATTTAACAGCAGAATTCATTTGAAGGAGCCTCAGCTGGTCGCGTAGAAAAGAATAAACATATTTCTTCCTCAGCTAATTAGGTTTCCAGGCGGAATGCTTCATTTATTGCTGGTGTTTTTAGTATTTAGCGAATGTAGTATTTTCTTTAGTGGAAAAGCTAACATAAAAAAGCCTAGGAAGCATTAGGGAACGTATGGGTGTCTTCCACCTTTCCTGAATCAAGCTCATTCCATCGCTAAGCCAAATAAAATAATCATTTACTAAATAAAACCAAAGTTCTACCATCAGACGAAAATTAGATTAGTATTTAAATCTTATTGTGACGAAACGTTTCAGGAAAAAGATTCACGAAAAAATACAGAATAATCCAAAGTCAGTAGATTTTTTAAACTTTATAATTTATTGAACTTTTTACAATGAAATGATGGGGTTTGCACATAAGTGCTCACAAGGAAACCATACAACATTGTTTTAATGAAATCTTTTTTAATGAATAGTAGTCGAAAGAATATTGTGAAAAATGTTTCAGATCGCATGCATTTTTTCTGTCGTGACCCGTCATCGAAATAGGAGGTCTTAAAGATTGCTGAAATTTGAAAGAATAGTCGCGAAATTTAGCGCGATTAAGCCTGTAATTGAAGGCATCTTTCAAATGATTTGTAGATAAATGTCCTGCACATGCAGGCTGTGAAATAACGTGATGAATTTTTCGCCAAGTCTTTAAATATAACTCTGAGACGAAGGCACATAATTCTTGCGTCAAAACTATATCTCTAGATGCTCTTTCTATTAGTTACCCATTTGAACTTTTTCATTATTACACTAGTAGTGTGGCTCTCTGGACAGGAAAGAGGGGATTTTTATTCATAATGAATGCAAAATTCGCTTATAATTGTTAAATGTTGGATCAAAAGTTGGCACGGGAGTGGAATTATCTGCCTGTTTTTCTTCGAGAAATTGCATGACGACAAATTTCAAACTGTTTCTGGCACACTTCAGACACTCCAGGGTCCCCCGTTCCTGCCACAATTCGTGGTTTAACCGGGATAGGGCCCTGAAGAGCGCTCTGTTATTATTGAACCAGAACCAAGGGCCGAGCAAACCCTTGGCCCAGCACCCCCCAGAGGTATCGTTTCACTTGGAGGACTTTGTGACCACGACATTTCTAACGTCCCCCAGCCATCATTAACCAAGACGGTGGATCTTAGATGGGCTGGAATCAAACCCGGGTCCCTCCGGTCACGATTCCGACGCCTTACCGATCGGGCTACCACGGCCCTGTTTCTAGCACAGGTGAACGATATGAAGCACTGTGTGAAAAGAATATCATTTCTGATTTGTAAGAGAGGCAATCACTTTATTCAATAAGTCTTATGCACGATGAAGCCCCTTTGCACACAAGTTCTCTTGTTACGACACTTCTGACGTTGACATTTTGAGACAACCTTTTGTCGATGTTTCCCCATGGTCTCCGGATCTTACACTTTGTGACTTCCGGTTGTGAGGCTGTTCCAATTCACGTTTTTATAGAGACTAGTCTACTTCTTTGGTTCAGTTGAAAGAAGTAATCGTTGTCATGTTTTAGGTGTTCGCTCTGAAATGCTTATTAACCCTTCACTGCACGGTGTGCCAGATCTGGCACAAACCAAATAAACCCCCATATATTCCTATGATTTTTGAATGCAGTTAAACTGAGCTTTGTGCCCCTTCTGGAACATTGCTATAACAGTTTAGTGTGATTTTTATGCACTAGTTAGTTGTACTAGTCTAGGTATTACAGTTCTTGCTTTTGAAAGAAAGAGGGTCTGCATTTCCGTTAGAAGTGTGCTTAGTCATTATTTTCTTTGCTCTAAAAATGCTTAAATACACTTAGTGTAAAGTTTGTTTATACCACTTATGGCACAAAACACATTGTAGATTATTACACTTATCGGTATACAAAGCATATATGCTATGTGCTTTGTGCCATATATAGAACAAACAATTAAAACATCATTTTTGGTGCATATTTTTAAGATTAATTTTTTTCTTCATTTTTCCTGAACTCAGGGCTATTGAAAAGGTAACAAATGATTTTTTTCATGAAAATATAAAAAATCGTGCAGTGAAGGGTTAACACCGCGCAGGATGTTTTCCATTGTCTAACGGCAGTAATTCTCAATCGTTTAAAACGTGGAAAAGTTGTTATATTGAAAACTTTTCATTGATTAAAATGAGTTATATTTTAATATTGCTTCATTTAGTGAATATCAATGCCACCTATTGGTCAAAAATATAACATATTTTTTCCCCCTGCAAACAAAAATCAAATATTTCTGACCAAGAAACCATACGATAGTCAGGAATGTCCGTCATTTCGAATTTTTCCGGGGGGGGGGCGATCAAAGGGTGTATACGCAATGTAAATTTGCCAAAAAATGGAAAAAACTACGCCTACTTATATGCAACATTGATTTTCCAAAGTCAGGGGGGGGGGCAATTGACCCCCTGAAACCTGAAATGAAGGGGCCTGACGATTGTGCAAAATGAAATTTTGAAAATTAAGTAGCAACCAAAAGAGCATTGTAAAACATGTTTTTTAACGCATAAAGTATATGCCCTCGTGACCCCGTTCTTGAAATATGAGGTCTTAAGTATGCCGAAATTTTTAAGATAAGTCGCCAAATTTAGCGAGTTTATGTGAGTAATGGCAGACATCGTTTACATGGTTTGTAGATAAATGTTTTTGCACATGCAGGCGGTGAAATAACGTGATCAACTTCTCGCCAACTCCCCCTTTAAATACAATTCTTTTCCTAAAATTTCGTAAGATTTTAAGACTTCATATTTCGATAACGGGTGGACGAGGGTCATCAATTTTTGCGTCAAAAATATGTCTCGAGATGACCTTTCGCTTGCTACCTATTTGAACTTTTCTCAATTTTATACAAGTAGTGTAGGTTCTTTGTGAGCATTTATGTGCGAACCAAGTTAATTAATAGTGCGAGGCCTCGGTGGCCCTTGGGTTTGTGCGTTATTCTTGTAATTACGAGGCGGCGGGCTCGATTCGTGCCCTCGCCGTGTTTTCAACTTCTTTCTTCGTGCTGTTAGTTCTGTCCTATTTCCCTCGTGTGTTTGTTCATAGAGCTTAGTACGTTGTAGTCCTCATGTATGTCGAAGCTGATTGGCGTCTAAAGAAATAATAATTAAAACAAATATCAACAATAAAAAAGAAAATTCAAACAACAACCGTGCTGCAAAAATTCAAACTGCAACAACAATAAAAAAATCAGTTAAAATCTGGTTTTTTTAATAAAAATAATTGTTGGCCAACAACTTGACAAAAAAAAAACTGATTGAAATTATTACTCACGGTTTATAATGTCCACTTTCTGTTTCAAAAGATAGATAAAGAATAACATGGAATCTGGCAACAGTTTTGAGAAAACTAAGCAGAGTAATCTTTTCGAACTTTTCAGTCAACAATCAAGGTAAGATACGTTATTTTTCCTGGAAGTCAATTTGAAAAGTTGCATGCCCTTTATATTACATTGGTTTTAATGGTTAACATATTTTTCTCTTGAAATTGCAGAAATATTGAGTTTTGAGTCATTATTTCTTTTACGCTTGTTTGTCTAACTTTTCTTTATGATTAGATCGCTTATTTGTAAAGGTTTACTGCATTACACGCAGTGGACAAAATATTAAAGAACTCTTGATGAATAATTTATCTACGAACTATTAATACTTAAGTATGCACAAATAAATGGAGAATCATCGAAAAATGAATGGTGGTTGGAAATTAATAAAATTGATTCAAAAAAAATTTTCAAAAGCGTGTGAGATTATTTGTACTAATTTCGTGAGAACGAACAGTCGTTCATGAAAATTTACAAACTCTTGTTCTTCGAACCCGGGCAAACTCTGTGTTTCGATGTTTCACCATCTGCTTTTAAGTGGTTTAATTTGTGTAACATTTCAGCACCACTTCAGTTTTATCAGTGTTTAGCCAAGTATGTTCAGCACAACTCCGAAATAATTGTGTTTGCGATGGTAATTCAGTCAAAATTAATTGCATCTTTCGGGTGCGACAGTATATTAAATTAATTAAAAGTTCGCAGCATTCTCGCTAGAAGATGGTTTTGACAGCAGTGTGAAGTTGTTAATGGCTTTTCAAAAGTAAATTTTTGACATAAAAAGTCGTTAGGTTTCGTATAACATACAGGCATGTAATTTGTGTTGTAATTGAATCGGTGAGTGTAAAAACAACATCAGTCACAAAAATTCGAAAATTCGTTTTTTGCTGGGCTGCGGAGTCGGAGGAAAAATGGTCGACTCCGACTCCGGGATTTTAAAACTTCCGACTCCGACTCCCGACTCCTGCTTTTTTTTATTATTTACTTTTTTTTACCCAAATGTGAAGAGGGAAAAACCCAAAGCAAAGGTTGAAATATTAAGTCAATTTTTAAAAGTTTCATTTTTATTCATGGTCGTAGCCAGGACTCACTTTAGGGGGGGGGGGGTAGCAAGCTGGGATATCCCAGTTGGAGGTCATGGGAGGCCATTGTTATCTCTCAAAAAGTTCAATTTTCTCAAAAATTCTCGCATGTAATTTCACCACATTTACCTCAATTCTCGGAGGTCACTGTGACCTCCCAAAAAGTCCCTTTTCTCCAGAGCAAAAGACAAGTGCTGCTCTTGTTATTTGACTCCGTACAAAACTAATTCTTTTCTTGTTAAATGGCCAGACTTTATTTTAACACATTGCATTTTTGCCGCAAATATTTTTTATTCACTTGCATAAGCCCAAGCATAGCACTTCGTTTCACAAAGCAGACCCCGCCATTTGGAAGCTCTTTTTAATGATCCTAGATGCTTAGGATTTGGATATTGGACGCTGAAAATTTGTATCTGTTAGTTTCAAAGATATGTTTCCGCCTTCATAAAATTTCATCCAAATCGGAGGTGGTCGGAGTCGGAGTCGACATGTTTTTCAGCGACTCCGATTCCTACTCCTTTGGTCCAAAATCCGTCCGACTCCGACTCCGCAGCCCTGGTTTTTTGTGGAAACACGCTGTGGAAGGCAAGATGCATGTTGAGGTCAAAAATCACGTCAGTCAGGTTACTAATTCGAAACAAACGATGCCTGTTATTTGAACGTTGACCGTAGAAACAATGCTAGAATTAAGACGTTTTCTCTCTCTCCGGAATAACATGGAATCAATTTTAGGAGGTGTTTTTTTTAAGTAATCTGTATTAAATAAAGAGTTCGAATCAGGCCCGTCATTCAGGGGATTGTCCGGGGGAGGGGATCAATTGCTCCCCCCCTCCGGCTTTGAGAAAAAAATGTATTTGCGTAAAAGTGGGCGTGGATTTTGATGTTTTCGGATGGTATTGCATTGTGTTTGCACACTTTGATCCACTCCCCCCCCCCTCCAAAAAAACTTTATGTAACAGGCCTGGTTCGAATGAACGTTGACAGTATACATTCTTTTTACTCATCTACGTCGGTTCTTTTCTAAATTTGGCGTACTGTTTTTTTGGAAATTAGAAGATAGTCGTGAGTATTTAAAAAGTGTCAAAACGGTACGAATTTTAATATTACAATCATAAATTGCATAAAATTGATATTTTTTGTGTATGAAGTACTTTCAATACATTTCAAAGTTTGCACAAGTTTAAAGCTCATAGAAAAAAACAAACAGATGATTCTTTTACGGAGTGTTTGGAACAATTAGAACACTCTGGATAATTGTTTTAACGAAGGAAAATCCAAATCTTGGCTACATTTACGCTGATGATAAAAAATAATCAGTAAAGTGAAAACAACGTAAAAGGTGATTTAAATTAAAATACGCATTTCTCCAGCTAATAAAATTCCGTCTGTTTCTGTTACCTAAACTTTAATGAAACTGCACATTCTATAAATAATACTTAAAAATAAAATAGTTTTGCTATGAAACTCGATAACAAAGTTCGTTCCACAAAGTAAATGATTCATTTCATGTTTAAGTATTTAGTTTGTACTTTTTTGAGCAATTTTGTGCTACATTAAATTTTGAAAAATTATGTTTTATTACCTGTGATTTAATTTTTCGTTTATTGAATCTTTACATACGCCAATGATATGATATAACGGGTTGCTTTTTTATGGCTGTCGAATGATTTACTCCATTAAATATTTATTTTAACGTGTATAGGATATCTCCAGTCAGTGGGTGCAGTGATCTCCTACAGCTTAACCCTCGTGGGTTCCTTGGGGTCATATGTGACCCCAATGCAATTTCTGTTTAATATATCTTGTTAATCAACCATTTGTTTTTAATGGCATTTTGTGGCTTTTATTCTTCTAGTTTTCTATTCAAAATAATGCTATTATTGTGTTTTGTTTTTCCCGAATTGCATTTTTTGCACACAAGACCCTTGGGGGTCACTTCCCCAGAATGCCAAAAAAAGAGGACGTTGCAACTTTTGTCCAAGAGAACTGGACAGAAAATGCATCGAAAAATGTCATTAGTGTTTGAAATTCACTTGCAAAAATCATGTTTTTTAGGTCTGTAACAGTTGTAAAGAAATCTGCAGTTATTTTAAGTTTTGCTCTAAAATTTAAATTTTTAATGCATAAACTAAATTTTAATTTGATTGTGTCTTTTTATTTTTATTTTTTTAGCATTAAAAAGTGAGTGAACTTAAATAATGCGTGTAACCCCCAAAGCAGAATACTTAGTGATGTTCTGCGACGCAAAATTATTTGCCCAAAATTGTTCTGCAAGATAGATTTATACATTATACATTTACCGTCAAAATGTTACCAAAAAGTGTTTTCTCATTTTTACATATAATATATACATAACATAATATATACATCATGAAATCGACTGTAACAGAGTGGACATTTCATTTCACCCTCCAGGGTCCCCCGTACCTACCAGCTTAGTGGTTTAACCGGGATAGGGCCCTGAAGAGCGCTCTGTTCTTAATTTTGAACCAGAACCTAGGGTCGAGCAAACCATAGGCCCTAGCACCCCCAGAGGTATCGTTTCAGTTGGAGGACTTTGCGACCACGACATTTTTAACGCCTCCCAGTCACCATTAATCAAGACGGTGGATTTTTGATCGGCTGGGATCGAACCCGGGTCCTTTCGGACACGAGTCCGATGCCTTACCGATCGGGCCACCACGGCCCAACAGAGTGAACATCCAACAGTTCAAATTAACGACCATAAGAAAAGAATGAGGCTCACCCTGGTTGTTGACAACGTAATTCAATGTAGCAAGCTAATTACGGCAGTTATACTATCTACATTTTTTTAAAAATATATCAGATTAAATGCAATTGTTTATTTTATTTCCAAAAGGCTTGTAACAGAGTGAACAATTCGAAACATAGAAAAACACAGAACAGTGTTTTTTGGGGAATTTTTTTTTCATTTGCGTAATAAACTGCAGAAATGGTGTCAGAAGCATCTTTTGTGCACTGCAGTGTCATTTATTTTGTTGTTACATTTCAGTTTAATTTTAAATCACATTGAAAATTCTAGCAATTTGAAGCTGGGAAACGTCATTTTCTCCTTCTGACAAAGATATTTTTTGTTGTGTCCTTTCTAAATGGATTATACCTAATCAATTGCTACTTGATGGCACAAAATTAAATGGAGAACCAATAAAAAATACACTTTATGGGTGGGAATTTTTAGGCCACACCAGATTTACTCATAGACATCTGTTTTGCCCTTATGTAACACACGTAATGTCAATCAGACAGTATTGCATATACAATGGAGATTGCCTCGCGATTGTTCAAATTTCAATTATATTCGTTTCAGATTCTTTAGTCATTTTCATCCTTCTTTAGGGAAATTGTTCCTTCTTCAGCAGTTTGGATTTCTGTTTTTTACTATTCAAAATTTAAAACTTCATTCATGTGTTGATTTCAGCAAAAATTTTCTTAATTCTACAGGTTCTTTCTTCAAACATTTTCATTTTGACACCTTTACTTTTAAACAATTGTTTGGCTCAGTAGAGCCTATTAAGGCTTTTATGCCAAAAATCCAACCAAATCAACTTAATTTTTTAATACCATGGTAAAGACTATAATTATTTTTTAAATTTGTTTCATTTTTCTATGAAGAGTTTGAATTAGAAAAATTTCATAAGTTTGCAAATACTTCTTGCTTTATTTTCATTAATTCATATTTCAAATACTTAAGTTTGACAAATATATTTATAATTATGTTATTAATGCTTACTATATATATACTTCATCATCGGTTCAAAAACTCAAGTTCAAAAATTTCAAGCTCGGCATTGGGACGTTAACTAATTTCCAGATCGCAGAACAAATGTTAAAAAACATTTTTCCGATTGGGGGGGGGGGGGGGGCTTGGATTACACCTATTTTCCTAATTTTAGCCTGAAGTTAATTTTTTCAAGTGTAATTACTTCGTCCCCGCGATTCTCTCAAGCGGAAAAATTGTTTTAAAATAATTTGAATGACTATTTTTGCATTGTCGAATACCTAATTTGTACTGCAAGTTTCGTCACTGAAGTTCTGCGGATAAAATGTGTAGGCCTGCAGAATTTCAAATGAAGCCCGTTTTCCCTCGATTCTTTAACACGGAAGAATTAATTGTTTAAAACATAATTTAAATCACTATAGTTTGTACTGCAAGTTTCGTCACTGAAGTTCTGTCGATAAAATGTGTAGGCCCCTTGCAGAACTTCAAACGAAATCCCGCTCCCTGCGACTCTTTAACGCGGAAGAATTAATTGTTTTAAACATAATTTAAAATACTATTTGTACTACACGCTTCGTCACTGAAGTTCTGCGGCCAAAATGTGAAAGCCCGAAGAATTTCAAGCGAAGCTTGCGTCCCCGCGATTCCCTCATGAGGAAACATGGTTTTAAACATAACTGAATATCTAATAGAAAAACAAAGTGTCGTCACTGAAGTTCTGCGGATAAAATGTGAAGACCTGCAAAACGTCAATTGAAAATCTGCGCCCCTGCGACTCTCTTGCGAAAAATTTGTTTCAAACATAATTTGAAAAACTGATTTGTGTACCTACCTCAAGCTTCGTCACTTAAGATCTGAGGCCAAAATGTGAAGGCTCGCAGAATTTCAGACTAAGTTTGCGTTCGATTTTCATGCGAAAAAAAAAAATCGTTGGAAACATTATTTGAATAACGAATGTGTACTGCAAGTTTCGTAGATAAAGTTCTGATGCCCGAATAAGAAGGACTGCAGAACTTCAAACGAAGCCTGCGCAAGAGTCATCACTGGTTCTGCGGAAAAACAGGAAAGTCCTCAGAAGCTCAAGTCAAGTCGTCCGCACGTCTGCTGTGGTCTATATGGCACTGCCATATAAGTCAATAGCACGATAAGTCGATAAGCAGGCAATAATGTCGGTAGCCTGCGATTACGGCGCCGACATTATTGCCTGCTGCTCTGCGAGACATGGGCTAAGAGCGAAACGGTTTTTTCTTTTTTTCTTTCGAACGATAACGGTTTTTTTTTTTCTTTTGCGCGCTCGCCTTCGAACTATGACGTTTTTTTTTTTTTTGGTTGCTTAGTTTTGAATACAATTGTTCTACAGCCCCGATGTCTGTTCTGCGACGTACGTCGCCAATTTAGCAGTATTCTGCTTTCGGGCGTGTAACATTCAATAATCATAATAAATTAATTAAAGGAAGCATTGGGGTCGTTTATGACCCCAAGGGTCTTGAGTGTAACTGAAATGGGAGGGACCCACGAGGGTTAAACAGTAGTAAGTGAAGTCGATTCAGTTCTTTTAACTGCCATTCAGTTCTGATTAGTTTTGTATACTCTTTCGCTGTGAAATGATTTGGAACCTAGCTTAAACTCTGATTCTGATAAAAATTGTAATATCTTAGAAGCCAGGAAAAAATATAAGGCGATAGACAAATTATTTCTCATAGTTTATATTAAATGTCAGTGTAATGTGACTTCCTAAAGAGACGTGTTCTGAAAGAACTAGTCTCCAATGTACGTTTCAGTCACCCGGGTGGCCAGAAACCCAGGATTTTTCTGATCTTGCTTCAATCATGCTGGAATTCTCTTTTAGACTTTTATTATTTAAATCTGCCAGACCCAATCTAAAGCCTACCGAATCATACTTCCCGTCGGGCTTAGGGAACGGAATGGTTATAATCTGAAAGGAAAGTCAAAATTATAACAAGCAGTGATATAATTATATTTTTGGGCAGGTAAACAATATTGCAGAAAATTCTTAGATCTATTATGTAAAAGATTTTTAGAATTGGTAAGGAAAAAAATTAGCGAAAAAAAAGGTACAGTACGGGCCACATTTGTTACAATAACTTGATTGTTCTAACTTCTCTCTGTTTACTGAATTAAACCAAAGGGCTCTTTTAATACAAATTATATCAAGATCTAGAAGAATGGAAGGTCTCGATGCATTATGATTCCTTTCTTCCATCCTCCTGAATAGAGACATGCTTAATTTGGAATCAGTTTTCACACATGATCTGTATTTTGCATTCAATGGTATTTTGAGAAACAAAGGCCTCGATGTCGCAATGACGAGTCTTTCGTCCTAGCTTCATACAAAAAAAATTAGTACGAGTAAAAGTTGTCGAAGTGAATGATCAAATTAGTAACTTACTTTTATTAATTTGTTATTAGAGACTTCACAAATAATGTCACGTTTTGAGGGAGGAGGGGAGTTCGTCAAAATGTGGCAGTTTGTGACAGGAGAAGAGAAAGGTCACAACAAGTGAAATCTAGCATTTTTTTTTTTTTTGAAATGAGAATATGTTTATGAAAAGTAACTTGGCTTGTAGCAAAGAGGGAGGGGGATGTGAAGTGTGACATTTTGTGACAAAAGGAGGGGAAGGGTCGAAAATTCGAAAAATGAGGGGAGAATCATTTATGGGCTACTAATTTCTGTATTTCAAAATACTTTTATTTAAAAACCCTAACTCTATAAATCACTAATGTTACCGGAAACGTTCAAATCCTTTATTGCAGAATTACTCTCAGAACTAAAACTAAACAGCTCCCTGCTGAAAATTATTCAACAACTGCGTAATTAAACATTAAAATTTTTTGCGACTATTGGAAGCTCCATTTTCCAACAAATTTTTTGCAAACTTGAGTAGCGAGAAAAAAAACGTAGGAAAACAAGCAATTACAACAATTTGATTAATATTGGAATATTTTATTGTTTTAAATTACCATCATGAACTGCTCTCAGAAAATTAAAAAATTAAGTATATTTCGAAATATAAGCTTTTTTCTTTTCTTTTATTTTTATTTGACAGACTATTTGTTTTCAAGTAGTGACGAATCAAAGCTCGAATCCAGTTTTCTCAATAAAAAGCGCAATATATACTACCAAGATTTCGAGCAAATTAAATTTCAGTAAAAGCTACCGGATTCAATATAAGAAATGAAATTCGAGTGACAACAGAAGCAAACAGTTTTCTGCAATTTCATTTACTATACGGGAAAAGTCGGAATTTTCACAGCTGTTGCTGAAAGATAACATGGGGATGTTGTTTCATTCTTATTACAATTCATTCATGCATTAAAGTTGTGTTGGAAGAAAATATTTTTAGCATTTCTTAAAAGCAATTTACTTTGAATTCTTCAGCAGTAGTTTTAAAACCGTGCGACAGTTTCGTACTTGGATCTTTCTGAAAATTTTTTGAAAACTCGTTATTTTTACTTCTTTTTGTACGAAGTATAAGAAATATTATATTCGCTAAGAATTTCCACTCAGATTTCCAACAGCATTTTCTTTTTTGATCAACCTGAATCAGTTTCGATTACTTTTGTCTGAACGTACTTCTATACGAACATACATATCAGCAATAAAAATATCAGTTTTCACCATCTCTGCCCCCCCCCTTCCCATTCCTCCTTTTTTTTTGAAAATGCCTATTTTTGCGACCCTCCGCTTCACTTACTCCTCTTATATTTGCAAAATAGTGGCTGAATGGACAACGATTTCTGAACGACGATCAAAGGAACGTTTCCGTCAGTTCCCAGTGGGTAGACTTTCAGAATTGCATCCTCAAACCTCAGAAAATATTTGTCTTATTTGTCAAAATAATTGAGTAATCATCTCCAATTAAACTTTTCGTCAATTTGAGTTTACTTTTTGTGGTACTGACGAAAAATTCGTAGATTGGAGCATGACTTTCTGACCCGACGAGGAAAGAATTATTACAAATGACGAACTTCGTCTGATGATAGAAAAATCATCGATTGCAAGCGATTCATTTCTGAGAGTGTAAAGAAGCTTCAGAAGTAATACGGAAAGCTTATGGGTCATTTTCACCATATGCTTACATTTCAGAATTTTTAAGTAATTTTTTTAACTTGCTATTTTCTTTTAGAATCACTAACAGATATTTTGTCACATATTTTAGGTGTGTGAAAAAGCAATTGATTTTACACTTTGATGCATAATTAAGTATTCAAATTCTGTTGTAAAACCTTAAGTTTCAAGGAAATTTGTCGTCCGTTACCATTCAAAATCAATATGAAATTACACTCACTTTTAAACTATATTATAGCGCCTAAAACCAACTTCAATTGAAATTATTTGCGTCCCTGAAGCTTGAAACGATATTTGTGATTATTAAAATATTGATCAAAAACTGTATGGTAACGGACTTGACATTTGATAATGGATTTGACCAGTAACGAACTTGACATATCAACCAAAATGTCAAACTATGGCTAGGTTGTCGAATTTAAAAATTGAACAACAATATGCATTTTCTTAGAGTTATATAACAAACAATATTTCGGGGTAAAAGTTGAGAAAAGTAAAAATTAATACTAAAATCTTTGGTAACAGACTTGACAAAGAATAAAAATACGCCCCTGGAAGAAATCTTATGCGAAACGCTACAGCAATACTGCTCGACTCAGGAAAACAAAATGGTACCAAATAGTTTCGTCACTAGCTTGTTAACCCTACACTGCATGATTTTTTATTTTTCGTAGAAAAAAATATATGTGTTTGTCAATGTAATAAGAAAACATGGAAAAATATTTAAAAAAATTTAACTCTAAATTTTCACCCCTTTTTAATTAAAAATAGTTTTGTTGCCAAATGGCTACACCATGCATTCAACAGATAAAAATGATTGTAAATGATAGTCTTGAAATTAGTTCTTTTTTGTAAAAAAATAGAGGAATTGAACATTTGGTGCACTGTACTCTTGTAATCCTTTACATTTTGACATTTTACATTATTTTTTATATGTACTTTTACTTTCCGATGATCAATTCTGTCAAATCTGATGTCTTTTGGAGGCTCTCTCGCGCAAGCTTTCTTTTTTTTCTCTTTTTTTTTTTTTTGGTTTGTAACTCCCTCTAGTTCCTCTGTAGCTAATGGTCTCTTTTTAATACGCTTTTATTAATTTCACATGTGGGTTTGTTTGTATGTATGTATGTATCTATGTAACTCTGAATAAAAGATAAAATTTACGTTCTTTGCAAAGATAAAAGTAATATATTTAATATTATTTTTAATACTAAAGGCTAAACTGTATTGCATATTGATGTATTATAAGTACATGTAAACTTAAGTGCGGATATTCAGTAGTTTTGAAAATCAGAGGGAAACCCGTGATGATCACAGCGCATTCCAATGTAAAAGCGTATTTTTTAGTTTTTTTTTTTTTTTTCAAAACTATATTTTAAACTTATTAATGACTTTACTTGTCCATGTAAGCACAACGTTCGTGCTAACTGAAATCTAAAATGAACACGTTTTAAAGGCTTTTCCCTATTGATTTTTTGTTTGTTCACTCTGTTGAACATCAACTAAGCATCGATAATTGCGAGGTCTTATAAACTGTAGAACAGCCGAAAGTACCACTTTTGAGTCCGCATGATTATATTATACCTTCCAAAAATAGAAAGAAGCTAGCGCAAAACATAAACAAAGCACATTATTCATGAACTATAGAGATGAATCGAAGTGTTCTCTGGATGCTTACTGCATAATGTTGCCAAATGGCTACAGACGTGTATTATGTCCTAGATTTTTTCCAAATAGTTATTTTGATGTAAAACGCATCTTAAACGAAAGAAAAATGTTTATTTTATTCATGTTATTTTTTTAAAAGACGAAGAAAACTATTTCATTGTAAAAAATAATTTCAAAACATGGTAGTTTGAGTGATTTTAAAAGCCATCCATATGGATTCATTTAAGAGTATGTAACAGACCAGTGCTGCCATGTATGGAGGATAAATGGTGATAATTGCTTTAAATATACCCAATACTTGCTTTTTATGCATTGAGTTGCCTTATGACTACATTCAGCTATTCATAAGGAGGACAAATTGTCCATGTAGCCAATTGGCAACACCATGCAGTGTAGGGTTAAGTTAACTGAATACGTGTTACCATCTTTTGACTGCAATAAATAATACCTTTTTTAGCTAAACTAATCTTCGGGTAACAGACTTGACAAGAACTGCCCCCCGGACAAAATATATTCATAAATTTCTTAGTGAAAAAAAATTACTATCGTCAATATTTATTATGAATATCACATATTAATAGTCAATGTATAAAAATAATTTGTTATATATTCTTTTTTATATACAATTAAGTATATAAAAAAATAGTTTAACTTGCGAAAATTGTAAATGGACAAGCGTTTTCGCCTTGATTCTCATTTTTAAAGACTTTTTTAAAATAAATAAATAAATTTCAATAATTTTTTGAGTGATGGAATTTTTTGGGGTACATTTCTTGAAGAAAATAATTATTCGCATTGAATTTAAAATATAAGTTATTATGCTTCAAAATCGTCTCTTTAACCTCCGGACAGCAAATGTAAGCTAATTTTGAAAATGACCCTTATAGATATGAATGGTGATTTCGTAAGTAAGTAAATTAACTGTGTTATAAATTATTGCTGACTATAAAAAATATTTATCATTAGTTTATTTTATGACCAAACGGTTCCTATTTTAGAATAAATCTCTTACTATGTTGAGCTAGTGTTCTAATGTATCTAGCATCATTGAAAATGGTTAGACAAAGAATATTGAGATTTAGTGCGTAGAAGCTGTTTTATTGTGTCCGTCCTGAAAACAAGAAGGGATTGGGGAAAAAACCGTAACTTGGATAGAAATTAATCAAAGTAAATTATATAAAGTAAAAATAATCTCGATAAAATAAATTAATTCCGTTTATAAACAACTTGTAGGTACTGTATACTGTATTCCTCCTCAAATTTTGAAAACGTATTGCCTAGTTTAAAATATTCTACCCTTTCTGTAATTTGAACGACAAACGTGTACATAACTCTATAATCCAACAAAATTGTGTCATTTCTCACAAAAAGTGTTCACAAGAAAATACAAAGCCAAAATTCAGTTCAGATGAAACATATCTTTACGCAATATAGCACTTCTTTCCATCAGGATAAACACCAGTGCTTTATTATCTATTATCTCCCAACCATTTGTTACGAGAAATCCATTACTCAAAGAGTTCGGGGTACAATACAGATAACAACAGCATCAGATATCGTTCTTTCATCGAATTAGCTGAAAGACTTTTACTGGCAAATATATAGAGACTATATCCTCCATGTCAAATTAAATTCCTGTCATAGAACAGACACTATATCTTTTATCTTTTTACTTAGTCTCCTTCTCCAGAACAAGTGAAAATATTTTTATAGTAAACAGCATGAATTAGGTATCAAAATTCTTTTCAATCATATTTTTCTTTTGTCTTAATGTTTTTTCCATATTGGCTTCAACGGAAAATATAGGTATAGTGTCTAATTAGAAGTTTATAATTCTACTCAAAAAAAAAAAAAAAAGAATGGTCGATGATTTATCGTGACATTAATCTCTGCTAAACTGGAGAGCGAAAGTTGGAAAAAATATTTGAGGAAATTTAATTTTTATAGGGTAGATGTTACGGTTGACAATTTTTTGTTCGGCCAAAAAAACTAATAACACCTAAAATTTGAAAGCAGACTTTTTTAAAATAATTTAATTTATTTTAATTTTTAAAGAGGACTTGAAATCATGGGAGAGGTCTAAATGTTATAATTGAACAATGAATTTTACTTTATATATTCCAAATATTTATAATTTTATTTTGCAGTAACTGTAATCCAAAGTAGTTTATTTTTCAACATTAGAAGCCTATAGCTCTAAAAGTAGGTATCTTCAATTCCAATTTTTGCGTAAATGTTTTTTTTGTTCATGGCAATAGGTAGTTCAACAGCCTGAGACAATCAAAGTTTTAAAATTATTCCTTAGATGGCTTAAACGAAAGATTAAATAATATTGTATTTTTGTAGCTACAAATATCTGAGTTTTTCCTTAAAAACTTTTATTTGGAGACAATTACTTTTGCAGTTATGCGCTTCATGTCATCATCATCATCAATATAAAACTGAAAGAAATATTTTAAATGTACAGTAAACTCTCGTTAATCCGAACCCCATTAAATCGGACTTTATTTAATCCGGACAACGATTTCGATGTATAAATAAAAGACGAGATTGAGTAATAATGTAATTTTATAGGCTGTATTTAGTATTTTCGTAACTTATTTTTGTAATTTTCTGCTGCGCAGTTTGATACTTCATTCTCTTGAGTTCAAAATATAATTTTTACTGTGCACAGTAGTTTGTTTTTGTATCTTGGCTCAATGTGTAGGTTATTTTGTTTAATACGTTCTTTCATTAATTCAGACGACCTGGATCCCCGATTACACTGTAGAAAACAGATGTTATTTTTACAGTATGACACAGCTAATTTTACAGTAGTAAACTGTAAAATTGCTAGTTTACAGCAATAAACTAAAATTGCTATTTTACAGCACTAAACTGTAAAATTGCTAGTTAACAGTAATAAACTGTAAAACTGCTAATTTGCAGTAATACACTGTTTGCTAGTTTCAGTTTATTACAGTGCCTTTTACAGTTTTAAACTGGAACCTCTGCTGCCAAATATATTGTAAAAACAACAGCTTTTTTTTGCAGTGTACGCCGGAATAATGAGTTTCTAGTTCCTTAAATTACAGAATTTAAATTGTGAGATGAACGAACTAGTGAAGAGTGTACCAAAAAGATGTCTCAAGACAGTAAAAACGTTTCATTTAAACTACGTACAATTTTCAGACTAAATATGAGAACTTGTGTTCCATCCTTTAATACCTGCATTAAGAATGTATCTTTTTCTTCTTGCGTATGTGTCTCTTTATAGGGTATTTTTACTATCCTCAATGCGATACGAAAACTTGGGCCCCATAATTAACTACATCCACTGATAACATAGCTGCTGATGAATTGCACTGCAGAGAAACAGCAAAAACTATGTAGCAAGATATATTTTCTCCACACAAAGCAACGAATCAATGTTTATGTGTTTGTCCTCCGGAGAAAGAAATATATCCTCGAAATCAATTGATCACGAGCTGCCAGGAAACATGTGAAACAAGAACTACTATGCTAGTGGCATTCCTCTGGGATGCTGCAGGAACATAAGATAGCGATTTCAAGCACTCTTTCCCAATAGATTGAGCACTCGGGTTTCAACGTCAGAAGAACAAGTAGATTAGAAACGTTATGTGTGGTATTTTTGCATAGAAGTCGTATTTCGTGTCTGTATTACATAGCGAAATTATTGTTTTCCTTCTTGGGTTTCAGTACCTAATATACAAATAATAGTAGCCAAAGCATAGGCACTGCAAATTTTAAAAATAGTTTTTGATTGAGTGGATGATTAGAGTGAATTAGGGAGGCGAGAAAAATAACAAAAGTACTTGCATTTTTATTAATCTTTTTTGGAGAAAAAAAAAACGTTTCCGTTATCCTAAATGTTAACGCCTCTAATTCATCGTATTAATGTAATATGAATAAGAAGTGTTAGAAATACTAATGAATTGAAATTGAAAAAATAAGGAAAGAAACAAACATAAGAAAAATATCGTGAGATTAAAACAAGCACCTATAGAAAATAAGAGAATTAATGAATGGAGGAAGCGATTTTGTTATCTCTTCATCATCAACTCACCAGTCTCCAACGATGCTTAACTTTGGTTTGTAATATCACTAGACATATTTTACTCTCATATTGCTTGAAAAAATATATTTATCCTGTTTTTCGAGTTGAGCAACAATTTAGTAGATACTAATAAAAGGTTTATCTGTGTGCGATACCTTAAAAACTTTTACAATGCTACCATTGTAAAAATATGTGTTGGTTACAAGCGACCTCTTTTTCAATGCAGAAAAGAACGAAAGGACGTACAGTCATCCGGACGGATGTCTCTTCACCCACAAGCTCATCGTCCACAGGTTTTTTCACCCACAACCCCATTTTTAAAGAATAAATGGCCTCCTAGTAATTCCGAAAAATGTGTACGTTTATGTTTGCCTTGTTTTAATGTTTTTCGTTTAAATGCTTTTCTTTGTTTTTTCTTTTCTGTGGTATTTGCCCTTTTATTTATTGCTGCAATTGTTTTGCCTATAATTTGACTTTTTTCACTTACAGAATTACATCTAGTTGAACACAAGAAAACAATTAGTTTAACTTTTTAACAGTGCCATAACTTTCGAATAGTTTTACAACTCTAATGCCCCTCGCATTTTTTTTAAGTATATACTTATAAGTGAAATAATTTTGCCCAAAATGCTTCTTCTTTAATTTACTTTTATTCATTAATACATTTTTAAGGAAATCACTATTTTGCGGTTTTGTGATGCATACATTTTTATTGAAATGCTGCTGAAAAAAAGAGCTTTTCCGACTGCTTTCCTCACGATAAGATTACGACTTTCTTTGAATCCAATCCCTCTCCCTAGCAAAATTCTCCTAGTAATTCGCTTAGTAATTTTGTTCCTTCGATATGAAAAAGAAAAACTTTTCAAGCAAATCCAATGTATTAATGTGTTTATGATTTGAATTTGAGCATAAATTGTATTTAAGTTTTAAAATTAAAAAGAAAAAAAGTCTTTCCAGTTCTTTAGAAAATAGCGTATAATAACAACAGCAATAATGATAAATGAATAAAATCAATAAATAAGTAAAAAAATATAAATGAATAAATAAATAATTGAATATATTTCGTATGAAGCGCTTTTAGAAGTAACTTCTCTTTCTGATTAATATTCTAGTTAGCCACAAATGCACTAAACTCTTTCAGTAGCCCAAAACTCTTACGTAGAAAACATTTCTATGTTACTAAAACTCGTTCAAATAATTTTTGAATGTTTAATGTGCTCTTTGATTATTTTTGATGCTTTGTTTTCTATACATTTCTAAAAACTTATTTCAATAGGAAATTATTCTTAACTATTATTTTCCAGAAAGAACTCTGCGAAAATAAAACTATACGATTATAATCTTAAGAATATCTTTTTGTTTCCACGTTTTAATACATTATTCTACTGAATGCTACGATCTTCAAAGCCATACGGAATTTCTAAAATTGATTTTACTCGCAATAAAACTAACGCAGAAACTCTTAATCTAATTTCGCTTAAGGGCTTGTGTTTATAGCATCGCGCGTAGCTTTTCAACGGAAAGTAATATCTTTTGGCATCCCTCCAGCGAAAACAAATTTGCATTTCAATGCATTTGACCAAAAAATATTTTACATATATATCACAACATTTTAATTGCTTTTGTGTAACTTTGATATTTGTATTGAAAACTGAAATTAAGTTGGAAGGTTGGAATGTGCGGAACTTCTAATGATTTGGTAGTTTAATCGACAAAAAATAATCAGTGTACGTGTGGTCATATTTACAGAAATATATATATTTTTTAAATTCAAATAACTGTAAGAATAGATCCGAACAAAATGTAGGAATGAGCAAAATAAAATAAAATGTCCGACCCGTACGCGACAGAAAAAAGTAAGTTGTATGAAAGTCTGTTAAGGATTTCCTTAGTATTTAAAATCAACACCAAAAACCTGCATTAACAGATAAACACCTAGTCTTTCTTTTTGTTGTTCATTTACTTCACTGTTAAAACTACTGGTTGCGATTGGCACCTTTCCGCTGTGCAACGCTTGTAGCACCAGCGGCACCCAGCAGGGAGCCGAGATTTCACCCTTGGCTTGGGTGAAAAACCGACACCCTCAATTCAACAAGCAGCGCGGGTGAAAGATGGAACCGTATAGGAGAGCATAATGGCGCCTTCACTGTTCACTATTGCGGATTCCCTCTGTGCTGTGTGCGTTTTTGTTTCTCACATGTGTTTACTTTTATTTATTGTTTTTATTCACAAAGTCTTGGTACGTTTTCACCTTGAATTCCAATTTGAAAATGATCGAAACTTGTAAGTTAAGGCATTTTCTCACAGTTCAGACTTTCCGACATATTTTCAAAGAATTCATGACTTAGATTCAACTGAGTAGTTTAAAATACTATTGACATTTACTAAATCATTATCTGCACCGAAAATGAAGAGGAGAGGTATTTTATGGATCCCTTTCAAAAGCAATCAAAAATATTCAGTTGTATTATTATCATATAATGTTATCATGTATTACTATCAATAAAAATTAAATCGTTTCATTAATTTTTAAAATTTTAATCAAGAGTAACATTAATACGTATGTATAGTTCGACATTAAATATCATCATGGAATAAAAGATAGGGGTATTTGAAAAGCAGTTTTTTTTAAACGTCAAGTTTCTCGACAGATTAAAAATCGAAATATATTTTAAGGATCAATTCAACTGATGGAACAGAAAAAAGTAAAGTCTGGCAATAACGAACTCAGCATTCGTTATCAATAACGCCAACGAAAGATATCAGGGAAAGCACGAAATGCAGATCATGGCATTAAAATAGTATACACATATACGTATAATAAAAACAAATAAGAAAGAAAGAAAGAAAGTGTCAGGCAGAGGTTTTTTTTTTTCCTTCTCTTCGCGTTCTGCTGCTTGTTAGCTGTATCTGCGCGGCAAAAGAGAATCGCTACACAGAGATAAATTTCCGTTAGAACACTTTGAAATGATTGTACGAATATGTTGGAAAATCTTAGAACTATGATTAAATGCATGTACTTACTCGAGAATTCGAAGTCTAAAATTAAGAATTAATCAATTTTTGCAATAAACTCAAGGTGAAATCCAAGACTAAAAACATTGTACCGGAGAATTCTGCCGTGTTGACGTAAACAAGATATCAGCCATTCAAATGGTTGATGGTGAAGATGAGACCTCGGAGTCGCAATGCGCAGGCGCATTCCATCAAAGGTGCCTTTTGGTACGGCGAGATGTCTCACTGAGCGTGCGCAAGCTTTATTCACCCCAAATGGGCAATTCCACGGTAACTTACGTTACATTTCGACCAACTCTTATGCATTTAGTACCTCAGTACAGACAAATTTTGTTGTACAAATCTTGTATGAAAGCATTTTTTGAAAATGACAGTTGAAAGCAAAATTAAAATGCAAAAATATTCGATGCATTTAAATTTTATAAAATCTAGCAGTCAAAGATAAGGCAGTAACTTGCGTTACACAAAAAGGGAATGACATAATATGAAAATTGTTTCTGAGGCAAATTTCTGCTCTATTACAGCTGTTTTATTGTTTGAAGCATAATTTATCAGTTCCTTATAATGCTTAGGAATATATTTTCATTAATTTAAAAATTTATTTCAAAAATTGAAAATTATGGGAATTTTTAACTGGGTAACTTATGTTACAATAACTTACGTTACAAATTTTTTTTACAAGCATATCTTTATTACAAAAATTAATGAATGAAAATTACAGCTTAGTTTAGATCGAAACATTGAAAATTAACAATTATGAATTAAATTTACAGAAATTTAATATCAAACTCAATGAAAAATCAAAAATATTACATAACATAAGACTTAAATCTATACTGGCTGCTGCTATTAACAAGTTCAGGTAATTCAATTTTTCAAATCATTCTTTCTTTCTTATTATAAATTTCATCTGTCGTTACTGGCCATTTCTAATTGGTTCCAACAGCAGCCATTACTTATATTTTAAACTCGTTTTCTTCAATAATCGTCACAACTCAAGGATACATTGTATTTTCGTATTTTACCACACACCATTCACCAGCTTTTATCTCTGTTTTTTCTTCTTGTTCCTTAAAATACTTAACTAAACGAAACCCCGTAGTTTGTTAATTTCTAGTTCTTAAATGGTCATTGTCAATGTGCGGATCTTCAGAAAGTATTTTTGATAAATTTTGCTTTTTCTAACATATTTCAATACCATAAAGAGGGAGTTATATTTAAAAATCTGTAATATCCACATGACTTTTCTCATACCCCTTCTACAGTGCATCTTTTCTGCAGAGTTTAGTGGCATTTTAATGCAGAATAAAATGTATTTCACCTGTAAGAGATAAAATATTTTTGTATTTGTTACTTCTAAAACATATTTAATAACTTTATATCATAACAGAAGTCATTTTTGAATAATTTATAGTACATTACTCCTAAATATTCTGAATGCAGTGATATTGTTTAGAGAGAATTAATATCTCAAAAGCCAAAAAGAAACATATAATTTATAATAGAGGTGTATTGTAATCTTATTAACAAATAGAGACATTTTAAGAAATATGATTAATTTAAATTAAGTAAATACAGTACAAATTCAAAAGAATTCTTGCATAAATTACTCCTACTTACCGCATAGGTTTATTTCACAATTTACTTTCTTTATAAATACAAGTATTTAAGTTCTACTTGGATAACTTACATTACCTGCATATGTTGGTAACTTAAGTTACACGTTTTGATTGTAGCACAAAAAATTAAATAGACAATATTTAAAAAAAACTTTAACTATTTGCTTAACACACACTTATAAGATAGAAAATATAGCATTGTTAACATTGCATTGCCCTTTGTTTATGCACATCATGAACTTTAACATGTTTTTGGTAACTTATGTTACATAGAACAGTGCATTTTTGAAGTTAACATAAACCACTTAATTTATGTGAAAACACTCGTTTTAGCAATTTATAATATTGAATTAAAGTGTAATAATCAATATTCTTCCTTTAAAACAGTTATCTAAAGAAAAAAATTGAAACTTACCAACGTTGAAAGATTGACCATTTGCTTTGCTGACAGTTAAATATTCCATTTCCAACTTCAAAGTGCTGCCAAAACTAAAAATACTACATTCTTGACAAAAAATTAGTATAAATAATAAACTTCTAACATTTTTAAACCGAAAAATATGTAAAGCAGACTCATTGCTGTAATTTGATTTTTCCAACGCTTTTCCACACTTGCATGGAATTGCCCAAATGGTGCCGATGGGAGCCCTTTTGGTACGATAAGAGCATTTCAAATTCGCTATGGCAACCCGTGGCACCTTGTTTTCACCCCAGCTTTCTTATTGGCACCCCTGCGGCATCCGTAGTTTTACAGTGTTATTACCCGGAGTTTCCCGGTATTGCATTATTTTTAACTTATTTAATGCTAAAATGAAATAAGTGAGCCTTAAATTGATAGTTCATTATTAATCGTAATCTTTGTCGAAAAATACTCATATTTAAATGTGTGAAATTTTATCAATTTGTATGCTTAAAGGCTTATCTCTATTACTCTATTTATTCAAAATTGAAAGAAAATGGCCATTTTGAGACACAAAATTTTAATTTGAGGTGTTTGGATTTTTTAAAATTTCGAAATCTCACTATGTGAATTCTTGTGCATCAAGGAACCTGTGCCAAGTTTGATGAAAATCCTACGTAAACTGTGGATTTGCATAAAGAACAGACATTCAAATATACATATATCCATTTTTAAATATATAGATTTTCCTACTTTTCCGTAATGAGCACAAACTGTAATATTGCGTTGATTTTCCTTAAAAAATACACATGCAGCTGTCCCATTTGGAGGATAAAAAATATGTACCTTAACAATGGTAGACCGGCCAGTGAATGAGCCCCCCCCCCCCCCCCCCCATCCTGCTCTACCTCGTTGCTTAAGAATAAAGTTTTAAAAGTAGGGTAGACCGGGATATTTTTACGCCGTACCCTTTTTTCGAAATATGTTATAATTTGTGTATCACCAGTGGTGGCAGATTGATGCTGGTCCCTAGCAAGTTGTCTCACAGGTATTTTTTTTAGCTTCCATCAAGCTTTGGTAGCTCGGCGGGCATATTTTCTGCCAATTTGAGTAAATTTTATGCTGAACTTACTGAAGCTTTTTGTGAACTAAGAATGCTTAGATAAAAATAAAAAATAAACACATATATGAATAACAGCAGCACTTTATCCTTGTTTGAGAACAGTACTCTTATGGACAAAAATGTTATTAAATTTCGTTGCTCGTTAAAAATATATCCAAACAAGGCAATAGGGCACGTTTACGCAAGTAACATAATCCTGGAGCTTTTTTTTAACTGTACTGTGTCAAACCTTTTTGGTATTTTCAGGCTATTTAGTTTTGCAAATCATCATTTAAGGTTTAATTGAGTAAGGGATTCGACTCTTGTAGCTTACAATCATAGTTATGTCTGCATGTCTATTCGGCTTTAATTTAATCGACTATTCTGCCCATTATAAATGTTCTTTATTTTATAGAGGGTAAGACATTATGTTAAAATAACTAACATAACTAAGTTAATGTCAAAATAATGAAAAATGCTGCTCTGCATGTGGTACTGGGTGAATAAATGAGACAGACATTGGCCTAAAAATTATTTTTAATAACGCTTAAATACTCCAACAGAGCAAAAACTGAATGCTCAAACTCAACTTTATTAATTGCGTTATAAGACCATAATGTCTAAAATTTCCTAAATTGAAACATAATCATTAGAAAAATTTTTGAAAAAAATCCTCCTAAACGTGCCCCGATCTATCCTCAGATGAATTGACAGTAGTAACTTCCTTCTGTGCGCTCCCAAAGAAGAAATGATTAGAAAATGCTGTTTATCGTCTATTGGGGTCATTCATTCACGCGTTTGTGCCTTTTTTTTTTAATTTTTACCCTCTCAAATATCAAGAGCCTGGAGCATAACAAAAGATTTCCCAGTTTTTTTCAAAGTTATTACTTTAAAATTGATAACTATGTATTCACTGTTAAGCTTCAAATGCTAGTTTTTAACGATGTTAAGATTATTTTAAAATTAAATTTGTGCTTAAGATTTCATTTACTGGTCAGTTCACATAATATGAAATGTCAATTTTTTTTTTTGAAAATCCAATCAAATAGTTTTTTATTGCAACGAAAAAATAAACTATTCTGTATTTATTCATACTAAAAAAGGAATAGGGGAAAAAATCTATTCATCAAAAATCAAAAGCATGAATTAGTTTCTAAAAAAAGGAAAAGAAGGGAACCATAAATATGCAATGCGGCACACTTCATTAAAAAAAAATCTCCAATTTTTTAGTCTGATTTCATATTCTTCAATCCCAAATTAAGCTTCTGAGCTCCAAAGAAACTTTCAATAAGTCTCGAAAGCGGAAATTAAAAGTCTAGGGAGCTTGAGACTTCTAAGAATTTTCCCTCCGGTTTAATCAAGACTCCGAGAGGGATAAATTCCAACAAAGCTTTTTTTTCTTGGTTGCAAGGGCCTGAAGAGAGCAATTTGTCGTAAGCTATTTGCTCGCCGTGCAAGTGTTGATTCGCTCTTTTTTCTTACAAATTTAAGATACATGTCAGACTACAAAGTCTTCGCTTTAGAACAAAATTCAAACGTTGCTCGAAATACTTGATGGAAATATTTAATGGTTTGATTTTAAGGAAAACAGTTTAAAAATTTAATATTACCGGTTTTTTTTTCTAAAGGGAGATTTTAAATAAGTGTATAAAATTCAAAGAGGAAAATTAGTTTGAATTCTTAAATGAAACTTAGTTTATACACACACACAGACACACACACAGACACACACACACACACACACACACACACACATATATATATATATATATATATATATATATATATCCCGTCTATAAATTCTACCTTTTTGTCTATATAATTTGTCAAGAAACTCAATAAGGCTAGATCAAACTAAGTGAGATCTTGTTTTGTTCCTTCTGATCTGCATATGTCCCATCAGTAAATCATTTCTTGCCAGAGTTTTGTACCAGGTTGTTTCTGTCCATCAAATTAATTGCAGTGATTGTAGCGCAGATTCCTGAGTTTAATTCAAGAATAGATGCAGGAAATGGCGAATTGACTTAAATCTTGATAAAATCTGCATTCCGATACATTCGATCAACCTAAAAATATTGAAAAACCTCTGGCAAAAACAGATTTACCGATGGGACATATGCCACAGTGACAAAAGAAAATCATATTGAACATTTCTCAATCTTGTGACAGTATCTATTTTCCTTTTCCTTGCAAATTACGTTAAATAAATCCTTTGTTTTGCCAAATTTCTTTGCAGACATCTCCTATAACGTGTTGTTTAACCTTTGCAATGATTTTTTTTTTCACTCCGAATATTATTTCAAGATTGTTTCAAACTCTGATGCAACTGGTATAGTTTTAATTACTATGTTCTAATATGACCATGATATTAGATATTAGATTAGATGATATTGCAATATTACTGAACCAAACCAATGATGTTATCACAAAATTCAATTAAAAGATTTTCATTTGAAAGAGAGTTGGCGTTGACACCCTAGAGTCAGCTTCTTTTTGTGTATTTTGACTCATAAACTAGTTATTTCAAGTTTCGGCTAAACTGAAATCAGAGACTTTATTATAAAAAGATGTCAAATTTAGGTACTCTATATCTGTACCCATAGCATTTTTCGTTTTCATTTTTGTAGGTTTCTTATACTTCTACATACCTTAGTAAAGTTCGTATTTTGCATCAATCAAAATACCAGAAATTCTTAACTACACCCAGGTGATAGAGGGAAAATTCTTCATTCGTCGAAAAAAAAACATGATTTTAATTTGCTCTTTTAATCATTGTTTGCTAGGCTAACTCAAATAAGTTTAAACTCATTAAAACTCCTCAACCCGATGGAAACAGTTTGCAGTTTTCTCTTTACCAAAACAGAATAATTTTAGATTTTGGAAGGTTGCAAAGAGCTCAACTCGCCCGAATTACATTACCGTAAATAATGAGTATTTCGAACTTTGAATCATAAATTTAATTTTGCAAATACCGCTCCCTTTAGTACACATTCTAAAACTCACTAATTTCCTTCCTTTGAAAGTGATTATTCCCAGCACCTCGGGGCATTTGCATTTCGAAGTTTAATTTATGAACGAATAAGGCGTCCAGGAACAAAGGAAATATTTCTATGTTAATTGAAACTTTTCCATCTTTCCTGCTCTTTTCACATCAGGGAATTTCGATGGAAGAGCAAGTTTATTACAGATTTCGAGAGGCAGGCTAAATTATAAGTTCCGCATGGTTCTCAATTTATAGTTTATGATACTGTACAGTTTATGTATCCACTATTAAGTTTTAAGACTGTCTAAGTCATCTGAATGAGGAAGAATAGAAGAGGAGCCAGTCAATAGTTGGCTCAGCGCTGTAGTCTAATTATTTTTCTCACCAGAAAACAGGGGGAGAGGGGGGGGGCAAAGCTAAACCATTGTTATTGTCGTATGTTGTTCATCCATCGATATAAGGGAGGGGGGGGGCGAAATTTTCTCATAGAAGGATTGAATCCTTAACAACATAACTGTGCAAAATTACTAATTTTAACATTACTGTCAACACCGATGTATTAAAAAAATGCTTTATTAATTGGTTACTACAAACCAGTGGTGTCCAGCTATTGTTTTTACCCTGGAGCAGCTTGCAACTCATATTAATGTGACCCTCGCAGGTCAGAGCATATATAAAATTAAATTTTGTTTTCTAGATAACGTTTAAGTCAGGGAAAAGGGAGGAAAACACGAAACAAGAACTGTTGCCACCATATTTTGTACGCTTCTTTTCTCTATACGAGTTTTCCACTTGCCTTTTAGAGACCAATTTCTGATCATACAGTTCCAGATTTCCAGAAATCGTTCTTAATACTGATTAAAGATGATTGCTGGTTTTGTAAGTTGCCAGAACATAATTGTCAACTCGTTACATAGAGCAAAAGATCGGATCACATGCATCAGCTTCGCGATTACATATGGCCCGTGGCAATACTGCTTTAAACAATACCGAAAAAAATATTAAAATAATACCAAATACTATGCTCTCCAACATTGGCCATCCAGTTATTCTGAATACTTATCGCACTGCGGCCGGCATAACAGAAATACGACCGGAACCTTTGAAAAAAGAAAAACTTTAACAAATGTATGTCATAAAATTTCAACTCATTTTAGTGTCGGTATTCCTAAATATTTTTTTTTATTTTTAGTTTAAATTTGGAAAATTTTCGAAGCAACTACGGAAATTCCGCGAGAGTTTGAGAACACGCAATAAATTAGTTATTTCTGCCCCTTAGTTTATACGAACACCACTCTGTCAAGCATTAAATTTCAATTTGAGTTCTTGTCTGTTCACCATCGTCTTCTGAAAGAGAAATACTTTGATTTACGACCTGATGATTTCCTATTCATTTTTTTCAAATTTTAAGGTAAGAAACCCCACATTTTTAAAGAAAAATCCAAGTCTTGATTTAAAAATCATATACATTCTGAACTTCAACTCCGTCAAAAATCACATCGAACTTTAATATGCTACCTACGACAAACACAGCATTCGTCGTTCTACCGATAGAATCTTCAACTACTGCACCATTCCTTCTGCAAGCATTGAAGATATATACTAGAAACAGATAATGACAATTTCCGAATTAGCCAGACTCAGACAGAGGAAGTAATCGATCGCAGTGGGCTTCACACATTTGAGGAAATTAATTGCTTTCCATATTTCCGAAACAATGAACCCCATTTCGCTAAAGTCTACAGTTCTGTGTGCAGTACCTGCACCACCATCAGTAGAAACGTGCTCCTTTTTCGCCTGCGTATTTCCGTTCAATTTAGAACTTCTTTTCTAGATTTTATCAAAATAATTAACTGAATGTTATTATGTTTAAATGAAGGAATTACGTTTTAATAAAGGAATAATCCAGTTAGTTTATCTTTATTTCTGTGTAAGTAGTGACAGCTGTATTCTAAGAGATTTTATATAAAGATAGGATTTTAAGAGTAATTGATTCATTTAAAACCTAAACCAGTTACAGTAGTCGCCGCTTATATAAATCATGTTTGTTCTAAACAGTTTTGATTTAATAAAGCGGCTGATAAAATAAAGTTGATATTGATCTGTTGTTTGGCCATTTGATTCATTAAAGTGGTTGATTCAATAACCGGTGCCCATTGTATATTAGATAAGTTATGTATCAAACAAGCTTAAAAGTGCTAAACATTAAATTTAGTGAAGTGCTTTGTGTAAGAATTCAGAAAATATTTTTAAAAATGCATCTTTAAAATTCCCATAATAAAACAAAGTTATAAGTTCGATACTTCTTTTTTACGGCACTTCTGTTGTGAGAAAAAAAAAAAAAAACTAGCTTCAAGAAATAAAAGGAGACAGCTTACGGGTTTTATAACTTGTAAAGACATTAAACAGACTTTTCGCTCGAGCGATAAACTGGATCATAAAACGCACTCACAACATTGTTATGAAGTATTTAAAACAATTTCAGCTTCTTATGTGGAAAGTTGCAAATTTCTCGTTACCCTGAAAGACCGAAGTTAGAGTATGTCGACCAGTGCTTCATCGGAAATATTTGTTTTTCTGCGGATGTCTCCGGAAAGCGAATGTTGATATTCACTGAATAATGTCAAAATTTATCATATTTTGGAGCTTTACTGTAACATATATACACGCAATGAATTTTTCAAATAAGATTTGAGTAGTTTTCAGATTTTTAGAAAAAAGAAAACGCAATTCAAGACTTACGTTGATTCTTTTAATAAAATAATTTATATTAAACGAGATGAAAACGTTTGATAAGTTTGAATATTTTTTTTTAATCTTTCTATTTCCTTTTTTTTTCATTTCTTTTTGCTGAGCTATTATGAACGATACTGTTAGATGATACAAAGAAATACTCTTTTTTATGAAAAAAAAAAAATTACTGCAATTTAAAATTTACATAATTTTAGAGATATTTTTGAACAAAAAAAAATACTTGAGGAAGTTATTTCTCTTCGTAGCAAAAGAAGTTTACGTGTAAGATTTTTTTTTTAAATATATCAAGTCATATTTTTAAAAATATGTCAAGTATTTCCCCTCTTTTTTTTCAAAAGAAATCTCTCTGACTACAGTAAAATTATTTCAAATTGCGTTACAGTTTAGTGTGATTTTTATGCATTAGTTAGTTGCACTAGTCTAGGTATTACAGTTCTTGCTTTTGAAAGAAAGAGTGTCTGCATTTCCGTTAGAAGTGTGCTTAGTCATTATTTCCTTTGTTATAAAAATGTTTAAATACACTTAGTGGAAAATTTGTTTATACCACTTATGGCACAAAACACATTGTAGATTATTTCACTTATCGGTATACAAAGCATATGCTATGTGCTTTGTGCCATATATAGAACAAACAATTAAACCATCATTTTTGGTGCACATTTTCAAGATTAATTTTTTTCTTCATTTTTCCTGAACTCAGGGCTATTTAAAAGGTAACATATGATTATTTTCATGAAAATATAAAAATCGTGCAGTGAAGGGTTAAGACACAGCACAGCTTTATATTTGAGAGATGTTATGTAAATTTCAATTTTTCCCCAAGTATATCTACGCATTTTCCTTCAAAAAGGTATTATCGTAAATCCTCCTTTCTGTAAAAAGGGATGATGTATCTTCTTTCAAGAAATTCAATCTTCTTTTGGATATGAAATTCTCTAAGAAATACATAAATATTTAATGTTATGAATATCTCAGAAACTAGATAAAGAACGTTGAAAGGAAAATATGCATTTTCGTAAGCCTCACCTAAAAATGAAAACATACATAAGGAAATGGTAACTTAGGGAAACATTATATTCATATGAAATATCTTGATACAACGATTTTTGCTGTTATATAGAGGGGAAAATATTTTCAAAAAATATTTACCTCAAAGGAATTGGAAATATTATGTAATCTGGAAAATGTCATACTTTATGTTTACAGGGAAAGAAATTTGTAGTTAAAATTTTTCAGGGTTGTATTCAGAACAAGGACGAATCAAGAAATGTTTCAGGGGAGGAGCGATTAATTTTTTTACGTATCCTTTACATCTCGTTTTACAAATGCTGACCTCATATGTTTTGAACTACAATTACGAAACTCTTACGGAGAGCCAATAAATTACCTTCTTCGAGCATTAAAGATAGCCTGAACAGGTCTTTTGAACTTCAATATTTTAAATTTGCCAGTGGTGTTTCGTTGTTTCTGAACCCACTCGGGAGCCCGTGCCCGAGAAGATACATCTACCCGATTTAAGGCGGAATAAGTACGGCTTCCGTTTTTACAAGCACCATTAAGGTGGCAGTCCGATTTAGCTCAGAGCGCTCTGTTCTTTTGATCCAGACCAAGGGCCTAAATCAAAGTCTGTTAGCTTTTGTGCAAATTTTGAGAAAAATCGGTTAATATCTTCAGGGGGCGCTGCGATCGCAAAGTTTTACCATAGCTTTTATAGGGATTTTATGGTTAAAATATGAAAAAAAATACCGTTAGCTAATCTCATTGCATTTTTTTTACTCATAAGATATATTCATGCATTCAAAGCATACGAAATAACTCACAAAAATTATTTCATATGATATATTTATATTTCACGCATCTTAAAAAGAAACAAAACAGTGAAAAATAGGAATTTTTAGGATAATATTAAGTAAAAACTGATTTTTTTTTTTTTTTTTTTTTTTTGCAAAATGTGACATAAAAATTATGAAACTACAAACATATGACAACATTAAACAGCATTACTTAAAAATAAATGAAATATGTTTTTAAAAATGTGTACAAAACGTATGATACGAAAATTTTATGTGTCACAGTTTGAGCTTTCACAAAAAATATTTTTTTTTTTCAAAGAAAGGGCCCTTAACCGTGCACGAACGAAACCATTCCTCGTTTCTATTCCACTTATGATCAGTGATGCATCCGTCACCAACTTGACGCTGTGTTCTACGGATTGAATATGACAAATAAATGTCCACATAATTCAAAGAAAATGAGGAACATCTTCGGTTTTCACCGTGTAGCTTGTCTTCAGATGGCGTCATTATTATAGGAGGTTCTGTTATAAGCACGTTTTCAAACTGCCAATTTATCAAGTCTGCATAATCGGAAGAAAAGTTAATCTCAAACATGATAAAAGTGTGGATGTCATTACTATACACAGAATTGGTGTTTCTTACTCTTAAAATTTGACGAGCAACTAATTGCCGTACATGCCTTCAATCATCATTTAACATTGCCAGCAAATTTTTTTCAGTATGTACAAAAATACAAAAAACAAAACAAAAAGAAAAAAAAAAGTTATTCTTTGAATAACTGGCTCGATGACATGTAACAGGGCGTCTGGTAAATTATGCAACTGGTAGAATAACTTGCCACAAGTTTCGTGCACCATCCTTACATGATGAGTTGCACTTAATGAGAAACCAGCAAGGTGCACATTTAACAATGACTGAAACTAGCATTTTTAAGTTTGCTGTCAGATATTCTGTGCAGATGTTCAAGCGCAAATTTGATTGACTCTCATGAGCCATCTAGAATAACTCCAGGAACTAGGTACTGTTTCAGAAAGATGTATGGAGCGGTTAGCACTAATAACGGCTTCAAATATTTCCAGTAAATATTTCTGGTCTGTTCTTAGGTCAGCTAGGTCGATAGTTGGCATGTTTTGCATATTGTGCTCAACTGCCTCATATTTCACTATAGTTAGGGATTCGCAGCCTGTCAACATTTTTCCAATAGAGCCGCTGAACCCACGGGGACCAGTTGTTCATGCATCTGAGTATTCAACCAAGTGGAGAAGAAACAACTCACTGCCATATGAAGCAGACACATTAACCACTGCAATGGCCTATTAAAAATGTTTCAAGACGTTATATTTAGCTACCTTTGCTAATAACAGAGCCTCCCATAACAATTATACCATCTGAAGATGAGCTACATGACTTGAAAACATGAGATGTTCCCCATTTTCTTTGAAACATGTGAACATTTACTTGTGATACTCAATCCGTGGAAACTAGCGTCAAGTTGGTGATGGATGCATATGACCATAAGTGGAATAGAAACGAGGGATGGTTTCGTTCGTGCACGTTTAAAGGCTCGAAAGAAACTGCCTTTCTTTGAAAATAAAAAAGATTTTTGTGAAAGCTCAAACTGTGACACACAAAATTTTCGTATCATGTACGTTTTGTACATTTGTACATATTTTTGAAAACATATTTCATTTACTTTTAAGTAATGCTGTTTAATGTTGTCATATGTTTGCGTTTCATAATTTGTATGTCACATTTTGTAAAAAAAAAATTCAGTTTTTACTTAATATTGTCCTAAAAATCACTATTTTTCACTGTTTTGTTTCTTTTTAAGATGCTTGAAATATAAATATATCATGTAAAATAATTTTTGTGAGTTATTTCTTATGCTTTGAATGCATGAATATATCTTATGAGTAAAAAAATACAATGAGATTTAGCTAACGACATTGTTTTTCATATTTTAACGATAAAATCCTTATAAAAACTATGGTAAAACTTTGCGATCGCAGCGCCCCCTGAAGATATAAACCGATTTTTCTCAAAATTTGCACAAAAGCTAATTATCACCAAAGACAACTTTTGGCAGCTATTAGAAGTTGATCTGAAAAAAATTTTATTTTTCGTCCCACCCTAGTATGCATTCATTAATATAAAAATATATTTATTAAGTTGAAGTTCTGAATCGCATTTAATCAATGTTAATGGATTAATAATTAATATTATTAACAATATCAATTAATAATATCATCAACCGAATTGTAATATTTAATGTGTATATTTAAGAAGCTTTGGACAATGGTTTCAGCTATGAACTTTTATCACTTGTTTTTTACAAAATAGAAGAACTGTTGCAAATGGGCTTTCCTACAAATACAGCAATATTTAGAATGTGAAAGTTTCAAAAACTTAAATTTATGCCATTAAAAAATTAAAACCATTTGCACTTGTTTATTAATAGAAATAATCATCTTTTCTCATTAAGTAGCCTGCTTCAATATCTAGTCATGTCATTTGCATGTTTTTTTCAGGCATATCTCAATAATGGGTGTGTGTCTGAGATAAGGGAAGTGTCTCCCCCCCCCTCCTATTTTCAAAACCAAAACTGATTAATTTCAGATGGGGGAGGGGGACTCTTAATCGATTTTTTTTAAAATAATCTTAAGAAAAAACTAGGTTAACATTAAAACTTAGCAAGAATTATAAATTTATTAATAAATGCTTATCATAATATTTTAGTAGTAATAAATTGCATGGGGACGCATTTTCTTTGCTTTTTTAAATCCAAGAAAGGATTTAGTGCTTCAAGTCAGTGGTATGGTACCTCTATAATATAGCACTTGAAAATCATCATATACTAAATGCAATACGGTTAGAAGAAATAAAAATAATAAGTATTTTGCAACAAAAAGTATCATAGCTAGAAAAATTTTCTGGACGATGACTTGAAAATTGAAGAAATAATAATTATTTTATAAAATAAATAATTACTCTAAGAATAATTATCTCAAATAAACCTGATTTCTTATTTATTTTTTATGTATAATTTAGAAGAGATATTATTATTGACTATATTTGTTGAAAACTTAGAAATTAACAAAAACCCACTTTTGACAAAAACCCGGGTGGGTTTTTGTTGGTGGACCCGCCCAGAAAAACCCGGGCGGGTTTTTCTGGGCTGGGCCCAGGGGTGCCCACAGGGGGGGGGGATTATGGCGCAAGTTGCGCCATCAATATTTTTGGGGGGGATTTTTTAAGACTAATTTATTTATTTAAATTATTTATTAATTTATTTTTTTGATTTAAATTGTTTAATGATTTTTTTAAATAAAAACTATTCATTAATGTATTTTTTAATTTAAATTATTTCTTTCATTACTTTATTGTTATTTATTATTTTTTATTTATTTATTTTGTGTGTGTGTGTGTGTGTGTGTGTGTGTGTGTGTGTGTGTGTGTGTGGTGTGTGTGTGTGTGTGTGTGTGTGTGTGTGTGTGTGTGTGTGTGTGTGTGCTTGGAATGCGTGGAAAGAGCAAAAAAGAGATTCTATTCTGCGCATGATTAGTACTTCTAAAAATTAATAATAAATAAAAAACATAATATAAATAATTTAAAAAAATAAATAAATATTTTTTTAAGTAAATAAATAAATATTTAAAAAAAATAATTTTTTTTGAAAAATAAATAAATAAATGTTATTTAAAAAAATAATAAAATAAAAAAGGGGTCAAAATAAAAAAATAAAAAGCAACAGAGGGTTGTGAATATTTTTTTTTTTTTGGGGGGGGGGGGAATTTGCGCCATTGAGCTTGGGGGGGATGGGCAGCCCTGGCCTGGGCCCACCTTTGCCAACCCTGATACAGACACATATACATATGTTTAAATTTCAGCAATTTACCAGCCAGTGTCCTAATTTCTATGTAAAATGAATTTTCTGCTGCAATGTATAAAGATTTTAATTATAATATTACATGACTTCTTTCATGTAAAGCTGGTAAAAATTCGTTCCACCTCGATGATCGATAAGAGACCATTAACGTTTTTTAGTTTCGTAACGGCGATAAAATGAAGTATTAAAATTCATGTCTCAAAAATAACTGTCAAATTTAAAGTAATTGTGTCATAAAAAGACCATAAAATGTGCTGCTAAAAGTACGAGGCGTGGGCATTAATGCGAACACTAGCTTAGGATACAGAACATTATTTTCATATTTTAAATATTTATTTTTTGAAACAAATGCTGTTAATGTTCGAACTTACACTTCCTGGCTGCGAGCTCATAATCAATTTACTTTTCATGCTAATTAGGTCTCGTTTTTAAGAGTAAGTCTCTCGAGAAATTAAAATATTTACCGCTCTAAAAGAAAGAATGTTTAATAAAGTGTCGCGCACTGCTAGCGTAACGACTTTTAATGCATTTATTAATATTTAACATTGTAACATGAATAGACATCAATGGTTTAAGAGCTAAACGCAAATATAATGACTACTGTTTTCAAAATTGGCTTAGAAATCTGAGAGAATGTTAATAATTTTAAAGACAAATTGCTCTCATAGCCTGTTTCGCAAGGTCTTTTTAAATTAATAAGAGAAAAGCGTTTGATCTCGCAATTAAAATTTTCGACGGTTTTTCTTCGTTGAAGCACTAGTTAAAACGGCAATTTGTGAAGCAACTTACAGCGCAATATTATTTCTGTTACATTCATTTATCAGTTTAGACAAAGTCACCCAGAAAATAATATACATGTAATTAGATTTTAAATATAAATCAACATTCTTATAAAGTTTAAACACGCATGAGCTTGCAAGAATTAACATTAAGCATCTAAAATTACTACATTTCTTTATTTCATTACTCAAACCAGCAGTTCGTCAAGAACGTAAATAAGTAGGATTTCCCGTACCAGAAACAATCGTTTAACTTTTGTTTTACCTAAGTTGGCCATTTATTCCCCCCTCCCCCAATGGGAGAGTCAAAAATTTTGGAGAGCTGTATGTTTATATATATTTTAAAAAGGCATATGGTTTACTTTTTATGTTCACGATAGAAACCATGAAAAATGAAAACTAAATTTCTTAAAAAAATAAGTAGAGTTTTATTTTTAGGTTATTTTTTAAAAATATTTATTACTGAATTAAAGTTATAATTTTTGTTGATATTTTTTGCAATTCAGTTTTAACTGCTTCAAACGTAAAATTTTTTAACTAGGATTTTTGTCTGTTCACTTCTAAAGCAGTTTTTTACACGGTGTGGGTATGTGAGAGGGGGGGGGGGAGGGTAGCGGGTATCGCAACCATCGGTCCCGGATCGAGAAAAAAACTTATAAACTTGAAAAACAAAAGAGGACTGGACGCATGATCTGCCATCAGGGCTTTGTACTGATTGTTCACAAGAGTTAAAAGTTATTTTTTAACTTTTTCATATCGAAGGAGAACTATGTTATGACAAAGAACGAATTCTCAGACTCTAAGAAATTCTTTTCTCAGTATTCCTTAATTTGTACTAATTTTTATGAGAAAATTTTAAGTTCAGTAGATTTATTGACTCTATAAATATGTAAGCTTTCAAAGATATAGAGAGGAAGAGAATTCGCTCGGTATTAAAATTCAAAGTTGAATGGAGAAAAAGTATATGATAATGTAGTAAGGTAAAGACTGAAATGTTTTGCAAAGTCATTCAATTTTAAACAGATTATATTGAAGCAGCTGTCTTTTAGAACCAATGATAAATAAACATTATTACCCTTTAATCGTCGCTAAACAAAACAAAAAGTAATGAAAATTAAAACTGTAAATGAATAATTTACATTTTCATTACCCTTTTTTGTCAACATAACGTTTTTTTGCTGTTTTTCTCTTGCGTTAAAGCTTAAGCACTTAACATATTTTACAACAAATAATTTGAAATAGAAAGCGGTGCTGAAGCTTTTTCTTCGAAAGTTACACACAGCTGACAATTATTTCAAGTAGACTGTGCAGTGTAAGAATGCATGATATTTTCTTCCTTTTTCTAAAGTCAAAGTTGGTGTTCGTTTTTAGTGTCAAATTAAGATGTAATTTTTAGTGAAAGAGTAACCAAAGTGCTTGTTAGGGTGTACAAATAAGTTTCTATCTCGGCTTTACAAGTGTTTTGATTGTATTTGGGGCTTACTCAAATACTTGAAGGGGCGCATGTGACCTATGGCACAGATTATGCGTTTCTCTGAATTAAACTGGACCGTCTATTCCTGAAATACTCTAATTTATCTGCATTTATGCGTGAACATATATTTTCCCTTTTTCTAAAGTTAATGAAATCATGGGAATATTGATATTCAGATCATCACTGTGGACTTTAATGCTTTAAAAAATTGAGCGAAATAGAACTCTATTTCGCTCAATTTTTCAAAACATTTTTTAGACGAACCTAAAAGCAGTGTTAAGTTTCACACTTTGTTTATTATTTTTTCAATAAATATGTCTTTATTTCTCAATATGAGCATCATTATATCTACTACCATAATACAGAAAATCCAATCGTAAAAATTTTTTTTAATATTATTTCAATTTGTAAAAAACTCGTAAAACTGCTTATCTAAATTTTAAAACTACTCAAGTAAAACTATTCCTTTATTGTTACACCCGTAATAAATAGCTTTACCGCCTCCCATACGTAACAGTATTTGTTTCATTTTAAAATGACGATCATTTACATTGCAAATGAATATCATGAACTCATAAAGATCTTGGAGCAGACAAAAGAAAACTATCCATCTCCCAAAGAAAGAATACTTATTCGTAACCCTTAGGCTTCGCATGATAATGATGATCCTGTTTTATGTTTCGGAAAAAATGAAAGTATGAATAAATTTTGAAATTATTGTCTGAGTGATGTTCGCACGACCTTTGGAGACCCAGATCGGATCACACATTCACAATTACTCGGAGGGGTTGTGAGGCGGGTAATGGTTGTATCGGCGCATCCATTCAAACAAAGGGTCAAGGATTGTAGAACAATGTTTGCTCCATTAGAAAGTGAGAATGAAAAGGAATGTTTGTAGGTACCGCAAAAGCGCTGAAGGCATCAATTTCGCACGGAAAGACAGTTACTGATGCTTTATTTTTAAATTTATTTTTAATTTTATTAGAAACTTGCGTCCTTCACCGGCTAGGGTAGACCGACCCTTCAATGAACGCTTAAGCGAAATTTCATTTTCAAAAATTTATGTCATTATTAAAAATTGAAACGTTTGCCATAAGACAGAAAAACAACTTTCAGAAGATATGTGTAAATATGGTAAAAAATTTGCGAGAATATTTCCAGTTCTGCATCAAGATTTTTAGTGGATTGAAAGAAAAAAAAAATTGCCTCGAACCCAGTGAATGAACATTGAACAACCTGTGGACAAATATAGCATTTTCTAACAATTTTCTTTTTGAAAATGCATAAAAAGAAGCTACTGCTGCCAATTCATTTCCAAAAATGTTTTTAAAACTTGGTTTTTCCTAAAAATTACGAGGTGCTGATTCACTGGGGGTGTTCTATCACTGGTCTTTTATTCTACTTTATATGGTTTGTCTTTCTACACAATTCGCATTTTATGATGTTCATTTTTTAAGCCAGGCAAGCCACTTTTAAAAACTACTTGAGTAAATTAGGTGGCGTTATTATTATATAGTAGCAAGTCACAAATACGAATTAATTGACACCATAGGTGGTTCGGATTTTCTAACTGTCGTGGTTCTTGAACATAGCGAAGAAAATATCATTCAGAAAATACTGTGGCATTTAATCGAATGAAGTAGCTACACATTATGTGTGTACAGTATATATCACTACAATATTTGATTACATATTTAAAAAGTAAAATACCGAACATGAGATCCTATTATTTTTTGATATAGTAAAGGAAAAAATCTTAACTTTATGAGAATATGTTAGGATTATTGATGTTACGGAAATTTGACATATGTAGTATTCATATTTTAATATTTATATCTGTCTAATCTATCTGTATGACTATCAATTTATGGATATCTATCTCTGTAATTATTACTATATTTACTAATCTATTGAATTCAAGAAACAATTTCTAAATCTATAGCAAAATGTAATCTAGGATTTGATTTTTTTTTCGGTCTTTCTTTTTTTTACAAACGGCAATAATAAGATTTTCCTGGGTTGCTGCAAAATCGTGCGCTATACGAAAATTGCGGTACATGTGGCGTTCACTTTGATACGGTGTTATAAATGAGTTTAAATTTCGAGATTAAAAATGAAATTGTATACCAGTAGTGCAACACAAAAATCATTATTTTGCTTGACCGAGGAATCACTGAATTACGAGGAGACCCATTTTGAAATTATTTTGTTTAATTCGTACTCTCATTAATTCCTGGTTCCATTATTAGTCCCTATCAATGAGGTTACATTATAACACACTGAATGATTTTTGATTTGAGCCAAAATAAACATTTTTTTTTAATAAACAGAAAAGCAGTCCAGCATTTACTTTGTTGTTAATGAACTTAAAATCAAAGCCAAACAAAAGCATATTCTATTGCATATGATGAAAGAAATGCAATAGAATATAGGCATAGTTGGCACATGTATTAATCACGGTCTGGATGTCCTCATTAATGCATTAGAAACAGATAATAGCAACAAAATATCATCATGCCATTTTGTTCACTCTCAAAATCAATAGTCGTTGAACGAAATATGTTTCAACGGTGGTGTAAAGACAACCTGGCGTTTGTAAATTCTAAAACCCTCCCCTATAGCATTTAATGTGTTTCCTGCAACCGGTCTGTACTTCGAGGTGTCATTTGCGAAATGGTCATGGTTTTTATCGCCAATTCGGCGCTGAAATCCAATTTCATCGAAGTAATGAAATGCGGAATATAAAATCTGATTGTTTTGAGAACGTGGTTAATGGACGAAAGCACTGGATCTCTATTTCAATGATTGGATCTGTTGGTGTTTTAGTGGATAATCATTTTCATAAAAAATGGAGAGATCAGACCAAGAGGTAATACGCTTAATATTTGTAATATTTAATAATATTTAATTTCGTTTGTTAGTTGGTAAAAATGGTAAAAGTTTTCATTGCTATTAGAAAAAATAAGCAAACTAATAATTATCAAAATGAATTAAGTCAATTAAATCGAGTTTGAGAAGAAAAAAAAATGATGAATATAAACGTGGTAAAAATAAGTTTTTTTGAAACGAACGGAAAAAATGTATGCGACATGTTTACAATTTGTATTATGCAACCAAAAATATCCACACAATTTCAAAGAGGGCTCAAAGAGAAATGCGTTCAATTGGGATGACTTTAGTAAGGACAAACCTACCTGGCAACGTATGTTATGATACCATCGGGCTCTGGCCTTCTTAAAACTATAGAAACAAAGCTTCACTGTTTTGATTTTGGATCTTTTCCTGCCTTTTGACTGAATAAAATATGAAATATCGGAGTAACTGTGTATGAAAGCTTTGACCCTACGGATATTTGTAAACGAATGAAATCGAAATGACAAAAAACGCTCGTTGAAATTGTCTTTCTCGCCTAAGGAACGATCTTCATGTCTGTTTCGATCAAATTCTGCAATTTCAAATCTCATCGCCAGTCCGATTCACTTCTCTCTACGTGTTTCAGCAACTCAATTCACTTGGCAGCAAAACGGCGGACGAACTGATTCGCGGGCTGACATCACTTTTTTATCGACTTTTCCAAGTGAACGGGGATGACCGTTTTTGCTAGGTTAAGTTAACTAATGCAGAGATTCAAGCGAAGTGAATTGGATTGAACCGAGTGGAGTGCGATAAAACCCCGGGTTAGTAGTAAAGTTGGAAAGTTAAACCTAGGCCCGTCATTTAGGGGGGCAATTGGGTCAATTACCCCCCTGACTTTGAGAAATCAATGTATTTACATATAAGGACGTGGTTTTTTTTTTTCGATGAAGTTGCATTGTGTTTGCACCCTTTGCTCCCCCCCCCCCCCAGAAAACATGACGGGCCTGGTAAAACCCTTCAATTTGTCGCTATGATGAAGTTTTTTCCAAAAGTTGCGAAAACGTCGGTGTTTCTATCTGTGAACATCTTTTTCTTAATTCAAATCTTTTAAACTGAAAAAAAAAGGTTAGTTCTGTATCTCAGAGCCAGATTAACGTAAGTTCATTTTTGTAACTTTTCAGGAGAGGGCAAAAACTATTGTAGGTTGAATGCAAAAGATAGGACTCGCGCTCTTTCATGCTGCAAAATAATTGTGAAGAACTTTCCTTTATAGAATAACGTTCTCATGGGTCCATAAAGAATAAGATTCAACATACAACGCACTAAATTATCGCCATTTTGGACTTACGTCGTTCTGATTCTGAAGTACAGACTTTAGAAATAGGTTATATATGCTGGGCTTTCTCGCGGTGAGATTTGGACAACTCCAGTTCAACTGATAAGGAAGAAACATAATGAGCTCGTTTACACTGACCGAAAGAGGAGCTTATATGATGCATTTTTAAGCCCCAATAACTGATCTTTACTGAAGGGAAAGTAAGAGGATGATTAAAGGTGTAATTTCGCATCTACAAGAAAAGATACAATGCTTGATGTACCAAGCAGAAAGCCTGATCAAAGTAAAAGAAAATCAGTGCGTAACCAGAAATGGACTAAATTATTTTAACTCGGAAAGTTTCCTTTACTTTTCTTATAATTTTATTTGCTTAGTTTGTTACGTAGGGGACGCTTTCTTAGTTTTAATTGTCATAATGTTTTTGACTTGATGATAATAACGTTTTTGACTTGATGATAATAATATTTTTTCCGAACCTACAACAAGCTTTTATCTAAAGAATAGTTCTTACTTTACTTAAGAATTGACTTGGGGAAACACCACTATTTTTCTCTGCCACTTTCAAAAAGGAAATAATAATAAAAGTCAGATTTTGTATGGTGCATATCAAAATAAAAAAATTGAAGGATTTGAAAATTGAAAAGTTTTTGAAAATGAAACAAATTAAGTTTTTGGAAGAGAAAAAAAACTGCTATTGTGCTAAACTGAACCCATTCCTCGTTATTATGTTTATCTTGATCGAAAATCGCTGAAGTCATCAATCACTCCAGAAGACTTTTTTTCCCTTGTATAAACTTGAAGCTTCTCAATTTCGAGCTTAAACTATTATTTTTCCGTCGCTTTCAATAAAGGAATTTTCCAATAATTCACGAAATCATCATTTACTCTCTTAAACGATACAAGCATCATCTATCTATGACAAAACTGGAACCATTTTTCAGCGTCAAAGTGGTAACAGGTAGGTATTTCTAGGGATATATTAAGTTTAAGTGAAACGTTGCTTTCATGGCCTATTCGCATGAATTTTGGATGTTGTTGAATAATCCGAATTTACTATGCAGTTAAAACATGCAGTAAAACCCCAATTTTACGTTTTCAGTTGGACCAGTGATAAAAAACGGACCAACCGGAAAAAATCGTGGGCGAGGTTTAAAATTTAAGCATATTGTTTAAAATTTGACGCTTGTTCAATATACTGGTGAGGAAAATGTACGCTTTACTGGTTTTTGATTTTTAGGAACAGTTTTATTTATAGTACGGTCTATAGTAATAAATTTTGCAAATTTGTTTCTTAGTTAGGATTCACAAAATAATAATATAGTTTTTATGCTCTGAATCGTTGGTTGGCTGTGGGGACATCGTGTGTTATTTTTTGCTCCGTTTTTTTTATCACATCATTATTATCAGAAGCATGTACTAAATCCGGTATTAAGATAATGGTATTAAGGTGATGTGATAGGCTCACGATACATGCAACATCAATTTTTGGGAAAATTTAATGAGTGTCAGCAGCTATGGTCCTCATCTATTGTTAAGGAAGATGGGAGGAAGTCCCTTCCACAAAGAGCATTAAGACAAAACAAAAATAATGCTAGAACTGCTTTTAACAGCAGTGAAACTAATTTATTCAAAAAAAAAAAAAAAAAAAAATCGGACAAATAGTTTGTGGGAGTCTTGTAGACGAAAAACGATTTTTATCTGTTTGTCGAAAAACGTATCAAGCGAACTTTCTGAGAAAGAAAAACGTAAAATTCGGAATCTTTTAACATTATCAGTGTAGCCTTTTTCAGGGACTAGCAGAAAATGACATCGGAAGTGGGATAGCGTACGAAACGGGCAATGTAAAATCGGGATTCCGTTACAAATAAAAATGGAATAGTTATTTGTTCTAAATGATTTTCGGAAATAAGAAGTATCCTAATCTCAGCTTTAGCTGTGATAGACTGTCGCATTTACCTTTGAATTCAGCAAAACGAACATTGGATAGATCAAGTCATCTGGTATCAAAAACCAGCTAAATACATTTTAAAAAGGAAAAAAAAATCCAAGTTCTACCCATTTAGTTTTTCCGAAAATTCTTTTGCTCTGGTTCAAAAAACATTCGTCGCTCGATTTCATTTCTATAATTTTTTATTTTTTTTTAAGTGGCAGTATTTTATAATTACTACTTAAAAAATAGGTTGGATGGAGCTGGTTTTGAACACCTTGCTTTTTTTTAATTTTTTCATTCAATTTAAAATTAAATTCATGTGGTTTCTCACTTTTAATACCGTAGAAGAAAATCTCAGTTAAGCAATCTATTACTATGATGTTGTTAATGTTACCCATACGTCTTTACAATGGTGATATGGTCAAAGTCTGGATTGATTTTATTTTGAAATAAACTTGGCTTTTGGCAGAGGTTTTTGAACTGATTGAAGGGGACAAGTTCCAAAGTGCTATGTAACGTGATAGTATTGACAAAGAATTTTTAAATTATGAGAAAACAAAAACACTTTTGAAAATTCATAAATTCAGCTGGTTTTGATAGTAAACGCCATATTATATATTTAGTGTTTTAGTGGTTGCTTCGATTTTGTGGACAAAGTGCATCGAATAATTTGCATCAAACTGAAATAAGCGACAATATATATATATATATATATATACATATATATATAATGAAATTATGTATTAACTTCCTTTACAGCGTTTCGATCACGAGTGACGTAACTACATGCCTGAGGGGTAGTTGCTAAAATGTTGCTTTTTCATAGTTGGTAGTTTTGACGAAAAAGAGTTGCATTTGCACCAAAATATAATTCCAAATATTATCCATATCTTGTCACGTAGATATAGCGATTTCAGACTCTTGTTTTATTTTAATCTTCGACACCTGCAAAACAAGGTAGGCATAATATACCTCAATTTATTTCGGAATAAATGCCAGCTGTTCCATTCCTCCCAACTTTCCCTTGCAGCTTTCGAATGACATTTTCCTTACCCATGGACAGAAAAAAGTGATTTGTACACTTCCCATGCTCCTCGAACAAATTAATTTTCGAGTATTCTTCGCACAGACATGTGTGTTTCATTCTTAAAAAAAAATTAAGATCTGTGCGAGCATGTTTTTCACACAAGTTTGTTCCCCTTTTTAACGTAAAAGAATTTTTTCAGTCTCTCCACCCTGGTTTGTCTGTGGTTTTCATTCCTGCACTTTAGATTTGCTAATTTTACTATACTTTCGGTTAACACCATTGTTAACAATCGTATTGATAAACCATGTCCCTATTCTACAAATTTTGTTAGCTATAGAGCTTCTGTTCACGTTTTGAAATTCTAACCTCCCTGAACTCAACCCTTTTGAACCAGAGCTCTGGAGAAATTGGGTACTGCCAGACTATACTATGCCCCCTCCCTTACTCTTAATAATGATTTATCAGTAAGATAGTCGTCCCTTCCCAAGAGTCATTTGAGTAAAAAAAGCAGTATCTTGCCACAAAACGGCTACTAAAATGTTAAACTATTTCATCCCAACATTAAATTGTTTATATACCTAGTTACAAGCCAACAAAATATATTACTTTGCCGTTCCTCCAAATTTCGAAATTAAGGTCAAACATTATGCTTGTCTTGAAGTCATTAACATTACTCAGCACCGGAAGAGCTCTACCGGAGAAAAGTAAAAGTAATTAAAAAGGACGTCTGCTTTGTCCAAGTGCTTAAATTTTGAAGGATAATAATTTTCATCTCGCTTATCAAGCCATGCTGTTATTATCTCAGAACCAAACTATGCTTTTGCCCTCTAATGATCTAGAAATAAAAGCAATTACGGATGTGAAGGCCAGTCATTACTAAATAAATAGTGCCATTGTAAAGGCTTATGTTCACACTTGAATTTTCTTAAAAGGGGCTATCAGTATTTTAATGTTAGCTTTTATTGAACTAATTTATAAAGGTAGATTTTTTAGATGTTTTTACCTGTGGCTAAAATATTTAACTAATAGCAATAAGGAAAAAATGTTGCTGATCTAAAGCTTTTATTCTTCGATGAAATGCTTTGAAATTATAAGAATGAGAAATGGCAAAGTTATAGAACTGAAATTTTCCCTTAAAAATAAGAAAAAAGGAATTCTACCAGTAGCTGAAAAAGAATACAAAAATTTAATTTGTGAAACACTTTTTTGCTAAATCCTGTTTAACTAATTATGTGCATTTAATTATAAATTTGTTTTTTTGAACAGAAGAGTATGTAATGAGTGAAAATTCGATTTCATAATAAAACTTGTGTTCAATTTTGGTAGTAAATTTGTACCTTCAAATTGAAGTGGAAAATTGTCATTTGCATATAAAGGTTAAAGCGATAAGGAAAATATTTTCCATTTTAATTGCAAAAATGTTTTTCTTGAAGCAAAATATTAACAAACACGTAAATGAATGCCTAAATATTTTATAAATAATTGAATATAAAAAATAAATTAACCTAACTCGCTTTGCCTCATATGCACTCGACTAATTTTACTAAACATTAAAAGTAAAAACATTCATAAATATAATAATACTTCTGTGAACATTAGTAGGTTTTAATTGATATTTGAAACGTTAATAATGAGAAATGAGAAAAAAATATTTTTGATGTATCACGATTAATTACAATATTTTCAAACTTTGAAAATGGCTTGCATTCTCATACATTACGAGTATATTGTATGCCTTAATTTTTGGAGATAACTATTTTCTGACTGGAATCAATTATGTAGTATGCAGTGGACGTCGTTTAATTGAATCAGTAGTCAATTGAATCAGCCGCTTTAATGAATCAAATCGTCAAAAACATAACAATACCCAGCTTTATTGACGAAGCCGCTAATTTAATGCTTAATTGATTCAAAATTGTTTAAAACAGACGTGATTCATATATGCGGCGACCATTGCAGTAATAGTACAGTTCAAGTGACGGATGGTACTACAAACTGTAAAATATTTTATCGTTTCTCTTTTTTCCTCATTATTCGAGTTTGCGCCCCAGTTTCCTACGCAATTAGTGTTTTCCAGTTACCCGACGTACCGGCAACAAAGTATCCATTTTGACCATTAGCTATTTTTTTAAAAGAAATATTGTACATTTCTAAGCTAGTAACGATATGTTACGTATATAAAAACAGCTGCAAGTGGGTTGATTGGTAAATATAAGTTAAATTGTGCGACACAGAAATGTAGTTGTTTAAGCCTAAGTAACTAAATTGGTTAAGGCATTAAACTTTATAATCTCGAAACATGCGTCTGCAATCTTTTGGTTACATATCGTTTTTTCCTATCATTTATATTTTCAGCAATAAGGTACTGTCTTTATTTTTTAAGCAAGAGAGCATTTCATAAAGCCAAAATCTAAGAACGGAACAAACATATGTAACACGTGTTTTGATAGTTGTATGCAAGGAAATAATTCTATGTACGTAAAGTAATACTGAGAGGGATAAAAATTGTTTCCCATAGCCTTCTTAATGATATGTTCGTGAATGTCGGCTCAAATATTTCCTCTGAAACAGACTAAAACCTTCTTTTCGATCGCACAAAAGAGTTGTTTATTTACGCCGTTAGTTCCGTAAATGTTTGCTCAAACTTACTAATTTAAATTGTTTATTTTGTGAAATATGTAGTTTTACACAAGACGCAAATGATGACGCTGTTTTATTTCATTGTGAAGTGAAACTATGTTTACTATGAGTGGAACTACACTGTTTCAATAAGCTAGTTTTGTAAATATCAGTATACATAAAAATATCCGCAGCTGATAACTAGCAAAAAATGCAACGCATTATATTTTCGTCTTCTCTATCTCTAATACGAGGCGCGTTCAAAAAGTAAGGGCCGTTTGCTTGTATTTAAATAATGGCGTTTCGAAGCACAGTTTTACTACTGCTGGGCCATTAACTGACTCATTGTGAAGCTACAGTGTCATTTCTGAAGTCGCATTGTTGTCCGTGAATGCAAAGAACAATGGCCACGATGCAATCGTTGATCCCGCCAACTGTGAATTGCATTCTGTGATTCAAAACAAACGCCGTGGGAAATTGTCATCAGGCATAATCTTCCTCCCCGATAACGCGCATCCTCACACTGCTGTCAAAACCAAGGAGAAAATTTAAGATTTTCGTAGATAATTTTTTGACCACCCACCGTACAGTCCCGATCTTGCACCTAGTGACTACTTCCTCTTACATTTTAAACAGCGGCTAGGTAAACAACGTTTTGAAACCGACGAGGGACTTAAAAATGCTTGTCAACTGGGTTCAACTCTCAGGCGGCAAGTTTCTACGCAGAGGGGTTAAAGAAGTTGATGCAGCGGTACTAAAAATTCTTAGAAGTGAACGGCGATTATGTAGAGAATTAAAGTAAGTTTGTACCTAACTAAATATGACATTATTTTTTTTCTTATGAGTATATTTTTTTCTGTGACCAAACGGCCTTTACTTTTTGAACGTGCCTCGTACTAATAAAGCTGAAGGTGGGTCTGTCTTTCTTTCCTTCTTTCTTTCTGTCTGTCTGTCACGCGCGTAGCGCCAAAACCATTCGGTTGATTTTTATAAAATTTGGCACAAAATTAGTTTGTAGCATGGGGGTATGCACTATGAAGCGTTTTTTTTTTTTTTTTTGAAAATTCTATTTTGTTCTTTTTCTATTTTAATTCTTAGCTCATTTTTCATACAAATTCGATAAAATGGGGAAGAAATATTTCATACACATTTTTAGGTCTTATGTCATTCGAAAGCTTGAAATTTTCTGTTAAAAATGATGTCAATTCGAAGGTTCTACAACTATTCGAAGAGCTGTAATAATTGTTTATAGAATCCCGAAATTCAAGGCTTGCCTTCAGCAAGCTAAACGATTTTTATTGATTAAGCTCGAGAATAAAATTTTAAAATAAAGGTGAAATACATTATTTTAGCTACGGAAATCAACTTTTCATGTTGCTACCATGATTACGTTTTTATATTTTTTATTTGTTTTGTCCTTTTTCTCTTAATAACTTTTAAAATGTATTTGTTTTTATAGAAATCCAAATTCCAAACCTTATTAAAATGAGTTAAATGAAATATTTTAACTGATGAAAAAAAACCATCGCCTTTTTTTTTCTCAATTTTTAAGAAATTAAAACTCGGTAAATTATAAAAATAACGTATAAATTGCGGTATTGCAACGTTCTATCTAATATGTTTCATTTCTAAAAATGCATTATTTTGTTTTTAAAGCTAGGAAAGAAAACTTCTCCTTCTTTTAAACTTTGGTAAGATTTCTGTTGAAGTTTGTAAGCAACAAAATTGTTCTTATTTTCTCTTTTGGCTTATTTTTATATCGCTTCTTTAAGGAATTACCGTTGAATTATAACTAAAATGAGTATTCTTTCTGCGATATCAATTTATTACCAAATGACCTTTTAATTTTATAACACGGGCAAAGCCGTTGCAGGTAACGCTAGTTGTTTCATAAAATAGTAGTAATACTTTATTTAGGTTCGAAATATTCGTGATTTTTCAAAAACGAAAGGTAGCAAATGCTGTTGATTTTTATCTTGCATTAAAATATGATAAAACAGCCTAATGTAAAAGTTAAAGGTGTATTTTACATTGAGTTCTGCTTTGGTTAGTGAATCGCGAACCTAATGAAACAGTTACATGTGTTTGGATCATTTCAGAACATTAGAAAAACCATGTTATTGTATAATGGACAGATAACACATGATGAATGCACAACGTTTAGCATAGCAAGAATCGAATTCGTGGCCTCTTTAGAGATAAGTTGAAATAAACAGAAAACTAACATAGTGTCACCCAGTTAGCACTGAAATCTGGTAGCAAAGCGTTTTTTTCTTTTTTTTTCTCTTTTTTCTGCATGGATAATTCCGGTAGCAGAGCACCTTTTGGTAGTCTGCGGCGCAGATTTAAGAAAATGAAAAATCGTTTGAAAGACGAATCGACATTAGATAAATATTAAACAGCGAAAAATGCTTAAAAAGAAGTTAAATTTCAAAATTACAAGACCATATAGTGCTCCTTTGATACGTTAACCTCTGATATTAAAACATTTCCCTCTTTTTCGGGTAAGGACCGGTAATTAGCACTGAATTGAGTCGGATGACTTTCGTAGTCGTTTTTCAAACCTATTCCATCTCAAATCCGCGGCACTTATCCTTTCCTATTACCCGAAAAGTAGGTAAACATGGTCAAGTCAGAGGTGAACATTTCAGAGGAGCACTATACTAAAACGCGCATGACTTTAAGACCCAAATGGGTCTCTTCATTTTCAAATAGGTAGGATCAGTAAGAAAATTAATTTTTTACATACGAAGTTCATTGAAGTTTTTACCGCCTCTGTGTTCTTTCTGATAAAGCCTATTATAAACTGAAACAGTCCGTTTCCGCTTCAAGGTCAGCCGCCATCTATTCGTAATCAAACTTTACCTGTGGACTATATCCGCGGACCTGACCTGTAAGATAACTTTTTCTTTGAAACATTAAAGATTTCTTTTTTTTTTTCAGCCCAACTAAGTTTTAGTTTGCTCCCTTTCTTAAGAATCTGTGACGTTCGTCGGACCGCCATGCTTTTTCTGCTCACCAAGGGACCGCCAAAGCCTGAGAAAACATTTTCTTTTTGTTCCAAGCCGACTTTACTTGATATTTCTTAGTCATGTCATGCGTTACGTTCATTCAAAAAAAAAAAAAAAAGACAGTACAAGAACAATAAGTAAGTAAAATACAAAATATGTTTTATACTTTTTTATTTAAACAACCAGACAAAAAAATCAAGCATAAATATAAAGAGCATACATTCAAAGTGGCACCAGGCCTCACAAGAATTGCACAACTTATTATTTGGCAACATAACTTATAGACACAAACTATGGCATTAGATAAAAGAAATGCAACTATATACAAAGTGAAAACCTCATTATCCAACACGCATCAATTCAATGTGACAAGTTAAAACAAAACGTTATTATAAAATAGAAAGTTTTGAGGAATGGAAAGATGTTGTCGCGCTTATGAAAGAACGGTATGGAGTTCAAACTTGGATATGTACAGCAGATGGGGTTATTTTGTAAATGCGGTTTTATAATTGAATATTCTCATCCCCGAAACGCATTAGGACATCTTGGTAAAGTAAATAAAAGCTGTTTAGCAACTAGACTTAATTCAATTTTCTCAAACGTAAATAATTGAATAAATAATGGTTGAAGTAACTAAAACTTAATTTTATGCTTATTCTTTCTGGTGTAAGATACTTTCGTAACTTTAGAATTAATACTGGTTTGAAGAATAATTTAATTAAGTGAAAGAAATGTATTTTCTGTGATTTTCTGTTTATATTTCTCAATGAAACATCCGAAAAATGTTTAGGATAAATATTTTTATCGTAAAAATGCGGGAGTTTTCTTGGGATGAATCTATATTTCCTTTTTACCAATCCATTATTTACAACGTGAATGACTTTTAAAAGCGTGAAACGTCAAAATAAAATAAATAAATAAACATAATAAATAAATCAATATTTTTCTAATGGAGTGATAAGTAATTGTTCCCGAGTAAAATGATCCAGATTGTCAATGATAAATTAGTTCTGGCTAAGGTGATTAAACTTCAAGTGGAAACTGCATTTTTTCTAGACACCCCCCCCCCCCAGAAATTAAAAATAACATTTAAATGATAATCTTGTAGATATAGAGCTAAAATTATTCATAGAATGCAGGTGCTGTTCTGCATTATTTTTTAGCAATAAAGCATACTTTATGCAAACAGGATCGCCTAGATTTGTTTTCTTAAATTATATTTATGTTTCTGATGATCATGCTCAAAGAAAGATGTCTTTTTTATACATATAGTACAAAAAATATTGAAAAACTGTGCTGTCAATAACAAATAGGCCAGAGCTTTAACACCTTTAATTTCATCAATCAAACTGACTATTAGAGATTTTATTTCCTTTCTCCAATTGATTTTTACGAAATTAATGTTTCACAGTTGGTTTTTGTCAACAAAAACTCATTTTATTTGAAGCCTATTACTTAGGAGACATTCTCTGTTGAAACAAATTTGCAAAAATAATGTGTTCAGTTTCCACTTGAGGATTGATCACCTCAAATGTATGAAAAATCTTTCCTTTCAATTTACCAGGAACAGATGTGACCAAACAGACACCAGAAAACACAACATCCGGAAGAAGTTCTTCTAGGCCCTAGAAAACTTTGTGAGTCAATTACAATTGGCATGCGATTTGATGTAGCACCCTGTTCCCATTTCTGCCCAGATCAGTAGAGATAGTTGTTCTCGTAGGATTCGTCGGGCGCACAGAAGTTGTCCATGCACTGGAGGCCCTCGTCGCAAGGACAGACATGTGTGTAGATGTCGATGACGTCCACGGTTTCTCCGTTCGGGTAGTACAAGGTCCTGTTGTCTGGTGCGTTGTCGTCACGGCAGTAGTCTTCTACTTGTCCCAGAGGCATGCATTGAGCCATGCTGTAACGCATCATGCCTGAAGAGAAAAATCAAATAGATGTAAGCAAAATGCATTTTTATATGATGTAGCATTTCATCAATGATTTAAATTTAATTCCTCTTCCAACATGTGAATGACAGATAAAAGATGGAATTTTTTAGTGGCAAAACATGTTAAAGAGAAAACAAATCAGCATGATTCTCCGAAATGTTGTCCAAAAGATATTAAAAAAAAAAAAAAAAAAACGTATGCCATGATTGAAACGAAACTGTCGGTTTTCGAAAGCCACGTCTGGTACTCGCGAAAGATTCCACTTTAAAAAGGGGTGATTGGTTGAGTTGAGGTTGAAACTTTTCAGAGTTTTCAGTTTCGAGTGTGCCCTTGCTACACTGGTGGACAATTGCTAAGGACGGATGGCAATAGCAACCGGAAAATGGAATGCAAGTATAAGTGGGAATTAGTATGAGTGTGGGGATACAGCAAGTCATGCTGTGCGTATGTAAAGTTTGGATTGCCGGCGTTTATCGTCACGTGACAGTGTTAATAAGCGGTATAAAGGTGTTGCCTAGAGATCGTTAGTGTTCTAAGGCAGGGTTTGAAAGTGAAGAATTAATAAAATGGACATTTTTGGTATGTCGGCCTGACATCATTTGGATGATTTTACGCTCTGCCGAATCACTGGCAAGATCGAAAAAGACAAAAAAAAAAAAAAAAACAGATGTGGCCACTGTGTACAATGTCAGCCACAGTTCGTGACATTGAAAATCATTTTAAACAAATGGAATGTGTGGCATATGGCACAGAGAGGTCGTGTACGCAGCAAGATGCCTACGGAAGACATGTGCATAGTGTTATCCACAAAAACGAACCGACGCAGCATAGCTATACTAAGGAAGCAAAGCAGTTTTTTGCTGCTACGTTATCTCGCTATTTGCTTAGTTAAACTATTTTGCTTGGCTCCATACTGAAGTATCTATTGCTATAAAATTGTCACAAATCAGGCCTTTTTTTTCAATAACAATACAGGTTATCAATTAAAATCCTTCAGGTAGGTATTTACAAACCTCACGTAACAACCTTAAACCAAAAATTTAAAATTTTGCATCTCCAGCTTAAATACAATTTGTGCACAATTGTTTAAATTTAAAGAATTCCTTTCTTAAACATGCTTTTTTTTTAAAGTCCATTTTGCTATAGTGTAAAGGAAACCTCCAATCATTTCAATCTTACTAAAATATAATACAACAGAGCTGTCGAATTTTGAATAAAAATGTCCCTTGTATAGTGTGGCTCTGATAAGATGAGCTATGACCTTGACGATGCTTCCCTCAGATTTAGGATTTTAGTGAAAAAAGTCACGCTATTGACTCGGATTTTTCATGCAAAACAAATACGAAAGTATTCCAACTCAACTCTGATTCGATTACACTTCCCTATATTTACCTCATGAAGAGTTAAACGTTGTCATGGGCATATCTCAATTCAATAGAGCCGCATTATAATATAATAATCACCATTGCATAGATCAATTAAAGTGGAAGATAACCAAGCCTGGCAGCATTGTAAAGGCAATGCAAATTCCACTCACAGCATTACCAAGCAGCCAAGTTAGGTTTGCTCCAACTATTTGCTGTTTAGTTTTTATTAGCAGCGCGCAAATCAAAAAACAATTTAATTAAAAAACGCTATTACAAAATAGCCTTTAAAACAAGATCATAGAAAAATAATTAAGTCAAACGAATAAATATGGAACTGATCTAAATTTTAAATAACATCTATTTGTTTAGTTGCAACTAAAATGCCATTACCTACCCGAAAAAGGAGGAGAGTATACAACATTTCATGACACGCTTATTTATTTTCTTTTCAATTTCCTATAATGTGAAACATTACAACAGAGATTTTATCAATTCAGTAACTTTGACTAAGAAGACGCAAAATATATTAATTCGCAGTGACTAATAGAACTGAATGATTGGTCCGAACTAGCATGGGAAGTTGTGGGACATCAATTCTCTTGGGACTTCCAGCATCTTTTAAGTATTCGAGGCGTTAATAGAAGTAACCCACTTAGATTTATGCCCAAATCAAGATTCCATCCACTCCGGGGAAATTTATTCCGGTAGATATATTTCTTGAAGGTGCCTTTGGGGATTGGCGAACTAGAGCCTCGAATAACAGAAAAGTGTCCAGTCGTTAGTGAGCCTCTTTGACATGCTAATCTGAGTTTGTCCAAGGTAATTTACCGCGGGGATAAACTCGCAGACAAATAAAATATTGTTGAATAAAGAAGGCGAGTGTTTATTATTTTAGCATCAATATTTCCTTTACCTTTTTTTATCTGAAAGAGAATGTTATGTCACTAGAATGTTTATGTCAATCAATGGAAATTTATGTCGGAAACCAACTTTTAATAATCAGAGGAAATCTAGGAAACCACTATTTGGCAAAAAGATTATTAAAAACATTCAATAGAATTTACCTCACAGGAGTCAATAGATTAAAGTACAAAAATTAGATATTTACTTAACAGTTGAAAAAATTCTATATTTCCAACTTTAATTTATTTTCAACGAATAACAAATGAGCAAAGATATTGTACTGAATAATGGAAAAATTTCTGTTTTTTTCCCTGACAACTTTGATAACAATCGTGGAAAGTAACTATGGATATAAATGTATTATTAAAGTTTAGATATCTTTTTTCACAAATTTACTGCACTTCCTGTCATATTGTAAAATTAAGTTTGTACTGGATTTAAATTCACCATAAAAAATCAATAATATAAAATTAGAAATATTCGAAATTAGAATAATTTTGTAGAATTCTTTCAGTCACATTTTCTGTAATTTTCAAATCAAATAATTAATTAGCAAGTCACGAACAAGAAAATGAAATAAATTCCGCGTTGTAAGTCACCGAATTGCAATGAAAGTTGAACGCACGTATTTTGAAGTAAGTTGCAAGGATATTTTTTTCATTGTGAGTAAATTTAGATCGACTAGAAACTGACACCTAAAAGCATATTCTGAAAATGTCCATATGTAATTTTAAAATGACACCTTTTACAGATGTCTTTGTATTAGACCATATTATTTACCGTGCATTGGAAACTTCTTTTTCAACGTACAAAACTGCTGTTTTACGATGGTCAGGAGCCCCTTAGCACCTATAGCTGTGCACGTTGGTACAAGTTCGCTTGGAATTCGGGAGAGAGGTACTCTTCCAAGCGTTTTGATTTATTTATTTATTAGTTTTTATTTTTAATAACTTGGTTATGCGTATTCCCGTTAATTTATTTTTGTCTTCGGGTAAAAGGGGGATTTAATATTGTTTTAATTATAATGAACTCTTCACTTAAATTCTGTTTTTTACTTGAGGGAAATTTTTATAATTGTTCTAATCGTAAAGATGATTTCAAACTGATTATTTCTAGTAGACGGTTTAAATGTTTCCGAACTACATAAGATCACGAGTCGATTGGTGAGTGTTAGCAAGCAGGGGGTGAGCCCCCTCCCCTCCCCCAGTATTATAAAAAATAATCATAAAAGCACCGATGTAAAAACTCCTTTCCGTTGCAGTAAAAAGTTCTGATATTTCAAAAACACGTGCATGTAATTTCTAGTTTAAGACCTTCGATTTGTTTCAAAGTTTAGCTGGCCTAATGTTACATTTTTAATTCTTAACTTATAACTCCTGTTTCAAAGAAACTGAGCGCCAATGGAAAAAAAAAACCGTTCACTGAACAAAATACAGCCAGCAACATTTAACTACATCAAAAGCACCAGAACAACGAAACTTAACTTTATTAAACAAAATAAGATTACACAACACTAACCTCCGTTCACTTAGTAAAAATAAAAGTGATTAATGCAGGGAATTTGCGAAGAGAAATAGCCACAGCATTCGTTTTAAATGCCTTATTTTCCAAAGATCGTTTTTGCTCGAGCGCATTTTAAGTTCGCCGATAGTATCTCAAGATGGTTCCGTAATCCCTTCCCTTTTAAATAACGGTTGAAATGGAACCAATTAGGGCTGTTAAACGGAAGTCGTTACGGAAAGGGGGAGGGGTGTTCGAGAGATTTCGCCATGTTTTATGGCTCGAAATGGTTCTTTAAATCTGGTCAAAAGGCACCACCAGAGAGACATGCTAATGCGCGGGAGTTTATGGGAAGTAAATGATTTTGGTAATTAGTGTAGTTTTCTCCAGGGGTTTAAAAAACTCCTGCACATACATTAAAGTATTGGAAAATAAGATATTTGTTTTTAAGATGCTGCTCTGTCTTATGTACTTTACCGGCGGGTGTTTGCTTAAGGGACATGTTGCTTACTAGGACATTTTATGCCATTCAGTTCGATAACAAAATGTAAGATTTGGAAATGCAATTTTGTGCTTTATTTGACATATTATCCATCCGTGTTTTTTCCGCAGTGTTGTTCTGCCAATTTAACATAGCTTTCCTTCTTTGCAAAGTTCGAAATTTATAACGATTCTACTTGTTTCTAAAATTGTCCCCCCCCCCCCCCTTTATTTTTCAATTCCAAAAGATCATGGTAAATGTCTTTTCTTTTTATCACTTGTGAAGTGTGATTTACTTGAATGAGAGTTGATGCAAAGATATGCGTTTAAAGGCGAAACTAACCTTTAAGTTTAAAGCAATTATATGATTTTGGTTTTGGCTTTCGCAACAATGTTTACTTTTCCCTGGAGATTATATGACGAACTAATTGTGAGGTTCAAATATTTTGAAAGTATTTTGTTTGACACCAGTTAAAGCTTAATTATTAAAATCAGAATTAAAAGTTGATGACTGATATCAACGTGTGATAAAAATGACTTTCAAATAAATACTTAATCTTAAAAAAAATGTTTCCAAATAAAAAATATGTCTACGGGCACTTACCTAATACACAGCATTCACCTGGTCCGCAATCTGATGGAGATCTGCATTCAGATGGTGCCAAAGAATAACCGTTCACCTACGAGAAAAATATTACAAAACCAGTGTGTACACCAGCGCTTATCTAGCTAACAGTGTAAAAAAAGTCATTTAAAAAGTTATAACCAAACACATGAAATTTTGTCCACCTAATTTTCGTAAACGACAAAATTTGAACAAAATTCGTTAACATCACCAAATATCCAAAAGATATTTTTGAGGAATAGGTGAGCATCTTTCCAAGCTCTGCGAGATAAATTTAAGTGTCATACACTCTAAAAGTGACACTCCTATCTCACCAAAGCTTTGAAAGACACGCTTTTTCGTCTTTATTATTATTATTATTATTATCAACATTAAAAAAAATCTACGTGTAATAAAAAAAAGGAAAAGAAAACTAGAAATATTACTGAGTAACTAAATTCATGCGATACAAGTTCAACGCATTCATAATGCTTTTCATGTAAAAAAAACCTTCTAATGAAATCAAAAACATTCAGTTTCTTTCAGACCAAAAAACAAAAAATATTAATAATTACTTTTCTTGATTACTTAATAAAATTACAGCGACCCTTAATATTTTTTCCTTCAGAATAAATAAGAACGCTATATTATCCACTTTTTCAAATGAATTACAAAAAAAAAAAAAAAAAAGAAAATAACGAGCTTCTTGTAAGCATAAAAACTTATAACAATCATTGCCGATCATTAAATTCATTCGGAAGGAATGTTTTTTTTTCTTCTGGCAATCTATTGAGGATACAATTTGTAGTTGATGATTACACACAAAGAGAGACAGGAACATGAAAAAGGGGAGGCATCCGACAATTATTTTCAGGAAAAGTTTTTTTCTTATAGATCCTACCCAGGAAAATCATTGTCGAATAGTTGCAAAACAACTCTTTTGTTAAGTGATGATGTATGTGTCATATGTTTTCACAGCTTTTGTGAGAATTTTGGAGTTAATAATATTTTTTTTATATCTTTTATTCAAAAAAGAAGTAAACAAAAAAAAATCGGTAGTTGACAAAAGCAGATATTCTTTTTACTATAGAGATAAAATAAAATAAATATGCGACAAATTATGTTTCAGTCATAGTTGGTAATGTGACTGAAATCATATTTCAGGAAGGGTGGACCCCTCTCCCTCCCCCCATCTCTCAAAGGTAAAAATTATTAACTTCTGGCGCTTTGAAATGACCTTTATTAAGCTGAACTATAAAAAGATAGATGAAACAAGTTCTAATGCATAGGTAACAACGAAAGAAATGGTTATTAATGAATAATAGTTTTCATAAAAATATCAAGAAGGCTAAGGTGAATTCCTTGTGCAATTTCGCACTTGAAGGTCAGAATGCCTAGAAAATTCCAGCATCAAGTTATATAAATGATAATTTATTTTATATTTAATTCATTAAATCCTCACAAAAATTATTCAATAAGTTGTTTTCATAAGGTCTTAAAAAACTTATTATTTTCTAAGAGTTTAAAAGATTTACCTGAAGGATTGTAAAGACAGCAAGAAAGATGGAAATTATTTGCAGTACCACTCCCATGGCTCAAGGTACAAAAGCTTGCTTCCTTAAAACAACTGAAATAAAAGAAAATGAACGCATTACACAAGGATAAAATCCTACAGTAGTTAAATTGCACTCAAAAATAAGTTTTCTTACCCTGTAGTACGAAAAACGACTTAGAAATTACTGATCTTGTTATGGTTTCTTTTTTACGTAAACTTATGTAGGTTTCAATAACAATATGAAATAATTGTCAGAATAGAACCTGATTTAAGATAAGGAGGTATTTCTTCATTACGTGAGAAACCAATTTTACTAAAATTTTCCTTTCATATTTATATTATACAAATTATTTATGGTAACAAGCTAAAGTTTACTGACTTTTAATTGTCTGATTTGTTAAGTAGAAACTTTCTTTTCCCAAAACTTTTTCTTTTAATTTTATTTTTATTTTCCGGCATGAGATAGCTCTATATTTTCTTTCAAGAGGAATATTTTAAAAAGTTTGCTTTTTACACAGTTTAGAGGATACAGTTGCTACGTACAGGATCAAATGTCTGCTTTTCCGGGGAAGGACCTAACTGCAACCTCTGTTAGTAAAAATAAACTATTAATTCTTCAGAGCAAAAAAGTTAACAAATACTTTTCAATTCAACATCCTGGTTAAAGAAAGCATATAATACAATATTCACTGCATATCGCACCATTGCTACAAAAATGCCACAACTCAAAAATTGTAATTTTTGAGTTATGACCGTCATTAGACGTAGTTTACACGTCTCTAGCAATCTTCAAAAGAGCCAGAAGTTGCATTGAAAAATCAGCTGCCAAAGGGCAGTTATGGCGTTTTGTTGTTATCAAGATGCATAGGACCCCTTCCACTGAAATGTCACATCTTGAGTTGTCGTCCAGCCATCGTAGAGTAACGTGCGTAACTAACGATCATAGTTTGAGATGTATCGGTCTTCATATTGACAAATTCAAAAATACTAAAATGTGCTTAGTCAGCCTGGGAACAGTTTTTTGCAATTCTTGGAAAACGTAGTTTTTTGAGTTATTGCACTTTTGTAGCAAGGGTGCGATATGTTCAGTAGAACCTCGTTTATTTGGATCTCCAGAAAATCCGAATGAAATTTGAAGCCTTTAAAAAAAGTATGCTCACATAGACAATAGGGTAGTTTTCGATTTTTCAATTTTATTTTTATATGATAGAGTAACATGTGTGAACATCATCGGTGAAAAATTTTTTGCGATACGATAAGTAGTTTTTTTTAAATAATTTCTAAAGTTCAAGAAAATGTGACGTCACTCGGCAGCGGAAGAAACGTCATCGGTACTTCCGCCACGCCTCAGCCGACGAAGAGAAGCGAGGGAAACGCTTGGCTACGTTGAAGACGCACTTGAAGACTATTAACTCCTCGTGATTTTGGAAGATTTAAATCGCTCGTCCTCTCGAAAATAGGCAAAAACCATCATTGATGTGACTTGAGGGAGATTATTGGACTGTCCTTTGACGTATCCTGTCTCCATCATGCATCAAAGGGCTTACTAAATGTCTAAAAATTAAAAATAAATAAGCGCTCAAAATGTCCGTAGCGATAACACGGGTCCGTCGCGGAGAGCTGAGGATTGAGGCCGAGTGACGTAACTCGTGACGTATCAGAAAAGCGCGCTTTTGCGCGTCGGATTTTTAAAAATTCATTAAAAATCAATCGTTGTGTTTTAAAATACGGCAGTGGTGAATTTTGGAGTTTTGAGGGTCAAGTAACAATATTTAATGATCAAAATGGGGATTTTTAATAGGTCACAACTACCCTATTGTGAATTCTGACGCCAAGAAAGTGACTATGAGTATACTTAACATCAACTTATTATTTTAGTCTGCTAACGATAAAGCGTTTACAACGCTGGTTTCATTCAACAGTCGTCAACAGTCTTTATTCCAATGTCATTTGAGTTTAAAACAGAAGACAGGGAACAAATCCTTTGTTAAGAAATAACTTGAAAATTTATTTCCACATTTTGTAATGTCTTGCAAGCAATAATGTGCATTTTTTTTAAACAAACGAATAATGTTTTTTTATCATAATGAATGGAAATGCAGCTTATTTAAGGACTTGCTTTCCTGATCACCCCGACTACTAGGATTATTTGGAATTTTTATGATCCGGATTGACCTAGGTCCAAGTTAGTCTGGATAGATGAAGCTGTACCGCATCTGTAGTAGTTTTCCCTCTCGTCAGAAATAAAAAAGTAGTTGATATCAACCCCTGGGGAAAGGATATAAAATAATTAGTGGTCAATCCGATCTGGGGGCTCGATTAGAGTTTGATCCATATCAATTCTGTTCAATCACAAATGTATTAAAAGTAATACAATAAATTCCATTTTTAATTGGAATATGATTTTAGTTTTGAGCTCCAATGCGAATTAGTTTTTTTAAAAATTAAATTACGATTAAATTTGGAAAGAAACTAATAGTACACAAAGATACCCAAAGCTTTAATGCCAGCAATTCCCTTTTAAATTACATTCTCATGTTCTTAAAGTTGGGTCTAGCTTGAATGATGTTAATTGTGTTTTAACAAAGAGTAAAAGTAAATGTAGAGAACTTACAAATATTGAAACAGTTTTGACTAATCTTGCAAGTATTGCGAAGCACCCACCTCCTTCGCATTGACTTATGTAAAAAATTATTATTTTTTCAAATAAAACAAATCATTTAAAGAAAAGAAAACACATTTAGAATTATTCATCAAGAGATCGGCGAAATATAGGGGGGTCAATGATTGAAAAGAAATCTAGTGGCCCCTGCTGTATGTTAGGGTTAACATCTTCAATTTTGGTGTTCCAGAATCAAGTATTTCTTCTCAAAGGGGAAAAAATATGTCGTCGTATGAAATGTCGTACTTTTTCTGTATCGCAGGAATTCTCACATTTCCTTAAAATACACTTCAAAACAAATTCTATGGAGCGAAATATTTATTAAACTTGAGATCGCCTACGCAATCTCATTAAACGCTTAGTGTCTTGGGACCCAACAAAATGAGAGCCGAGGAAGTTGAAGGGGAAGAACGTAGCGATTGAATAAGGGCAGAGAAGGAAAGATCTACATGCAGAAGCCACATGTGACAGTGACATCCTCCCTCGTTCGAATAACATCCGCCAGCTAGAACAGATTCAAACTATAATTTCTTTCACAAGGGGATGTTTTTACATGCAATTAAATTAGTGCATTGCAATTAAATTAGTACACTGCGTACAGGTTTTGCTAGTGGCGGCTCAAGTCAAGTTGGGGCGGGGCATAAAGGGAAACAAATTTTGGAGCCCTCAAACGAAAGTCAGAAATGAAATTTTTAAAATAACAATAATAATTTATTAACAAAAATTAACCCATTAAAAGTTTCATACCGTTTCACATTATATTATTTTTTATCAAGGTATTTTATATGAATTTTCGACTGGGTTTATTTCCGGCAAAATCATCCATTATTTTTATTTTCAATGCAGTTTGTCATTTTCTGCTCGCTATACAAAATGGCGATTTTTTTTTTTTTTGCCTTAACAACCAAAAACTCTGGATGAATTAAATCAGAAAATTCAGAATGGAATTCCTACTATCCCAGATGAGATTTTGCCAGTGGGGAAAATGTGGAATCGACAACAGAAGTAGATTTTAAGAATGCACATTCCCAACGGAAGATGCCCACTCAAAGACGTATTCATTCTTTACAAAAATGAAATTCCATTAACCCATTAATGCCTAGCGTCCCTTTTTAGGGACGGTCCAAAAAGTGTTTGAATTTACCAAAACTGAACATTTCAACCAAATAATGGTGTTCAATTATTACTTTGGTATTGTTTCAATTCATTATTAACAGATTGCAGCACATAACCATTGTAAAGTGTGTTCTGTAGCCGTGTAACCAGTATACAACATATTTTTGGGGAAAAAATGTCAGGCATTAATGGGGTAATATTTCTTAAATGACCAGTTTTAAGGTATCAATTAAATGAATGAAATGTTTTTCTTCTAGCAATCTTATTAAATAGTGCAAGAGGGTCTTTGTGTGTGTTATATAATACGTTTATATAAACACCATCTTTGCTGAAAAGAAGGAAACCTATATTCCCCAGTTGGTAATAGCGTCCTGCTAACAACGCGGACATGGGTCTCATCTTCCCGTGGGGGTCAGAAAATGTACTTTTTGAATCACTGATTTTCTTCAGCAAAATCATGATCCAATTTTCCACAAATGTATAACCTGTACTCCCCTGGAGCAGCATTCTGAACTACAGTTGTGTTGTTGCATTAAAAGCAGAAAAGAAATGTTTGTTTTAAAGTGGTAAATCTCAGTATTAAAAATATTTTTTCTTAAAAATGTTTTCATTGAGTACACCCCATAACTTTCTTGATACTTTATCAAGCTTAAAAAATAAGACATTGTTTTCAAAATTTTTTCATCGCTATCAGCGAAAACTTTAAAAATGCAAGCAAGTCACACACACACAAAAAAAAAAAAAAAATAAAATAAAAAATGGGTTCTTGAATTCCTTCGGTCAATCGAGTGGGTCAGCTAGTAAAGTGCTATTAAAAAGAAGAGAGAGAAGCCTATGCTTATAGCTTTAAATAACATTATAAAAGAAATATAATGACAACAAAATATCTGCTGGTTGTCAACCCACATTGGTTTCACAACCAGTTCTATTTCTACTTTATAAAACGGAAAAAAAAGGTAGTGTTGCTAAGCTTACTAAGTCGTCTCCAAAATTTCGTCAATTTTCTCATTGTGACAGCTTAACGTCCTCAACGGTATAAACCCGACGGAATTCCAAGGTCGCTTTCGTGACCTGCGTGGTCAGTTGAGAGGAGGGTTGAGGACCTCCCAATCTGGCGTCGAACGACCTCAAATTAACTTTCCATCATCGGGTTTGGCAACAAGAGGCTGGTCGTCGCTCCCTGTCATCTGAAGGACACTAGAGAGGCTGAAGTCAGATAGTGTTCAGGTGAAGTCTCTCCTTGGCAATAGCCTTGAAATCTGAAGATTCGATGGGATTTTAATCGGTCAAAGGTCCATGTTGACTTGATGTTGATGCGAATATGCGATAATTGAACATGTTTAGTCTCAGATGTGTTCAAATGTCTCAATTTTTCATATATATATATTCGCAAATTTATCTGGTAGGGTCGACCGATTCAGGGTAACTTTAATCCATTCCGGTTTTCTTTGCACTACTTTATTTATTTATTATATTTTTTAGAAAGACCAATGATGCACTCACCTGGCAAAGCTAAGAAACGAGTTTTTTTCACTTTATTTCAAGCAAAAATATTGGAATATTGTACGCAGCTCACTGCATCACTCAATAACTCTGAAGTCCCCCCCCCCCCTTTTTCCCCCCATCTCAGCAGTTTCTTGACAAGCCACTTAGTTCTTTAAAAAAAATTTCAGTCTTGTTTCTAGGATTTTATAAATGTTCTGCTAATGTTTTAGTCACGTTTTGTTTTTGCTCTGGCATATCTATAGATTTTATTCCGAATATAAACAATAACTTCGATTCTTTGATCACTTTGGAATGTGTTAACTGTGCACATTGGTGACTGAAATGTTATTATAAAAGGAAAAAAAAATCCCACTTGACTCCGTCTAAAAAATAATGAATAAACATCAAAAGATCATAAGGGCCATTCCAGCCTTACGTGTGTGACTTTTTGACACCATTTTTTTGCAAATAGCAATAAAAACCAGGACGATATTTTTTATATATTTCTTAGTGGTTGCTGTTGGAGTAACAGAAGATATGCAAAAGTTGTAATGCGGCGTTATTTTTTTCATAGGACAATTTTGAATTTTTTAATAAAATTTTAAATACAGCCTTACGTGTGTGACTCGGAAAATCTGAAAATAAGCTATACCTCATATTATTTTGTAATTTCCTGTGAAGTTTTAAAAGATAAATGAACGCTGATTTTTGTGCATGTGTCTAAGTACTAAGTAAGTATTCCACATATTTTTTTTTCTAAACTTCGTAGAGTAGCAGTAAAAATTTTTAGTTTGCCTTACGTGTGTGACACTAGAGCCTTACGTGTGTGACCGCGTGCAGCATGTCTTCATTTTGAAGTCAATTCAACTTCCACAACTGATAATTATAGCTATCAGCATTATATATGTGTCTGTATGCCTTTACCCCCCCCCCCTCCCCTCCTCTTCTAATATTTTTTGAGTGAGCAGTCCGATTTGAACAAACTTTTTTTTGTTCGAAAGATCTCAGCGAGGAGACCTCATTCTCACATTTAACTTTTAGATTTGAACAATTTTTCGTTCAACTTTGAACTGTTCAAGCAACCTGTCCCCCGTTAACAACTTTTGAGTAAACAGTCCGATTTGAACATTTTTTTTTTTTTTTGTTCTAATAATCTCGGCGAGGATAAATAATTCTCACATTTAATATTTTGGTTTGAGTACTTTTTGTTCAACTTTGAACCGCTCAAACAACAGGTCCCCCGCCAATTACTTTTGAGTTAAACAGTCAGATTTGAACAAACTTTTTTTGTTAGAAAGATCTCGGCGAGGACAATTCATTCTCATGTTTGACTTTTCGAATTGCCCCACCCCCACCACCCACGTACCCATTATCTTTCGGATGAATATTTTACCAAATTTGAAATTTGAAATTGGCAAACAGGAAAGTATGCTCGTTCAGTTCCGGACGGAACTACTTGTTTAATATTTGATTTTTTGCCCTAAACGAAAGATCTGATTTTGTTGGACAACGCCGCTAGTAAATAATTAAATTGCAAAGATGTGTTCACAAAATAAAGAATGAAGACGAAATTAATTCTCATTTGTATACGAATTATATATAGGTTATTTTAAAATTTATTTATATAACATGTTACATGTAATCAGAGGAGATTAACAAAAAAGTTTAAATTAAAAGAATCGGTTCCTGGGAAAGTTTCTCAAACAAAGACCTGACTCTTAACCCTTCACTGCACGATTTTTACTTTCTTCTATATCTAATATATAGAAGAAAGTATTGGTTTCGTGAAAATTTTCGAATGTCGAATTTTGACGGATTTGCACGTTTTGAGGTGCGCTGAGTCCATTTCGACCATTTTTAGAAAATGTCTGTCTGTCTGTCTGTCTGTGTGTGTGTGAGTCTGTATGTGTGTGACCAGTTTTTGTGGCCGCGCTAGAGCAAAAACTACTGAATGAAATCGAACAAAAATTTTTTCACATATGTACCACCATGTGAACTGGTGCACCTGACTTTTTTTAGCGAATTCCTCCAAGGGGGGTGGAGCAATCGCACGTGTTCTGCGCGGGGGTGATTGCTATATCTCAGGAAGTAACTGGCGGAATCAAACGAAAATTGGTCCATAGATAGACCCTACTGAGTACAGGTGCTGATTCAATTTGTTTGTCAATATCTCCAAGGGGGGTGGAGCAATCGCACGTGTTCTGCGCAGGAGTGATTGCTATATCTCAGGAAGTAACCGGCGGAATCAAACGAAAATTGGTCCATAGGTAGACCCTACTGAGTACAGGTGCTGATTCAATTTGTTTGTCAATATCTTGAAGGGGGGTGGAGCAATCGCACGTGTTCTGCGCGGGGGTGACTGCTATATCTCAGGAAGTAACCGGCGGAATCAAACGAAAATTAGTCCATAGGTAGACCCTATTGAGTACAGGTGCTGATTCAATTTGTGTGTCAATATCTCAAAGGGGGGTGGAGCAATCAAAAGTGCTTATTTTGTCACTGCACCTACTGTATCTCGGGAAATATTGCTGCGATTTGAATGAAATTTGGAATAACACTAACCCAATATGGAAGCAAGCATCGATTAAATTTTGGCGCCAATCGCCCCAGGGGGAGGGTGGGGTGATTTTTGCGCTTAGTCAACAATGCGAAAAATTACTTCATTAAAAAATCGCTTTCACGCTATTTAATTATCAAAACAGCTGAAAACTTTCAATGATTTGAAATTTTTAACTGTTGCCAATTTCTTTTTACTAACAAACAAAATGTTTGCAATTTATCTAAACAAGGCTTTTGCAATGATTTCCAATTTCGCTCATTGATTCTGCATTTGCAGGGTTATTACGATAATTGGGAAATTGGCGCTGTCTCCAACTACTCGGGCGAGTACGTATTTTATTTTGTAACCGGAATTCATAAGATAGATATAGAAGAAAGTTTCGTGACGGCCACGACAGCTAGTTTATATTTTCATGAAAAAAGTCATATGCTACCTTTTAATAACTCTGAGTTCAGGAAAAATGAAGAAAAAAATTTATCTTAAAAATGTGCACCAAAAATGATGTTTTAATTGTTTGTTCTACATATGGCACAAAGCACATAGCATATGCTTTGTATACCGATAAGTGTAATAATCTACAATGTTTGTTTGTTTCAAATGGGGCTGCGTTTAGCTTCTTGCCATTTGCAGACCCAGTGCATTCCCCAAAGCGGCATCCACTCTTTCATGTGGCACCACCATCGGCGGGATACCACATAATCTACAATGTGTTTTGTGCCATAAGTGGTACAAACAAATTTGCCACTAAGTGTAGGGGAAAGTTGGGTAAAACCGGGTAGTCGGGAGCAAACCGGGTACCCCCTTCTAGCCTCTGTAAGCGCTGCAATCGTGTGAAAAACAGAAGAACTACCTTCCACCTTGAAAAAGAAGCAGTGGCGATTGCATCAGAACGCAATAGACAGGCTTATCTCGTTCCTGTGAAGAAAATTCTATTTGAGTGGTTTTTGCTTACGATTTTTGAACAAAACAAACCCGAATTGTACTACGTTCCTGTTTCTGCAAGAATAAAGGTATGTAGCTATCTTTGTACAGCATTTAATTACCTTCATTATCATTGTAAGTATTTGTCTGTAGCGTTCTGTATAGTCATTTGACGCCATGTCTTATGAAAGCTTTATGTGCGGGGTGAATCCGGGTACTAACCGAGGGGCAAAACCGTGTACCCGGTTTCACCCCTTGATTTTTAAAACATAAGTCTATTATATAATGAAAAAACAATTTTTATTTAACCACTTATTTGCAGCCACTCGATGTAACCTTCATGACACCTCTCAGCAACTACTATCAACAAGAAGTGCGCCAGTGGCTGATTATGCATCCAGGCAGGCTAATGACAATTCATCAAGTTGCCAAACTGTTTGGCAGTGCCTTTTTGAAAGCAGCTGTGAGGCAAACAGCAACAAATGGATTCAAACAGACAGGCATATATCCACTAAAGAGAAACATATTTCCAGAACACATCTTCGCGCCATCACTGACCACAGATAGACCAATGCCTGTACCAAGACCTAAAGAAAACGCAGAGGAAGCTCCAAGTAGTCCATACAGCCAAGAGAGAAAGACAAGGGCGAAGGAGGACAAAAGAAAAGGTAAAACTGTAATTTTGACGGGCTCCCCATACAAACGTCAATTTCAATCTACACTAGAAGCGAAGAAAAATAAAAATGATAAAAAGAAGACAAAAGGTGGACACAAAAAAAACCTGATGGAAAGAAAAATGAATCAAAGAAAAGGCAACAGCAAAAAATTAAGTCTAAAGACAGTTAAACTAACTTACAGCTCATTAATGTGTCCTGTTATACCAATTATGATATTTTATGACAGCAGTTAACACATGTTGCTTAATAAAACTTGAATTTTGTGGAAACTTTTAAATTTTTTATTTTCCCATAGCAATAAGATATCTACCCGGTTTTACCCCACTAGTGGGGCAAAACCGGGCAAAATGACTTTTTTCACAAAAAAATTTGTAAAAATTCAGAAAAAAAACTGAAATGTTTTCAAGACTGCGGTTCCATTAACAGATAAGTAGAGCATACTTTTGCCAAATTTTGTTCCTCTGTGTTAAAAACTGAGTTTTGGGAGCCTTCAAACCTTAGGTACCCGGTTTTACCCTACTTTCCCCTATTAAAACATTTTTAGAACAAAGGAAACAATGACTAAACACACTTCTAACGGAAATGCAGACACTCTTTTTTTTCAAAAGCAAGAACTGTAATACCTAGACTAGTGCAACTAACTAGTGCATAAACATCACACTAAACTGTTATAGCAATGTTCCAGAAGGGGCGTAAAACTCAGTTTAACTGCATTTAAAAAGTCATTGGAATATATGAGGGTTCATTTGGTTTGTGCCAGATCTGGCACACCGTGCAGTGAAGGGTTAAGGTAAACCATTCAAAAGCCTTACGTGTGTGACAGCTTTTAAAGAGCCTCGTTAAAACGTTTCTGCCGAATGGATGAAGATGTAAGTCAGGTTACAGGTGTTATGTATCAAGTTAATTTATGATATGAGATAGTTTTCTTTTAGTCCCCTAATTAGACCTTGGGGGGAAACTTTTCTTTCTTTTGCCTTACATGTGTGACCAAAAAAAAGTAACCTGCATATTTTGAGGGGTTAAAAACTTAGGAAACACTTTATTACAAAAAATATGAGATATAATCATACTAAAGGATCTGAGTTCATGATATTTGATAGTTTTTCCAGAAAAAAATTGATTATTAGGTGAAAAAAAAATTTTTACATTTTTTCACTAACAATGCATTTTTTTTAATTTGTCGCAATGTTATTAAACAAGGCTAAAATATGAGAAAAGAAAAGTTTTATCTTAAAATTGATGCTGGAATCGAAAAGAGTAGATATTTTTTTGTCAAAAAATAAGGTTTGTTTTTGTATTATGGGGGGGGGGGGGGGCAATTTGGTGTGTTAGGACCACTTTTCGTGGAATTGCCCATAAAGTAGCTTCCAAATATTGATAAATCTAAGCCCTGCATTTATTTCTTTTTAAGGTAAAATAATTTTACGAAGGAAATTCATTCACATCTTTTTCAATACAATTTACCCATTTGCTCGTATTTTTAGGGCTCCGCATATCCTGCAGCTACCCAACAACTCACGAAGAAAACCGTCAAAATAGAAACCGTTGCAGCATTGAAAAGTCCCTTTAAAATTGTATAACGAACGAAAGTTCTTACGTCAGATTTATTTTCCGTCCTCCATTCTAAGAAAGTAGTTCGAAAATTGGATAAGTTCTTCTGTCACGTCTGCTTAAGCAGCACAAGTGAAGGCTGATTAGTTTCACGAAGTATATTCTACACATTTATGCACTTCTCAACCTTGCAGAAACATACATCAAATAAAAAAGAACAACATACTGTCAAGAAAACATTCCACCTTACGGAGTTTTCCATTCCCTTTTTTGTTCCGTAAAAGTATATTCATTTTTAAATAGGATTTGATTTCGACTTCAAGTTAATCTTGTTCAAGAAAGTTTTACTAGGAAACTCTGCGTAAATTTTAAACATAAGGTGAAAGTACCGAATATGTAAGAGTACCTTTTTTTTCAGTTAAATGTTTATATGAACACTAACATGGCTGCGAAAAAAATAATAATATTGAAGTTAAAAATGAACTTCAGTATCATGGGATTTAGGATCATTAGCTTAAAAACTGAAACTAAAAACTGAAGGTATGAATTTTAGTTTTTTTTCCCTCTTAAAAATCGTGAAAAGGTTTGCTTTCAAAGGACGGTTCCTAGTATGCAGTACAAAAAAAAAAAAAAAAAAAAAAAAAGAAAAACACGAACAATGCTTGAACATATCAGTTTGAGTTTCACACAATTGAATTATTTACATTTTAAGCAAGTGGTTTTTTTTTTTTTTTTTCGATTAGTTTAAATTAACCTATTGGAGGAGGAAATTTTCGACAACAAACAATCTGTTTATTGCCTAATCATTTACAAATGACCTTGGGATTATGTGCCCCCCTCCCCCCCCCCCCAATCATAAACAACACCCAAAAGCAGCTTAAACTTTAATTCTGGGAGGGTAGAAATTCTCAATTTGCCAAATAAAATTCCAAACAGTGCCGAATTACATGAAATACACCACTAGCTAGACATGTCATCCTATATGGGTCATTCTACGCTATTTGAATTCAGACGGCCAATGGAAAAACTTCATGTAAAACTGATTTTATTAATGTTTTTGTATGCAGAAGCATTACAGACTATTATCTTTTATATGGACCACCCAATTAATTCACTGCAATTATTTTATTTTAGCATTTACAGCCGAAAATAGTCATAAATGTATACTCCCCTGGCCTGTCCAAATACTAGTTTTTATACAAACATGTTCGACGCTCAATTTTTGCTAACGTGGCATAATGTTTTTTGCCATAATCATACACTTACATTAACAGAGAAACCTATTTCATCAGTAAACATTGAAAAAATATTTATTATTATTAAAAAAAAATACACTTTTCAACGGGCCATATCAACAGTGTCACCTCCACCTGGCGAACTTCAAAGACTGAAATTTAGCATAAAAAATGCATAAGAATGATGTTGATTGCGAATAACCAGTGTAATGCTGAGTAAAGTTAAAAGTAAGCTAAGAGGTTTTAGAAAAATTCGAATATTATTGCATCGGTTCTTGTTGAAAGTGCCTCAAAGCTTACTGCGCCAGTCGCTGTAGTATTTCCCCTGATAAGTATAACTTTTGATATTTCATCGTTAAATAAGTATGCGTATGTACAATGTAATGCTTATTGTGTGCAGACATCACGGTTTACTTGAAGTTCTGGTGAGAAGAACGCGTGATGCTGTTTTTATAGGTAATGTGTGATTTTGTCACTTCTCTGGCGTCACCCCCCTGGCATTTTTGTTCAAAAAAAGGGTAAATATACATTAAAACTGTGTTATAAGCATAATTAATTTCATTTTTAATCCTAATTGCCCCTGTGAAAGTAATTTGAATGAACGTAAATAATGCGGGAAGTATTTTTATTTGGGATCTGCGGTGCGACTTGTATGCAACATGTCGCATTTTCAGGATTAATTTTTTTCATTTTATTACAACGTGAAAATTTTTTTTGAATACAGGTCTTATAGAAATGAGTCCATACTATGATTTTACACCGAAAAATAAGTGAAATAATTGTAAATCAAGCCAGAATTCCGCCAATAGTGTCACTCCCCTGGCAACGCATTTTCCCCTGGTATCGATAAACCCCCCAAAAATTGAAATTTCGTCTGGCCCTTAACACTACAATCATAAAAATAGCGGCTACTAGTGATATAATGAGTGTGAAATTGAACAGATTATTTTTTCTTTGGGGACACAAAAAACGCATTGATCGTAGAATCACCCATATACTGCAGTTTCATCCTCATTAAGAATCATGTTTGGCTTAGACAGTCACCTAGCTGGGTTCAGAAATCCTCAAATAGAAGCCAAGAGTGCCTAGCAAACTGGTTATTAATGGGTCATTCCACGTCAGTTCACCCGGTCATGTAACCCATGTCCTCGGATTTTGATAAAACTTGGTGTATTTAATATTTTTATGGTGGTAAGTAACCATATGAATTCTTTTGCCCATATGTGATCTGGTTTTTGTTTTACAGGCCGTCAAACTTTTCAAAAAATCGCATTGTCTGTCAACCGCTAAGCCTAATCTGCATGTATACGTATCTCTTCAGTAAATTGTGACGGGTGCAGAAATCTTTCAATATTTCCAAAAATTCTCAGATATGTTGCTGAAAGTATGAGGATTTAATAAAAAAATACTTGAAATTTATATAATATAATTTTGTTTGAATAAAATTTGAATAAACTACGACAAGCATTTTTTTTCTTGTGCAAAACATGAGGTTACTTAAGTGGCATTTCACGAAAAGGCGGAGGTCCTATTCAATAATGGAAGCATTCGAAATGAGCCTGAAGGTGTGTTCTATCATTGCCAAGAATAAAATTAGTGGTTTTTTTCGTTTTCTTGTTGCTGTTGCACAATATACACATTTCAGTATCAAAATTTTTGAAAAAAAGTTCTAGTCATTTTCCTAACCTAAATTTCACTGAAAAGCAAACATACCTTTATTTTTATGTGTATTTACAGCCCTATTATGCTACTTAAAAATCATCTTAATCCCTTATTAAGCAGAAAGAAAAGTTAGAAATAATTTATGACTCCCAAATTCAGTTGTTAAGTTCAGCAAAATATCAGATGCAGAAAAAAGATGTGCAAAACATGAATTTACTTTAGTAGCTTTTTATGAAGAGGCGGAGGTCATATTCAATAATAGAAGCATTCGAAATAAACCTAAAGGTGTGTTCTATCATTGCAAAGAATAAAATTAGTGGCTTTTTTTCGTTTTCTTGTTGCTATTGCACAATATACACATTTCAGTACCAACATTTTTGAAAAAAGTTCTAGTCATTTTCCTAACTTAATTTTCAATATTTTTTGCGTAAAAGAAGCATTGTGCATGCTTTTGTAGCATAAAAACGTATTATATTTAGTTTTAATGAATTATAATTGTATTGAATGTGCGAAGAAGAGATAGGATAGCACAATCTTTAAAGTAAAAACAATAATTAAAAATGTGAGTTTCTGAATATTATCGGATTGTTTGTCTTTGAAGTGTTTGTGTGATCCTGTTTTCAGCAAATTTAAGGAATATACTGTTTGATATTTTAACGCTCAACCTTCCTTGCATTTGCGCATGTATCAGGTCTCTTCTTATTTTAGCAAAATATGGGTCATAGTGATAAGAGGGATAAAGAATGCGAGTGGGTTTTCTGTTTTGGTTTGTTTGTTTTTCATTGGATTCGCTTATCAGGAAGGTTGGTTTGCGCTGATAAATAATAATAGGAGATAATTAAAAAGCTAGAGCCCCGGACAGTCATAATTCAATAAAAATAAACTAGAAATTTCAGCATCCAGTTAAGAGCAAATACAGCTTTCGACACTTGCTATTGGAGTTTAAAAGAAAAAAATTGAAAATTTTCAAGTAAGTGACTATGCTGGACTTGAAGCAAGACTATCTTTTACCTAAGAAAGGACTATTATCTTTACTATAACCAAGAAATGGTAAGATGTTAGATGAAATAACTACGTCAAACGGTCTGTAACATAAGATTCTGGAAGATGTTACTATTCTCTTCAAAAGGAGATTGAATATGTACAAAATAAGTATTCCGAATATTTCATGATAACGTGACTTCAACAAGTACTGTCCGACGTCGGAAATGCAAGGAAGGTCGAGCGTTAAAATATCAAACAGTATATTCCTTAAATTTGCTAAAAACAGGATCACACAAACACTTCAAAGACAAACAATCCGATAATATTCGGAAACTCATATTTTTCATTGTTATTTTTTCTTCAAAGATTGTGCTATCCTATCTCTTCTTCGCACATTCAATACAATTATAAATCATTAAAAATAAATATAATACGTTTTTATGCTACAAAAGCATGAGCTATGCTTCTTTTACACAAAAAATATTGAAAATTAAGTTAGGAAATGACTAGAACTTTTTTCAAAAATGTTGGTCCTGAAATGTATATATTGTGCAATAGCAAAAAAAAAAAAGAAAGAAAAAAGCCACTAATTCTGTTCTTTGCAATGATAGAACACACCTTTAGGTTTATTTCGAATGCTTCTAATATTGAATATGACCTCCGCCTCTTCATAAAAAGCTACTAAAGTGAATTCATGTTTTGCACATCTTTTTTCTGCATCTGATATTTTGCTGAACTTGACAACTGAATTTGGGAGTCATAAATTATTTCTCACTTTTCTTTCTGCTTAATAAGGGATTAAGATGATTTTTAAGTAGCATAATAGGGCTGTAAATACACTTAAAAATAAAGGTATGTTTGCTTTTCAGTGAAATTTAGGTTAGGAAAATGACTAGAACTTTTTTTCAAAAATTTTGATACTGAAATGTGTATATTGTGCAACAGCAACAAGAAAACGAAAAAAACCACTAATTTTATTCTTGGCAATGATAGAACACACCTTCAGGCTCATTTCGAATGCTTCCATTATTGAATAGGACCTCCGCCTTTTCGTGAAATGCCACTTAAGTAACCTCGTGTTTTGCACAAGAAAAAAAATGCTTGTCGTAGTTTATTCAAATTTTATTCAAACAAAATTATATTATATAAATTTCAAGTATTTTTTTATTAAATCCTCATACTTTCAGCAACATATCTGAGAATTTTTGGAAATATTGAAAGATTTCTGCACCCGTCACAATTTACTGAAGAGATACGTATACATGCAGATTAGGCTTAGCGGTTGACAGAAAATGCAATTTTTTGAAAAGTTTGACGGCCTGTAAAACAAAAACCAGGTCACATATGGGCAAAAGAATTCATATGGTTACTTACCACCATAAAAATATTAAATACACCAAGTTTTATCAAAATCCGAGGACATGGGTTACAAAATCCCGTTTTCCTGGGTGATTTGACATGGATTGACTCTAATGTTAAAATAGTCCACTAGCAGCTGGTGGTATATTCCATGTAGTTCTGCCTTCGCCCTGGCTTAGGGGCGGCAATTTACTACTTAATAGTGCCGAGTTTATAAAAAATCTATATGGTCAAATACATCTGATGAAGAGGGTCATTCGGTCATTTAAAAACTGCAATCTTGCAGTTATGTCTCAAAATTTGCCGAATCAACAGACAAAATTTGCCGAATAAGGAAATTTTTGGTAGGTCACAGTGACCTCCAGAGACCTTCCGTCAGAACACCCCTGACAACTCCGTCTTCACTCCCACCTCTCCCTTCTTTTTTTTCCTGAAGAAAAAGAAACTTGCTTCGCCCCGTGTTTCTTATTTTGCTTGCTACTTCGCTCTGCCCCATCATGCGTGCTTCTTCTATCTCATTCGCTTCCATTCTTAACCACAAACAATAATTTAAAAAGAATATACTGAAGGTGTGAATAAAAACAACTTAAAAATTTAAAATTTTCAACTTAAAAGAAAGATGTATCCTGATGACTATAGCACGGTAGAAAAATTTTCAGGACTGAAATAAGAAAACACCTACATCCTCCACAACTGCAACTCAGACAAGGACGGATCCAGAAATGTTCCGAAGGAGGGGCGTTTGATTTTTTTTTCTTGCTTACCCATTTATTTTGCCATGCATTCTTGTTAATACATATTGATTACATATGTTTTGGTCTTCCATTTCGAAAAATTCCCAGATCAGAACCACGAATCCCCGCACCTTTCCCTTAATATCATCAAATATCAACTGAAATTGCCTTTTTTGAACTTCAAAATCTAAAAATTTCTGGAGGAGAGTCTAAAAATTTCTGGAGGAGCGATGGGGGGGCGATTGCCCCCATCGCCCCTCCCTTGTATCCGTCCTTGAGCTCAGACCACTGCTTCCGGCCACAACGCAAGGCATAAACTCGTAGACAAGTAAGTTACGGCATTCTCTTTGTTAGTTGGATGCAAGTATTAAAGCACGCACATACACACGCACAGGTAACCCATATTACTAGATGCGGTCGCATTGGGTGGCGTGACACTTTTTCAAACACTTAATTAATGACTGCTGTATTCAATATACAGCAAGATGAGCACTGAGCAAGTTTAAATGCAATTGAAGAGCTTAGAGGATAACCAGATAATCAAGATTAATAACATTAAAAAAAAAAAGCTTTTATCTGTATAAACGCGTTTTCCTCCTTAAAGGTAGAAAAAAGTTTCAGATACACATATCAGAATTAGAAGCAAAAAAGCCATATAACTTAAATTCTTCTATTATAAAAAGTAGTAAAAATTTAAACTCAATAAAATCTAAAGCATAAGAGTTCGAGAGAAAGAAATTGACACTGATTATAAATTAACTAACAGTTTTCTTTTCACATGAGACAGTTTTCTTTTCACATGAGACATATTTTGTTTCAGAAACATGTTTTAAAAGTTAAAAAGGAATATTTAAAATAATTTGGTTCTTAAAAGAATCACAACTTATTTTATAAAATTGACAATTGAAGGGCCAGGGAGAAAAAAGATGAAAGTCACCTTTTCGTCAATTTTGAGATATTAGCGCTATCCAAGGGGCTATGAAGGACTAGTATCATCTGGTAGAACAACAAGGGGGAAAGAAGATGAAAAGCGACCGAAATGTGCATGAAAACTCGAAAAACTACATAAGGAGCTACGAGAAATCAAACTTTGTTGTTCGTTTTTCTCGAAATCGCTTTTTGGTCACTTTCATCCTTTTTCCCATTGGCCCTTCAATTGTACTGGCGCACATGAAAGTAGCTTCCTTTTGACATGAAGGAACTTCCTTTTTTTTCATTCCGGAGAAATTTGAGCTAATTTTTGCGAACAAAACGAAAAATAGAATGGTTAGTAAGTATAGAAACTTTATGAAATGCTTTTATGAAAGTAGATATTTGGATTGAATTGGAAATAGGTACCAAACGACTCGTTACGGCAATCAGACATTTTAGTTTCATTTTTCCGGGGTCATCCATCTGAAATAGCCAAGAAAGATTTATATTTAGGAGACCTCTCGTCAAAGCTGATAATCTTATTACGGGCTAAGAAATGTTCAGAATGAAAGCATCTCAATGCTAAACTTTATCAAATAAAAACATTTACACTGTCTAAAGTTAGATAAAAAAATACATAAAAGAATATTAAACTAAATTATGTACTATTGGAACAAAATACCTGGTTGCATGAATGATTTGGGAATTGGAAACGAAAATGTGCTGTGCAATTGATTCAAACAATATATGCTGATTTAATTGCAAAGAAACTATACAAAAAACTTATTATTCACTCTAGTAAATAAATGACTTCCTTTCATTAGAAGCCTGTTAAAAAATAAGTTTAAGTAAAACTCTTGTAAAACAATTCAAAAGAGCTTTCGTGATGCATTTTGCATTGAAGCATTAAAAAAAACTAACAGCATCTTTTTCTTTTTTTTGAAAAATCTTGAGGTTATATTAAAATGAAAAAGAAAAAAAAAACGTTTTAAAAACGAGCTCCTGTCCTTTTTATGTAAATTGTTTTCATTGTTCGCAAGCGAGGAATATTTTTAATCCGATTCTGTTGCTTAGTTTGCCGAAGAGAGATTACAGGATTTTCTTTTTATTCTTTGCTTTTACAAAGTAAGAACAAATGCTTTGTTAAAGAAAGTATATTTTATTTTTCTATTTTTTTATCCAAGACCAAGGGAATTCCGAGTGAATTAAATTTTTTGTCATCGTTAAAAATACTGTCAGGTATTTTTATTGTTCCTTTTCACTGAATCTGGGAATTCTCTTACTTCTTTTCGTGTTAGAAATACATTTCGTATATTGCCAAACACAATGTGTTTCATTTCACTTCACTTCTCAATTTATTTTATTCTCTGGGAAAAAGAAATAGAAGTGAAAAAGCAGCAGTTTTGAAAGAAAAAAATATCTGTTGTTATTACTTTTATGAAAAAAAAATGCATGCAGTAAGTTTCTTTTATGCCGTTTCGAACAAGATAAATTTTAAGTACTTTTATATCACTTTAACGGTGTGGAAAGTTGTTTTTAAATTTAAGCCTCCGATACCTTGCACTCGTAAATTTTTAAACCCGTTGGATTTTCTATTTCCCTTTTTTAGAGCGTGAGTACACCACTTTGATGTGATATAAGTAATTATCCGAAGAGGTAAAACATTTCAGTTTTGCATGAAGCTCAATGCACAGGTTATATCCAGTGTAACCGGTTTAACTTCTTTCAGTAGCTTTTTAAAGCGGCAGCAGCGCCTCCTATAGTTTATTTAAATTTTAAATTCTCTTCTAAGAGTTTAATTAACTTCTCTCTCAGATTTTTTTTACATTATTTTTTTTAGATCCGATTTCTACAACAAAGCAAGATCTTGTCACAAATGAAGAAACTTCGCTGTAATGTGAACTCTTCTATATAGTGGCTTTGCTAAGACTCGCTTTTCACTTGTGACGTCAGCAGCAAAAATAAAACAGCGACTGAGAGTCTTTAAAGATTATTTTTTTGTGAAAAAATATCAAAATAAGAAGAAAAGCAATCCATCCTATGTTTTCGACCATGCACTTTCAGAAAAAAATGTTTTTGGAAAAAACGCAGTTATGCTTTTAAGACTTCATTTTACAGAAAAAAAAAATATATGCGGAGAGACCTCTGAAATCTCTTTCCCTAGTATGGAAAATCGTCAAAATTGCGTTTTTGAACTTTCAAGTCGAAAAATTGCGTGGGGAAAGTTCTTTTATCTGGACTCAAAGGAAAGGGCATGCCCCCCTCCCCCATCCCGCCCATCACCCTCCCCTCCTTTAAATCCGCGCTTGGTTCATTTTCAATGAAGCAAAATCAAATTACGTGCAACATTAAATACAAAGACATCGAAGCGTGGTAAAAGCAATTCATAAGATCATCTACAAAACTAAAAACATGAATTAATTCTAAATTACATACAGTTTTGTCTCTCTTCCACGACCAAGAACTAAATCAGAATTTGATCTAAATTACCTTTTGCTACACGTAACGAGGAGTAGCAACTCCTAATCGATGATACCACAGGGAGATGGTATTCTTGGACACCGTAACTAACACAATATAAATCCACCTTCGCAATAAAATCATTTTCTAATACTTCTTGTTGGTAGAGGTGACACATAATTTACTGCTCAAGGGGAGAAAGGTTTCCAAAGATATATCACCGTTTCAGGCGTCAAACGACCAAGTATTAATAGCGAATGATAAACTGGCGAAGATAGAGCCATCGTAATGCCCTTAATAATTCTTTAATAAAGTTAGGCGCGGCCAACTGTGACGGAGCATTAATAGAAAGCGGTTTGCTTTAATTAATTACCTATTTCATTATACCGGTACGTTTTGAAGAATTTTAGGTTTTAAATGTGAATTTGGATTGTAATTAAACCACACTTGTTTTTCCTCGTTATTTCCACAAGAATGAAAACTAATCAATCGATTACATCATCAAATTTGAAATATACAGCTTCGTTAAATGGTCAAATTTAAGAACTCTATTTTTTTTTCAGAAAACTTATTTTTTTTATTCATGCACGAGAGAAAATACCTCAAACTATTTTACACATGTATTTGAAACAGTTTGCTTGAAGGTGATAAATGAAAGTAATTTTATTAACTAATGAAATATCTGAGAAATGTATTGTATGAAAATTGTTCTCACTCTATTATTTTATCAATGAAATTTTAAAGTTATATATTGGGGGAGTCTTTGCTAGAATTCAGTTAAATATCTTAATATAACGGCCATCAATTCGAGAGAAGAAAAGTGACTTAGTTTCTCTAATATCTCACTGTCTCTTCTAAAAAATAGCTTTTATTAACGTACGCTTTGTCTTTGATGAGGTGAGACAAGCTTTTAAATCGTTGCCAAAAACAAAAAATGATTGAAAGTAATTATTAAGTTTATTTTAGTGAAGTTAATGAATCAATTTCAAGGGTGAACCTAATCAAGCATAGATTTGTGGATTTTAGGCTTACGAAATTTTTCAAATAACAGGTTTTTGAGACATTTCTTTTTTCCCGTTATCAGTTTAAAGGCATTTTTCAAAGCTTTTTTACCATATACTTGTTATGCAAAAGACAAATATTTTATTTTAAATCTAAATATCTTGCTACTTATATTGATTTCTTATCTTGACCTTTCGAAGTCTACATGAGTATACTATAAGGAAAATAAGTTATTTGTTCAAGACATAACTCTTGTTTTGGCGGAATTATTACCTTTCTGTGGAGAAAACTAACTTCATTTTAGCAATAGGATTATATGAAGGATGTTACAAACGTGGAGTTAGAGGTTTATAGCCGCATCTTTCCCTCAAATGAAACTTTAATCTTTCTGAATTTAATACGTTTGTTTACTTAATTTTAAAAGCCGAATTCTGTAGGGGAAAATAGAAATATTATAGCGACTGTTTTGTAAACAGTATTTCAGCCCCCTTTGTAACAAACGAGT